>CAJQZP010001218.1:6355000-6915000 GCA_907164705.1 Parnassius apollo | reverse complement strand
GGCTAATATGGCGAGGTTCTGGGATTAGATTCGTCGGACACACAAATTAAAAAGTTAACAACACTAACTGTTATTCTTTTGGGCATAAGTAGTTGTACTATTGTTGTCCTTGTATATCTTTCATAGTTATTACTTTCTTAGAGCAATGCCTGATAAGGGTTACGTTGTACTCTCATCGACTGAAGCCCCAATGTGTTCCATCTTCGTAGCACACAAGTAGGCTCAAGGTAACCGTTTGCACACATCCCCGACCCGACCAGCGTCAGCCTCCCATCGTCGCTCCTCCTCAAAAAGGTAAAGGGTAACGATCTCGAACCATACCTGCGCAAAGATTCTCTCCTCCTGGTAACAGAATCGTGCCGTTATAAATATCGTAGGTAAGATGCCCGGTATAAAAGCCTTCAAGACCCTAGATGTTAGTAGCCGTAGGTAGGTAGCAGGATCTGACTCTGGCAGCGATTTTGTTGCGGTAGTAAAGGACGGGGAGAATGGCGTATCGTAATTCTGACACTTCTCTCTCCCCCCGGCCCCCGACGGAGTTCCAGAGCACTATCTTAATAATAGAAAATACTCTTGACCTTTTCGACCTTCTTGTTATTTAAAAACAAAAGATAAATCTTTAAATATTTTATTAAATATTAATATATTTTAATATGCTTACGAATTCCACAAGCAGTATCAAAGGTGCGAATTCTTTATTTATCTTTGATGTGGTCAAATCAATTATTAAGAATCTTAAACCCAAGAAACGCTAGGTGCTAACGGAATTAATAATAAGGTGTTTAACGCCTTTACGTACTTTGATCTGCCTTTTAGTGGCAATCTTCAACGTACTTCTTTCAAACTACATCTTCCCAGATACTTGAAAAGAAGGAGATGCTATCGGCTTTCGCAAGCTAAACAAGTTAAGAGATAGGCCATCTAGTTATAGACCCATCAGTCTCTTCAGTACCATATGTAAAATATATAAGCGCATTAACCTCAGGCGACTGAAGAACTAAGAAGAAGGCTGGGAAAAGAACTAATTCCAAATGAGCCATGTGGGTTTCGAACCAAACACTCATATATCCAACACATGCACCGCCTCACGGAGTACATCTCAAATTATGCCAAAAAGTTGAACAGATGCACTGCAAATACTGGAGCTCTGGTATTTGATGTGGCTAAGGCTTTTGACAAGGTCTGGCACAATAAGTTTGTTTATAAGCTACTCCATATAGTGGTGCCTAAAAGACTAGTCAAAATAATCAAAATTACTTAGCTTATTGATCCTTCCGCTTTCGCTTAGACCTTTACCTCATTCAGACCCATCAGAACAGGAGTTCCCAAGTGCTTAGTGTTCTCCCCTGCTCTCAGCTCACTCTATGTGAGCGATATTTCTAAGTTATTAGACACTCATCTTGCACTTAATGCAGATGACACAACTATATATATATGAGGCAGCAACCATATATAATCAAATATCTCTCTATTATAACCCCATTCCTTGGGTTAGAGCGGTTAAATACCTGGAGGGTAACATTAGATAATGCAATGAGCTTCATCCAACACATTGAAGCAGTTGTAAACAAGGCAATTTTTGTTATACATTGCTTTACCTGTCCTTAAGATACAAACTACATAGCTATAAAACTATCATGAAAACGTACGTGTTTGTGATAGTGGATAAAATAGACATGCATTCAAATATAGATCATAACACTAAGGCACACCACGTTTTCCGGCGAACGCGAGGTCACAGACACACGCCGTACTCGTGTTTCTAGTTAACAACCCGCTTCCCCTGTTCTAATAGTGGTTCAAGCCGAAATTTGTACCTGCTTCTGAGGGTCCCTTGAATCACATCGAATCCTCATCTAGCTGGCGGAACCTTAATCCAATAGTAGGGGGTGGGACAGTTGTCGGTGGTAGAATCGGCGCACTCAATAGCTCGAAAGTTCTCACTTACGAGTCTTTTCTGGCGAAGTTGTAAACACCACAGGGTCAAAAAAGGTGCGAAATAGATAGTGCACCTGTGCTTGCGCATACTCTTGGGCACTATAAACCTGTCCTGCGCCGTTGGCTAGCCTCCGTTGAGGCAAGCCACCGTGGCCGAAATTCGGTCTGGAGGACATTATTACCATTACATTACCTTACCGGACAGCTTCTGCAAATGCTGACTTAAAGCATGTCCTGTGTATCGCCGGCAAGCAACTAGCTTTTACTCTTGTTTAATAATTATCGAGATGGTCCTGGTGGGAACGATAATAGTTTATGTTTCTTGTGGATTTTCGTCGAATTCTGGCTGTGATTATCTTTACAGCCTAAACATGTTGCCCAGAGGCCTAGCTTTTGAAGTGCTATAAAAATATCTGACGGCTCCATACCCACTTTATAGAGCAATGACTGCAATTCTGTTTTTTAACCTCTACTCTATATTGTTATTTAACAATAGCGGTAAAATATTATGAAAAATGGTGGCTTATCGATCAACGTTTCTGTACACAGTAAGAAATTGAATTTAAATTGAGGTGAAATAAAAAATACCTTTTCTTAAACCATAAAATTACTTATAGCTAGAGCAGTTGTATTATTTCGTTTTGTTTGCCGGCGAACGCGAGGTCACAGACACACGCCGTACTCGTGTTTCTAGTTGACAACCCGCTTCCCCTGTTCTAATAGTGGTTCAAGCCGAAATTTGTACCTGCTTCTGAGGGTCCCTTGAATCACATCGAATCCTCACCTAGCTGGCGGAACCTTAATCCAATAGTGGGGGGTGGGACAGTTGTCGGTGGTAGAATCGGCGCACTCAATAGCTCGAAAGTTCTCACTTACGAGTCTTTTCTGGCGAAGTTGTAAACACCACAGGGTCAAAAAAAGGTGCGAAATGTCTGGTACTACGATGCCAAGCATGACGACTATAGCGAACTAACGTATAATGGAAAAAGTACATGCTCCATATCCAGAGGGCAGGGCGAAAGAAAGGACAACCCTCTACTCTCCCACCGCATTCCACCAACTTGCACACGGAGTAGTCTAACTAAGCTCACTTAGAGCAGCCTCCTCTAGCCAGCCATGTAGTTTTTTCTTAGCTCACTGTGAGATACTGAATTATGGATAAAATTCCTATCACAACAATGCAGGAACACGTTTATGCGTGAGGGTGGGGCTGAGATGAGATTCTATTAAATAATTATAATGTTCATTCAAATTATGCGTTGAAATAAAAACCCGTGACCATAGGTGCTGTAAAGTGCTCGAATTGTCGGGAATATAAAATAAGTTACATCTGTAAAAACCAGTTTGCGTATAGTGTTTGCGTAAATATAAGAAATCAAATTATTCATCGCATCGGGTACGGATAAAGTCAAAACGGCAAAAGTTTTTCTTTTCTTTAAAAAAAAAACGCTACCTCCAAATCAGGATTTTCTCCTCTATCGTGCCTCTATTTATTTCAGTTTATATACATAAATTGCACAAGAACAAACACCTAAACCAGTATCAATAAATACTTATTCCGCGGCTCTCGGGGCCGTAACTCATTGTTAAGCCAATGCGCCATGAAGCCGTCATAATTAATATAGAAAGAAGATTATAATATAGAAAGTATAAACTATACAAACCCTTTGTGTCATTTCGGATAAAAATATCAAAACTTTAACTGAATACGTTCGTATTTTTTTACATTTAATGTAAAAAAAAACGAACGTATTCAGTTAAAAGCATTTTGCTCGGTAGCCTATTTTTGTACAATATTTTTACTTAATATTCATGAAAAATGAAACATTTAAAATTATGTAAAACAATCCTTGTGTTATCGCGGTCGAGGATGAACTTGCAATTTTGGCTTATCTAAATCACAAACGCTAAACACAGAGCACGCTCGAAGGGGATTCTCAAAGTGGTACTTTAAATTCAATTAGACATTCAGCTACGAAATGTAGAAAATTTATTTAATTTACTTTGGAGCAGAATAAAATGAAATATATTAAAATAAATCTCATTTTGTATAGTTTGAACCACCTAGATGGATTACCTAATAAAACATGTCATAGAAATCGATGGACGATGAAAAACTATACCATTAATGATATCAATGGCAGCCGTTTAAATCATTTGAGGTTTGCTGATGATATAATTTTACTGGAAGAAAACTCAAGTAAACTACTAGCAACGGTATTAACTTTAGCTAACGAAAGCAAAGTAAGTCTCGAAATAAACACAATCAAAACAAAACTCATGATGATGGGCGGAAAAAGACTTGAATATGTGCGAGAGTATGTGTACTTAGGTCAATTAATTACATCCTTTCACAAGTCATTTCTGAGAGAGTTTAGGGCAAGGAAGTGTCCACCGCGATGCCCCAATGCGTATCTGCGAACGTCACATGTTTTGAAATCTTTTTTTCCTTCTTCCTCAGACATGCTGGTTTCCTCACGATGTTTTCCTTCACCCCCGAGCACGTAGTAAATCAGCAATTAAACTTGCATTCAACAATTTCATTGGTGTCGGCGGAGATCAAACCCTCGCGTTCTGTTATGTTTATAGCGAGCGTTAACCATCTGAGCTACCACGGCTTATCCGCTCTCTCAGAAATGAGGGGAGGCCTGTGCTCGGCAGTGGGATGTATATAGGCTGTAACTTTACTTTATTTTACTCTTCACAGGTCAACTATGCAACATCGGCCTCCCCAAATAGTGCCACAAAACACGGTCCTAAGATAACTGCATCCATCGACTTCCTGCGTATTGTACCTGGTTATCACTCTATCTAGAAGAGGGCGGCCCTACATTTCGTTTACCAGTATTTAAGGCCTTTAGAAAATCTTTCTTCCTGATAGGTTGTTGGAAATTCGGCAGCGCAGCGGACATTTCCTTGCCCTAAAACTTTCGCAGAAATAAGAGGAGGCCTGTGCCCAGCTGTGGGACGTATATAGGCTGTAACTTTAAGAGATTTCACTACATGATCCAAGACAGTCTTTTAATAAGCTTTGGCAAATGCTTATACTTTTTGTTTACAAAAACAAAGTATCTTGACTCATAGATTTGACAGCCTCCTTACCAAACCATAATTAGCGTAGGATGATGGTCACTTTGAACTTTACCAACAAGTTGAAATGCGTTTATAGAACTGTGGGTGTGCGCCGACAGTTAGTAATTTTGATAATTGTAGTGCTTTCGAATCATAAAAAATATGTATCATATTATCTTTGTCTTATACCATTACACGCCTGTCTCGTTGGTCTAGTGTTTGTAGTAGTGCGACTACTGATCATGAGGTCCGGGGTTCGAATCCCGGGTCAGGCCGAAAAATCAATTATTGAGTTTTTCTGTCAAGAAATTCTCAGTAGCTGCCCGGAGTCAGGAAGTTGGCGGTGTCTCACCCCCGTGCCTAGGAAAGCACGTAAAGCCGTTGGTCCTGCGCCTGATCTCTCTCCGGTCGTGTCGGTTTACCGCCCCATCGGATTATGAGTGAGGGAATAGATAGTGCACCTGTGCTTGCGCATACTCTTGGGCACTATAATCCTGTCCTGCGCCGTTGGCTAGCCTCCGTTGAGGCAAGCCACCGTGGCCGAAATTCGGTCTGGAGGACATTATTACCATTACATTACTTTACGGGACAGCTTCTGCAAATGCTGACTTAAATCATATACTGTGTATCGCCAGCAAGCAACTAGCTTTTACTCTTGTTTAATAATTATCGAGATGGTCCTGGTGGGAATCGATAATAGTTTATGTTTCTTGTGGATTTTCGTCGAATTCTGGCTGTGATTATCTTTACAGCCTAAACATGTTGCCCAGAGGCCTAGCTTTTGAAGTGCTATAAAAATATCTGACGGCTCCATACCCACTTTATAGAGCAATGACTGCAATTCTGTTTTTTAACCTCTACTCTATATTGTTATTTAACAATAGCGGTAAAATATTATGAAAAATGGTGGCTTATCGATCAACGTTTCTGTACACAGTAAGAAATTGAATTTAAATTGAGGTGAAATAAAAAATACCTTTTCTTAAACCATAAAATTACTTATCGCTGGAGCAGTTGTATTATTTCGTTCACAGTCTAGTTTAATTCCAAAGAAGCACTAATCCTTCAGGCTAGCTTAATAATTTTAGTTTATTTTTAAATTATTATAATAGTTCTTGTATATATTTATGTCTTGTAAATTAATACATTAAAATTAAAAAGCTCATCTGGTTGTTCAAAATTGGGATTAAAGTCACTTTTTTTATAATTTTTACACTTTTAATCGCAGGATACACTTTATTAAATTATTCACAAAATAAATAATAGAAGGTTTTTGAACTAAAAACTAAACTTAACTCAAAACTAAAAACTAATCTGTCCGTTGAGTGACAGTCCGCCCTTCAGCGTTTAGGCAGTAATTGCGAGATAAAAAAATTTTTGCTTATATTATTATCCGTTTATCAACATTGTAGACAGCAAACAATTGACGCAATTATATAATTTTCCGAATATTTTTTTTTCTTGTTTTGATTCGTGAACGTATTAAAATCTTAGAAAACAATTAGCGATTTGCCCTGGCTTCACAATCTAAACCATTATCCAATTAACTTAATCACACACACTAAATTTCAATCAGAGGAGTTCAGTGATTTCTAATGTCACTGACTTGACATTTAGCATTATTTATATTTAATATCTTATATTTACAATTTCTTTTTTTTTATAGGGTAGGGTGAAAAACTAACACATAGTCCACCGGATAAGCTGTTGCTGCGGCCCATAGACATCTACATCTATCCTCGATTTACAAATCAAAATACAGATGCCTTGTCACCCGTGAGGACTAAGATGTAATGCCTCGTTTTCAGTAAAAAGGGTCTCCGGTTCTCTACACTCACTATACGAAACACAGCAGCATTAAACTACTATTTTACGCTGGTATTCTGCGCGTGCGTGTTCCTTCCCCGGTCGAGCAGATCCATTCGTGCTACAACTATACTCCTAATATAACTGCAGCGTGGCTCTACCACGTATAAAATTTCTACATAAAAACTGTTGTTTTTATGTAGAAATAAAAAATATTCTTCTTCTTCTATCAATTATTTTTTCATAAGTATTATAATAGCCCTTGTTAAGCGTAAAGTTTCTAATTAAATAACTCTCTAATGTAAAATTTGTTTAATAATAAAATAGAAGTAGGAATTACTGATCGTGTAAAGTCGCGTATCTAAAGTTCGTTCCTTGTAACAAGTTTTATTTTCATCAACATACTGAAATAAATGAATAAACACATACGAGATACAATAATTTTTTATTATCTATATAGTGAAGCCATATCTTAATATACATATAAATTACGTGTTAAGTTGTTTGTCCGCGATGGACTCCTAAACCACTTAACGGATTTTAATCAAATTTGTACACCATGCGCACTTTGGTCCAACCTGAGAGATAGGATAGTTGATGAATGACCCACAATTAATTTTTGCGAATTGATGGATTTTTAATATTACATGACAAAGGGTCGTCGAAAAGGGCAGAACAATGTCTGTCTGGAAAGCAAGTATTAGTTATTTTGTACATAAACTAACCAAGGAACTTACAGTCCATCTGATGAAAAGTGGTTACTGCGTTCATAAATACATACAGCCAACTTCAAACAAAGAAGGTTATAGATGCTCTTTGTCACCTCTGTGGACTAAGATGGAATTGCTTACCTGTAAATATTCTGGCTCTCTAAACCCTTTAGGCTCATAAGGGCTAGAACCCAGAGCCGTAAAGCCAGTTAATAAAAAAATCTAAATCCTTTAGGTTGGTACACAGAAGTGCTACTATGTGACTGCAGAAATTGGTAAGAGAGTGGTACCATTAAGGGGAGTCCTCCCACCTAGTGTTCTAGAGATTCTTTGGTATTGAGTAAATGCTTGCTTTTATGGACATTTTCAGCAAAACAAAGATAGTCTTCTAATTAGATTGCCATTAAGCAATGGATATAACTAAGAAAAACTTAACTAGCTGTTTTAACATTAATGGGAATTTAAATCTCTTATCCAATATATTAT
Organism: Parnassius apollo; assembly: GCA_907164705.1. Classification (NCBI taxonomy): domain Eukaryota; kingdom Metazoa; phylum Arthropoda; class Insecta; order Lepidoptera; family Papilionidae; genus Parnassius; species Parnassius apollo. Next base: position 6,906,988 of record CAJQZP010001218.1, on the reverse strand, counting down.
GTTGCGGAGCCAAGTCTGCTTTCTAGTCGAATTTTCACAGTCGAATTATAGGTAACAAGATTTAACCCTCTCCTATTTAAAAGAACATTAATATTCAGGTGTTTAAAATTAGGTGTCGTAAATTTTACACTTCACCTCATTCTTTAAATACTTAGGACTACGGATAATGTCTTAGAAGTAAATGTTGTATTAAATTTATAGCTTAGGTAAAATATTTCTCCTTATATTGTGTTTTGTGGAAGTGATGGCAACTATTTAAAAATACTACTAATATTAAGAGCATTAAAATAAAGTTTTGTGATTTTTAAAACATCTCTTGTTTAGACCATATTATTTTGATTATAATTATTAAAATATGTTTTAAAGTAAGATAAACATAAAGAAAAACATGTGTGCATTTCACATGCGGTAGAAGTTAAACCTTCAGAAAAAGACACTGAGTTCTACTTCGTTCTCACGCAGACTCCTATCCTATAGAAGTATGTTTGTCACTTTTTATTTTCATTGAGTTTCAAAACACAACGATTCAAGAGAAGTTTTCACTTAAAATATAATAAAAAATATTTAAAATATGAAGAGTTATTTTCCAGATTTTAAGTTCCGTAACTATTACAACATGACAGAAGTTCGCTGCTGAAAATCTTAGAGTAATTTTATACGTGGTAGAATGCAGTTATATTAGAAGTATAGTTGTAGCACGAATGGGTCGGCTCGACCGGGGAGGGATCACGCTCTCACAGAATACCAGCGTGAAACTAGCTTAATGCTGCTGTGTTTCGTATGGTGAGTGTAGAGAACCGGAAACCCTTTTTACCGGAAACGAGGCATTCCGTCCTATTCCTCACGGGTGACAACGCACCTGCATTTCGATTCGTAATCGAGGATAGATTTAGATGTCTATGGGCCGCAGCAACCACTTACCATCTGGTGAACTGCGTGCTTCATAGTTGCCACTCTTGACAGGGTTGGCAGCCGCAGTTTTTTTAATTTTCTAGTTGTCATCAGAAATATGCTGCCTGTGAGTTGCCCATGGTTTGTTTTGCTCTGTCGCCGCTTACGACACCAAGGACGAAATGTAGTAGTGTATATTCCTACACCGCCACTACATGGTAACGGTTTAGTGGCATCATTTAAAAGTTATATGGTAAAAGGCTTAATATTTTGAAAACTAACCGCAATGGCTTAGAGTGATATAATGGTACTTTTTAATTAAAATTATCTAATAATATCTATAATATTTAATATGCGAGGTAGAAAAGAGGTTTCAACGTGGTAGAGCTACTATCATATACTACTACTAACAATTTTTGACTGTGTAGTAGCAGTGTAATGATATCCACTACCGCATATCGTCCCGTGGATGTCGTAAGAGATGGCAGAGGAAGAAAAATCAGGAAAAACAATGGGCAGCATCGTCTTTTTAACAAATATTAAAAATAAAAAACTGTGGTTGTCAACCCCCTTGGCGGGCGTGGCAACTAAAATAAATATCCCCTCCTACGAGGCAACAGGGAGTCTCCCCCATAGGAGGCCTATAATCAGCAGAGAACTTTGATATGCCATCATGGTGTAACGGCAAACAACTTCTGCTTAATAAAACAAGGGATTACGGCGCATCTACATTTTGATTCCCTAACGAGTGAAGATGTAGGTTAAAGATGTTGAAAATTAAATTAGCTACGATCCTTAACTGCTTGTTAATTATAATTAGCAAGTTACGAATAACCGATGATAAAAGCTCTTCAGGTATGCATCGTGCCGTATCTTTATCTGCGCCTTTTTGCATGCCACTTACATTGTTCTGATTAATGACACATCCGTTGCGATGCTTCGTGAAAATAAAACAAACAAAATGACGTGTTGATAAGACACGCAAAGTTTTAGTGAACACATTTTTATCCTTTATTTCTAACTGCTTTTTAGTAAAGTTAAAAGTTGAATAATACTAGTTTTTACGGATTTTATCGCGTATATTTAACTTTTAAATACCTGACGTATCGAGTACTTTACAACACCCATGGTCACGGGGGGACTGAGATGTTCAACGTCCAGATGTAATAGTTAACCGCGAAGAATTTATTATCCGGGAAGTCTGCAATTCGATTCTTGGAATCCTTCCTAAGATGATTCGCGAGGCTATTGAAATCAAAAAACATCCTAGTTTCAATAGAGAAGATGGCTGGGTGCTATTATCTGCTTGGGATCCTATAACAAATAAAATTAAATCCCAACCCAAGCACACAACTGCAAGACTTCAAGATACCATAAGATCAAAAGTTAAATTTTAATCTATGGTAACCGCGGTTAACTATGATATCTGGACGTTGAACATCTCAGTCCCCCCCGTGACCATGGATGCTGTAAAGTCCTCGAAACGTCGGGTATTTAAAAAGTTAAATATACGCGATAAAATCCGTAGAAACAAGTAGTATTTAAATGTGTAGTGTTCGCGTAAATATAAGAAATTATTAAAAGTTGAAGTCAATGTTTCAGCCTATATACTTCCCATTTCAAGGCACAGGCCTCCTCTCATTTCTGAGAGGGTTTTGGGGCATGGAGCTGTCCGCCGCGCTGCCTCAATGCGTGTGGGCGAACGTCAAATGTCTCTGAAATATGATTTCTTTCTTATTTCTCAGACATGCAGCTTTCGTCAAGATGTTTTAATTCATCGCCAAGCATTTGGTAAATAAGCACTTGAAATTGCAATTAACAATTTCATTGGTGCCAACAGGGGTTGAACCCAGGTTGCTCGCGTACTCTGAAATTTACAGCAAGCACTTAGCCCCTGAGCTACTCAGACATAATTAATTGTATATACTGTATAACAAATGTATTACATTTTACTTATTTTGTTGAACTTGCAGTAACCTAAATTGAAATTAAAGTTGAGAATAAAAATATTAAATAAAAGCATACAATTAAATCATATTTAAGTTAAATAATTAAAGCTATTATAGATACCTATTTAGACACACACGGGATGAGGTGATATGATACGAATTATACAATCTCTTGAGTCACCATTGCAAATTACTCTTTTTGGTGCTAATATTTTGTAAATACATCTTATATTAGTAAAGATAGGTTTTAATATTTATAAGTTTCTAACAATTAAGTCTTGCAGAATTCATATTATACGTGCGAGATTGTTAAAAAAGTTATATATTTGGATTCATAGTGTGGTATTGAAGCGCCGCACAAAAAGCGGTGCCCTATAAATCGCAGTCATACTTAGTTAGGTTTAGTATGTAAGCGCAATAATACGTAAGAAAATCACACAGCACATAGAGTGGAATCCCACACATTTGCTGTTACAGTCTATTAAAGTCCACTGCTGAACAAAGGCCTCTCCCATATCACAGAGTACATAATAGTTGCCATAGATATCCACGCTTGGCAAGCGGGTTGTCAACCGCTAGGAAGACTGCTGCCCATATCCTGATTTGTTTCCCTTTCTCGCCTCTTATTACCCTAAAGCAAAAGATAAGTCATGAATTTACAAAAAACAAACAGCTCATATGTCTTAAAATTCTAATTTTTCAACTTCTGTACAATATTTTTGTTTATCGCTAACCATGTGGAAAATCAGCGCTTAAAATTGCAATTAACAATTTCATCGGTGCCAGCTACGATCGATTTCTGTTTGAATATCCTTTAAGCTTCCGCTTCTCTAGATACACACACATGTTTTAAAGTTGTAATTTACCAGTCACCTAGTTTCAATTCTAACGAATATTTATTTATATATTTAAAAACTTAAATGTAAAACCTTAAAATATAGGGTACATAGGGCGGACCTAATACCATGTGGCATTCTCTGCAAGTCAAAGACTATTGTTGGCAGGTGCGAAACATAATGCTTATATAAAGTGTACATATAAAAAAAAATATATATCAATAGCACATACAAACACAACACTATTAAATATAGATACCTATAGCATAAATATATCATCGTTCTGTAATTTTGTGTTTTGTTTCAGATCATGTAATTTAGTGTTCTTGCATTGCAGTTTACGGCTTCAAATTCTAGCAGAAACAATATCTACGAAAAACAGAAATAGTTAGTTTTTGTATCAGATAGACAGTATGAGGTAATACAATATGGGTCTCCGTATCTGATACTGCTAATGAGAGTGATTTGAATTAATATTTAAAAAAAAAACCGTTTCCTGGACAAAAGTAATTGAAACAAACAATACAGATGAAAATATAAGTAGAAAAGGGGACTTACTGCTAACGCTCCTCGTTATTTTGACATGTCGCGTGTGCGCTCTACAGTACTACTTGACGTTGCAATAGTGTACCTCCACTGTAGGTACGTAATTATGGAACTGTCTTCAAAACACAATACTTCTGCTGACAGCTGTTAAAGAGGAAATAATTATAAAGTCATTTAAAATGCAAATAGTAAACTGTTCAACCGTTTTAATTGTTTTTGTCCTAACAAAACAATACCATGTTCTGTTAATTAATCACTTTCACACGTACTGTGAGAAAATAAAATAAGGAATATTTAATACCTTAAGCGAAATAGGCTTTTAAATACTAAGTATGTATAGACTAGTGAGGCAACGAATACTACTTTTACGAATACGAATATCTCACCATGGTACTGAAAAACTAATTTATTTGATGATGTTCTATTGTTTTGATAATCAAAATTTACAACAGGCAAATTTTTATTAAAAAAAAAACATAGAATTCGTAGATTTTCTGGTTTTAGGCTATTTCTTTTGTCAGTCTGGATCACACAATCATCAGTCAATCATGTGTACAATGATAATGTAGTTGATTCCTTGCTTAGCTCTTTAGTAGCTTCTTCAAAATTGGCCAGAATATCAATCATTTGGCTCATAAGAGCCCATTGCCTTGCCGTGATTTCATGACGACAATTTCGTAGATATTGATTCAGTTGTTTGAGTGTTGAAATGAGTAATACCTCCCCTGCCCTTGTGTAGCCGTCGTTGCGTCTAAGGGCCTTTTTTGTGGAAAAGGGTGCAAACGAACATACGGTTCATCTGTTGTTAAGTGACTACCGCAGCCCATGACCAACCGCTACACCAGGGAAATTGCAGGTGTGTTGCCAGCCCTTTAGAAAGGAGTAAGCTCTTTTCTTGAAGGTCCCCAGGTCGTGGTAAACTATTCCACAGAGAGGTCGTAGGCGGAAGAAAACTCCTAGTGAAACGTACAGTGATGAAAACTACCAGGCATCCAGATGGTGTGGATGGTATCGGGAGGTTTTCCGCATAGTGCGTTCATGAAATTTGGCGGCTGGGATAATCCGAACAATTCTACAGAGCACTCTCCCTAATATATGCGATAAAATACGCAAAAAGGTGCAACATCTCTTCGCAGCGCCAGTGAATCGAGCCGATCGAAAAGCACTCGGTTGTCGACGATTCGAGCCGCTCTGCGCTGAATGCGGTCAAGTGGAAGGAGCTGGCACTGGGGAGCCCCAGCCCAGAGATGGGAACAGTATTCCATGTGCGGCCGAACCTGCGTCTTGTAAAGTTGCAGGCGGTGTGCCAGCATGAAATACTGTCCCGCTCTGCTGAGCACGCGAACAAGCACGCACGCTGGGCCTATGAAAACGTCGTATTTTATACGCGCCGACGTGACGTAGCTGAAGTAATTAGAGTTGCGTATGAAAATAGTATTAGTTTTTTTAAATATTCGTGATTAGTATTCGCCGCATTCGCGTATTAGTGATTCGTATTTGCTATAAGAGACCAGAATGGCTATATTCTGAATGATGAAGTTTTGAGTTTAAAGAGATGGAAGGAATATTTTGAAAGCGTGTTTATGAGTGAGGAGACAACGTATAAACTAAATGAAGTAGAAACTCCGAAAGAAGAGGAAAGAGGTAGCGAGATAAGTATAGATGAAATAATGAAAGCAATGAAAAGCGTGAAAGCAGGTAAGGCTGCCAGATATGATAGAGTTTCACCCGAAATGCTAAAGTCTGGAGAGGAAGTGGTGGCAGGCTTGCTGCACACCTTGTTTAATTTATGCTGGGAACTAAAGCGTGTACCGGTAGACTGATGCAACGCCGTGATAGTCCCAGTATATAAAGGAAAAGGGTCGCAGCAGCCTTTTTAGCATTGTGGGAAAACTATATGCTAAGGTACTGATTGAAAGGGTCGCGAAAGAAACTGATGAAAAAATTTGGGACGTGCAAGCAGGATTTAGAAAGGGAATGGGATGTACAGATCAAGTCTTTTCCATGCGCATGATCGCGGAAAAGTTTTTGGCCAAAACCCAAAAGGTTTTTTGTGCGTTCATGGACTTGGAAAAGGCCTATAATAGAGTGGATAGGGATGTGCTATGGCAAACACTGAATTCATTTGGGTTCAGCGCTGGCTTGATAAATGCATTGGAGTCGCTTTATAGGGACTCTAGTGCTTGTGTTAGGATCAACGGGGTCTACTCGGACTGGTTTGGCATCCATAAAGGTGTTAGACAAGGCTGTGTGGCTTCCCTGTGGCTGTTCAACCTATTTATGGACAGTTGATTGCAAAATTTGAAAGTTGAAGAATGCGGATTAAGAATGGGTGAGTTAACCGTCAAATGCCTTTTGTACGCCGATGATCAAGTTATTCTTGCGTCGTCGGCGGCCGAGTTGCAAATGATGGTTACATTAATGAACAGATCATAAAAAAAGGGGTATGAAAGTGAACGCAAGTAAGACGAAAGTTATGGTTTTTGAAAGAGAAAAAAGTAAGACGATATGTGAAATAAGAATAGAAGGGGAGTTGAGCGAACAAGTAGATGAGTTTGAATATCTGGGTTGCGTATTTAGCAGGAATGGGAGATGTGATAAGGATATAGAACGACGAGTGAATGCAGGAAAAAGAGTAAATGGGGTCCTACACTCTATTGTGAAGAGTCAAAATGTGTCGAAAAAGGCACGTATTTCTTTTCACAATTCACAATGCTGTGTTGGTCCCTTCTTTAACGTATGGTAGTGAAAGTTGTGTGTGGCAGAAGAAGCACGATAGTAGAATGAACGCAGTAGAAATGCGGTCGTTAAAGAATATGTTAGGACTGAATCTGAATGAAAGGGTAAGAAATTGTGTGATAAGAGAAGAGTGTGGTTTGCAAGATGATGTTGTGACCAGGATTGAGAAAGGAATGCTTCGGTGGTTTGGTCATGTGAAAAGAATGAATGAGGAAAGAGTGACAAAGAAAATTTATGTCGCAGAAGTGTATGGCAGAGTCGGAAAGGGACGTCCTAGGCGAAAATTTATCGACCAAATTGGCAATTTATTGAAAACGGGCCAAATTAGTAGTACCCTTAACCGACAAGCACGTATGCGTAGGTATATGGATGTGAAGGAGGCGAGAGAGGTGTGTCAGGATCGTGACAAATGGAAGTCTGTAGTCTCTGCGTACCCCTCTAGGTGACAGGCGTGAGTATTTATGTATGTTTTTTAGTATTCGCCGAATACAAATATTCGGTAAAGGTCTACTATTCGGCGAATACGAATATTCGTATCCGTGCATCACTAGTATATACTTAAAATAAATATAAGTTAAATAGAGTAAATTATTTTATAAGTAGTAACAGTCCGTTGTACATAGGTTTCCTCTGTTTAAGAGGGAGGGGGGAGGGGGTGCCATAATTAACAAAAAGGTTGACGATCGCAGGTCACTTTTGATGCTCCATAATATAGCTCTTGATCTATTATATAACTGCAGCGTGGCTCTACCACGCGTCAAAATTTAGACGATGATGAATTCCGTCCCCCATCCTGGCACCACTAGAGGGGTGTGGAGAAGAAATTCGTCTTTAATAAAATCGACAACGTTCTATTGTGAAATAACAGACCAATATCTAGAGACCAGAGCCCTCAATACACTTCTATGCGCATGCTATTTGACGACTTCCGACCTCTCGAATAAGCCGGTTTCCAAAAATACCATAGTACTTTGGTAAATTTTATAGAAGAGCAAACAAGATAGTGATATAATTCATGATTAAAAAGTCATAAAACACTAACATCTCTATACAACACTAGCTATACTAGCAGGTTCACATTCAGCATGTAAGTCAGAAATAAACGTAAAGTTCATAAAAGCCTCTTTATGTAAAGGGAAGTAGATATGAATGAAATGCCAGAGAGGAGTGCTGCACTAAGTGATAAAAGGCCCACGTACTCTAGTTTTAAGAGCTTTTTATTTGTGCGGTCAATTCGGATTTAAAGCTAATCCAAAATATTTTACCGAAATGTTTATTAAATTATCTATGGTATTATAAAGTCTACACACATCCCTCTTGACATTAAAAAACTGTGTGTGTGCTTGTGCGTGCGTGTGCGTGTGTGCGTGTGTGTGCGTGTGCGTGCGTGTGTGTGTGTGTGTGTGTGTGTGTGTGTGTGTGTGTGTGTGTGTGTGTGTGTGTGTGTGTGTGTGTGTGCGTGTGTGCGTGTGTGTGTGTGTTGTGTTTGTGTGTGCGTGTGTGTGTGCGTGTGTGTGCGCGTGTGTGTGCGCATGTGTGTGTGTGTGTGTGGTGCGTGCGTGTGTGCGTGTGTGTGCGCGCGTTTGTGCAGGCGTGTGTGCGCGTGTGTGCGCGTGTGTGTGTGCGTGTGTGTGCGTGTGTGCGTGTGTGTGCGTGCGCGCGGTGTGTGTTGTGTGTGTGTGCGTGTATGTGTTTGTGTGTGCGTGTGTGTGTGGGTGTGTGTGCGCGTGTGTGTGCGCGTGTGTGCGTACGTGTGTGTGCCGTGTGTGTGTGTGTGTGTGTGTGTGCGTGTGTGGTGTGTGTGTGTGCGTGTGTGTGTGTGTGTGCGTGTGTGTGTGTGTGCGCGCGCGCGCGTGTGTGTGTGTGTGTGTGTGTGTGTGTGTATGTGTGTATGTGTGTGTGTGTGTTTGTTATATATTGTATATAACTGATTTTGAACCCTATCTGTTTTTATTACTTATGTGTCTATCTCTGTTTAACCTAATGGTTATCTGGGAGAGAAAGCCTTATGGCATTGAGTCCGCCATATCTACAACTTTGTGTATGAAAGCATAAATAAATAAATGAAGTCTATTTATCATTATATTACGTAGTATTTCTTTACTGGCACTGACACAATTTTACCACTTATGTCGTATTATAGTATTAGAAATAACTGTCACCAAGTGAGATTGTCGAGTTGTTATAAGGTAAGCACTATAGAACAAAAACTAAAGAAAGTTATTGTTCCAAGGTAGGCACAGACGCATAAGAAAGGTGTGTTCACTACGTACTTATTGATGCACACATACGGGTCGGAAATGTATATTATAGCATGTTATGTTCAATTTTCGTTACAAAATCTCAAACTAGTAGTACGCAAATAGCAGCGTAATGCTGCTGTGTTTCGTATGGTTAGTGTAGAGAACCGGAACCCTTTTACTGGAAACGAGGGAGAAGAAGAATCTTAGTCCTCACAGGTGACAACGCATCTGCATTTTGATTCGTAATCGATGATAGATGTAGATGCCTATGGGCCACAGCAACCACTTACCATCATGTGGACTGTGTGCTCGTTTGTCACCCTATCCTATAAAAAAACATAGACTTTGTGTGCTGAGTTTTTTAGTCAATATTTTAGATAAGATTCTAATTTGTTTAACATTTTCATCTACATCATGCTTTTGTAAGGCATAGTAAATAAACAGGTTAAACGCAGTGCAAATAGTTATTTAAAGCCACGTAACGTTAATTAGGGATATAACGGTTTAAATATCTATGTATACTAAATTATTTTGTCGGTTGAACTATTCAACATGCAAATTTAAAATTAAAAAGTTGACAAGACACGATAGTAATGGAGATTAAATAGGTAATAGTAGGTTTATAATATTATAGTAACAATGCAATTCAAAGTGCAAAAAAAATATAAGAAATACTACACAAAAATTGGTAAAGTTGTGGTAACTAGGAAAACACCATGATAACCTTGTGATAAAATAAGCAATTAAGTTATGGATGTCAATAACCCCTGGGAATGTGGTGATCGTTACCAAGCTATTTCTAATATGATTTGTGTAATTAATTATGTACAAGAATATATGATTGTAATCTGTTTTATTTAAATGACTCATTGGGTTTCTGTTTGGTTCTTCTCAGGGTAAACATATTTTTTAAACTAGTGGTTACATAAACATAAGACTGACTTTCAATATTCTTACCACTGTATTTTGCACAACTTAATCTAATTTTCACCGCTTGCTTAACAATCCTTATAATAATTATCTCTCTCGTCTGCTCGTATATTTTAATGTCAAATAATATACAGTCTGAAGTTCAGATCGATCTAGATAAAACTTTTCATTTCAATATAGATTCCAATTTAATTACCTATTAAAAAAGATAAATATTTTCTCGAGTCTATACTAAATTTTTCTCGAGTTTTCAGTTATCTGTTGATTCGTTTAATAATTATGTAGTTCTATAAACCATTTTTTGTTTTATGAAATATCTTGAGTAGTAGCTAGCAATGCATCCTCCTACCTTTATAAATTATGCAACAATATTCTTGAAAATAAATTAAATATAGGTCTTACTGGTTACTTAGGTGTGTACAACACTATATTAAAATTATACGAGCACTGTAGCATTTATGACAAAGAAAGGCTCTGGAACCCTACGAGTCTCACAAAGTACTTTACAAGTTTTTACTATATGCGAAATTTTGTCAAGTTAATTTGCACCGGTACATTTGTCACTTTGTCAAGTGTAACTTTAGTTCTTCCAACATAACAGCAGTTAACTAACTTGAAGCGTACAAACGTGTTTCATGTAAATGAGCGGTTCATCTTCTGTGCACTTTTTAAGCAAAATATATATAAAAGTAAAAGATAAAATCATAAAATAAAACACTACCGATTGAACATTCAATCATAAGATAAAAGTTGTTCATAGAATAAAATACAACATAACAGTTACAGTTTTATGTTTTTATCCGACTGCGAAGGGTAATGTGTTTATCAGCCTATATATGTATGTACTTTATTTATTTATTTACTTTATTGGAGACAAAACAGAAACAAAAGATATGAAAGAAAAATATACAAGTAAAATAAGACAATGGTAATTACAATTGTTTCCTATAAGCTGTCTCACTAAGAACATACATAATATTTATATTATGAAGCAGGTCGTAATTGGTATCGTCTGCACAACAAGCAGGGTAACAAGTCTGTACTTAAATAAAAAGAAAACAATCATCTGAAAACAATCATCTAACATGTACAATGATGTATGAATGTATATACGTATGTAAGTCCGTTTTTCCTTTGTGGCGCTCTAGAGACCAAATGCACTATGGGACTAAACGGTGCATTCATCTCAAAAATGATTCAGACAAAAGTCGTGTTAAAAAAACCGTTTTGATTGTTTTATATTCTGAGAAGATAGAGCTATTCGATATTATAGTATAAAAAATGAACAATCAGGTATATAAAATTGAATCCACACTTTGCATTTCGATAATTTTATATATATATATATATATATATATATATATATATATATATATATATATATATATATATATATATATGTACTCATTAAGAAAGTTCAACTTAGGATATTTTATAATTTCTTCAAATAATTATACAAGTATTACGCAATTTTGGATTTCTCAGGATATTTAATTTACAAGTACACTATGTTTTTATAAGAAATATATTTTTTAAATTTAATCATAAGTGTTATAAGGAAATTTTCCGTTTTTTTGATTTTCAAGTAGAGGTTTCCTTGTTACTATTTAGTAACACCGGAACATAAATTAAAATCTACGTCATTACCGCGCCTTTACCAGCAAGAAGCAAAAATGTCGGCCGTGGAAAAAAATAAAGAGAAAAAAAGACGATTTTCGTTATTTGTACTTATTTATGACATTTGTGGATACAAAAAATAATTTTTAGTGTTTGTTTACAATAAAATACTTTAACAAGTAAGCACAAAATACGCATACACAAGTAGGTATTTAATATTTGGAAAAATATTTTTATCTGGGACTTTTTTTGCGATGGTTATTTTAACCACACGTATGATAAAAACGATGTTGCGTACTTTTGATATATCTGATATGATAATTGTAATTAATGGTTACAACATCCCTGTGAGAACTATTTTAATCTTTTTCTTATAATTCAGTTTTTGTATGAATATTTAAAAAAATACATTTATCATTTTATTTCTAAATTCTAAAGTGAGAATGTTTTAATTATCTAATAGCATAAGTTTTCAGAAATACGCTCACAAAATTTAAATTTAAAATGTCAAGAAAAAAAAGTTGTAGATTTTTGACGTTGAACGCACCCCTTGGTGCCATAGAGAAACGCGTTTGTTTTTCTTCTAGTTATTTTATATTATAAATTACTATTTAGATACTGTAACGATTTAAAGTTAGACAGCGATCATTTTCGCTTAAATTTTGCAAAACTTATAAAAGAGCTGTGATAAAGTTCTTATTTAAACGTATAATTGGTACTATTGGTAATTTTTTAAGCACTCGTTTTTTTTTTAAAAAACGGTATTGTCCTTGATTGTTTCGGTCATGTTGTAATTTATTTCATTGATAAATTTTAGGGCCTGCGCTCACAGACGGCAAGGTATGGCACGGCGTGGCAAGTCGGAGTGCCGAAGGATCCTGTGGCATGCCGAAGGATCCTATGACAACCCGCGTCGTGACAAAAGCAGCCGTGACCGGGCTTACTGAGATCGCTGCAATGGGCTATATTCAACTTTGTTTCAATTAGTTAGCACTCACATTCCTTTAACAACATGAAGTAACCTATGTATTTCATGTGATATAGCGGCGTGCCGCGACATTCCTTGCATTACCGTGATGTGGCGCGGCATCCCTTGGAATGCGGTGACGTACAGCAGTATGCCGAGGTGTCACGCGAGACGTTTCGGTCTATTCGTGTTGAAATAAAGGAACATTAGTGCGAAGATCATTAAAATAACGTCGAAAATCTTTTTTCCACTAAATCCTTCAACACGCCGTGCCATGCCGTGCTGTCTGTGTACCCTTACTTCATGATTGAAATCCAGCCTATTGTATATTATATTTGCATTATTTCACTCGGTGAAACTCCATCTTCATTAGTAATAATCTAAACCGGACACCGACAGATTTCTTACAAGCCACTGCCTTACGAAATTACCATGTATAAGTATGGTATCGATGTGTCGGGATCCAACCTACAAAACCAAACAACGATGTATAGATTGTAAAATGCTTGTGTGTGTGAGTGTATAATTGTACGTTTGTGTGAGATGTATGGGAGTACCCTACAAAGGCTTTACCACTTTATATCTCCTAGTAGTAGTTTGACACGTGGTAGAGCCACGCTGCAGCAATATTATGATTTTAGTACGAATAGGTCGGGAAAGAACCATGCTCTAATAGAACTCCACCATTAAATGTCACCTTAATACTGATGTCATTCCTATGATAAGTGTAGAGAAGCGGAGACCCTTTTTAATGAGACATTTCATCTTAGTCTATGGGCCAGAGCATCCACATTCTTATAGGTGGATTGTGTGGTCGTTTTTCAATGTTATTCTACAAAAAAGAATTATTATTAAAAAAAATTTTTCTTATTTTTGCTTACCTACCTTAAAATATAATCTAAAAATATAAAATTGGTGCAACTCTGGATGCACGCATATTACGAAATTGAAGTGAACGCACTCACTGACCTGAGCTAGCACGGCTCGTATAAACTTTTTCTTTTCCTTTTTTTTTCTCATTAGAAAAATATTTCGGACAGGCTGAACCAAACTTTACATTTATAGAGGCGTTTGTTCCTTACCCTGTTTTTTATTTAGTTACAGTAATATCCTACGCAGCTTCAGTTAAAAATTATTCCAAGGCACTTTTTTGCAAATATTTTTTGTCTTAAAATAAAAAAAATGCTTCCGTCGATACTTCAGTGATTTTTCTATGAACTTGCTTCATAATAAATACCTATATTAAGCTCTCGCGACTTAACTTTGCTCACTTACCATTTGAAGCACCTGTGGACTGCTTCACTACGTTGCCTTGAAGTTATAATGTGTATTCTTAAAAGTTAAAAACGTTGAGGCCATTTTATATGTAAACTCATAGACATATTTGCAACAAACGACTTTGGCCATTATATTCTCTTCAATAAAATATAATTAAATTTGTGGTGGAAGACAATGAATACAGGATTATAATTATTACAATGTTAATTGACGTACTTGAGCCATGCATGGTTCAAGTATGGCCTTATACTGTGGGTAAAAAAGCACAGACGTAAATAAATTATTTATTCTACATAAATAATGTATCCGCATAATTACAAAAATATAGATAATACTGGCATAGCTGTAAACCCTACTTATTTTATTCAAAATATTAATAATTACATCGATATATTCATTTTTTCAATAATATAATCCCGGCCTCATTTTTTACATCCTAATAGTAAATTAGCTAGACAACCCTAGATAAACAGTCAAATCAGGGCGCTATGGTGTGTGTGTGTGTGTGTAAAAATTTATAATAAAATCTTTAAATGTATACAAAAGAAGAATGGTTAAATAAATTTCAAAGAAAACTTAAAAAATATTCAATTTAAAAATTTTTATTCGCTGTCAGAGTTTTTAGGTGCAAAATAGTACCTAATTGTTTAATTGAATACATATAAAATATAATTTAAATAACAAAATAAAAAATATAAAAATATACCTCTTTATTATCATTATAAATATTGCAATGTTTATTAAATTTAAAAGTAATGTTTAGTTCAAGTAAATAAAATATGTAAATCTTTCTAAATTAATTAAATTAAATTCATTTATAATATTGATATGCCCTATCAGGGCTTGTGTTTGGCTCTATTATATCCAACATAAGAACTATTTATGTACCTACATGAACGCAATAAAGAAAACCCTCTCAGAAATGAGGGGAGGCCTGTGCCCAGCAACAGGACGAATACAGGCTGTAACTTACCTTTTTTATGAACGCAATAAAATATTTGAGTTTGAGTTTGATAGATTCAGGTGTTACATTGCGGAAATTCATAATAATAAAGAGGGAATTCCTCTCTCTTCTATCATAAAACTAAAATACGACACTTGGCTAGACTTCACCCCGTTGTTGTTGACGTACTATGCATTAATACCAAACGACTCTTACCAAATGACTACCTCGTCGGTCTTGTGGTTGTAATAGTGCGGCTGCTCATCAGTTGTGGTCCTGGGTTCGAATCTCGGGTCGATGCTTTACAGCACCTGAAACGTCAGGAAATAAAAATAAGTTAATCAAATGCGATAAAATCCGTATAAGTGATTTTATTCAAAACAAACTATACTGATTGATATTTATAAATTTATACTAAATTATTGTTATTTACAAATTATACTCTCTCCTTGTCCTAGACATTCTTAACAATTGTAGTACGCCGCATTCCATGCCAGCATCACAATTTATCCAAGTTCGCTAAAAAAAATTAAAGCAGTATATTTGGCAACACTGTATCAACCCATCCGTCAATGCAACTTCATTACGTTATTTTGTGCCAGCCATCACTGTGTGTTTTTATAATTTTTGTTATAAAAATTAAATATGTTTAGTGTAAAATCAAATATTTTGTATCCAAAACCTACTACAAATAAATTTATTACGTATCTGCGTGGTAATAATTTGATTATGTACTTGGGAAAGGAAGATATTCAAAATGGAGCCAACCGATCAAAGGTAAACAAAAATCCTATTGTTCGAAGTAGGTGCACGTGTATATAAAACAAATAAATTTAAAAAATTTATTAAATAATAAAATCAGATTCGATGTGCCCATTTATTAACAAGTATGATAAATTATCGAACAAATTCATATTAAGGGTTAATAACATAACCTCGTCACTCATATAATATGAAATAGTAAATAGGTATTTTAACCTATAAATGTGGGTTGAGATACATTGTACAGAGATAAGTTGAGAAATTTTAAGTGATATATATTAATGTTTTTTTTACTTTAATTTACTTACGTTGGGCAGTCGCCATTATCAGTCAGGAAATTGGGGCCCGGAAATTATACACCCTGAGATTTAGTTGTATACCCTGAGACTACAACTAAACTTTCTTTTGCATCAGAAATCCTGATTATGAAAAGAAATAAGTGCTATAAATAAACATGGGTTTATTAAGATTATGTAAACCTTTAACGTCCACAAAAAATTGGCAGAACAAGTTAGAAATAATAACTGAATTCTGGGACAAAATTATCCGGTGTGTAAGGGAGAGTCAGTTTACTAGCCCTTAAAATTGTTAATTCCCAAACAAATGGGATTTAATAGAAACATTTTAAATCTAAAGACAGTATATTATTACATATTATTATGTAGACACATAAAATAAAAAATAAAAAGCTACATAATACGAGGGTGGATTGAAAAGTACTCGGCCTAACCAAGAAAATAAACACATACTAAATCAGTTATATTTTTATTTTTCTACATAATCACCATCAAGTTCAATACACTTTTGCCACCTCCCCTTCCAAGCATTTAGACCGTTGAAAAAAAATGATTCTTCTTTAGAGTAAAATATGCGTCTACAGCTGCTTTGACCTCGTCGTTTGTCGAAAATCTTTGACCTCCCAAGTGCTTTTTTAGGTTAGGGAACAGAAAGAAGTCTGATGGTGCCAGATCAGGTGAATACGGCGGATGCGGTAACAGTTCAAAGCCACAGTTGTGAATTTCAGCCATTGACTGTACTGACGTGTGAACACGGGCATTATCTTGATGAAACAGGACTTTTCTTCTGAGCATTCCTCGACGTTTTTCTTTTATTTCCTCTCGTAAACGACGTAGTAAGGTGTAGTAGTAATCAGAGTTTATAGTCTGACCCCTTTCAAGATAATCAATCATAATCACACCTTTCGAGTCCCAGAATACTGAAGCCATCACCTTATTTGCCGACAAAATGGACTTAGCCTTTTTAGGGGGTGGTGAACCAGGTCTTCTCCACTGTTTTGATTGTTGTTTTGTTTCCGGTGTACAGTAATGAACCCATGTTTCGTCCATAGTAACAAAACGATTCAAAAAATCATCTGCATCGGCTTCAAATAACTCCAAACAGTCGCGTGAAATAGTCAATCGCGTCCTTTTTTGTTCAACTGAAAGCAGTCGCGGAACCCACCTCGCAGACACCTTGTGGAAACCCAACTCGTTGACAATGATGTTTTGAGTTCGTTCATAAGAGATGCCTATAATTTCGGCTATCTCTCTAATTTTTAATCTGCGGTCTCCCATTATTAAATCAAGTAGTTTTTTAATATTTTCGTCAGTAGTTGACGTCGAAGGCCTTCCAGAGCGGGGTTCATCTTTCACACTCTCTCTACCACGCTTAAATTCTGCTATCCATTTTTTGACGGATGAATATAACAGAGCACAATCGCCTAATGTACTGACCATGTCATCATGGATGGCTTTTGATGATAGCCCCTTCTTATGGAGGTACTTAATGACGGCACGCTGCTCGATTTGCTCCATTCGCGGAAATTATGTCCGATTACTTTGTTAATAAATTTATAAAATCACCACTAATTATCGCACACGTTTCGAACTTCACACAATGAACTAGTCTGAACTGAACTAAATAATGTGGGTAGATTTGATTTTTAGAATTGAATGGATCTGTGTTAGGCCAAGTACTTTTCAATCCACCCTTGTATGACACCCCTCTATCAGGCATTTGGGTGTTGGTAGGCCTATGTGCAGCTGTGGACTTTTATAGACTGCAATGGATGGATGGATAATATGACATGAAAGTAAGAAAAAGTGTGATATGAGAACTGTTTTACCTTGATATAAAATATCAAAAGGTTACAAGTTAAATACACTTAAAATATAAGTAAGCAAAAAGTGAGTAAAAAATAAGCATTTATAGGCTGTTTAGAAAAATCTGAAAGATTGAACCAAACCTATTATTCAAATTATATCCCTTGTGATATATTTGGCTCCACACGTTGCGAATGAAACCAGATTTGACAGATATTCAAAACAAAAATAGTATTGTAAGCATCAGATTGAATTACAATATATTTGTTAAATTATTAAAAGAATAATAAAAAGACAACAGATAGCCTGTAAAATGTTTTTTTTTTGAATGTTTTTTTTTTGAAGATATTATATGAATGTATATTATATGTATAATGTATTATTTTGAAGATATTATTTGAATATATTATAGAGTTTCGACTGATAGGCAATTAAATAAAAATCTAGACCATGATTAATTAATTGAAATTAAACATAGGCACATTATTGCATTCGAGCTGTATTATGTAATTTAATATAACCTAAGTTACAAGAAAGAAAGAAGTGTTTAGCATCATTAGGTTTTAAATAGAATGATGAGTTGCAAATGCATTAATGGCCTACAGCGGTACATAAAATATCAATCTGGGAAAATATAAACTTACATACTTCACTAATTAAAACAGTGGTAAATTAAACAATTAAAAAGAAATTTAAAAATAATTATAGGAAATAATTTTCTATTGTAAGATATTAAAAAGTTATGACAAGTTAAAAATAAGTAATATGTGAAGTAATAATTAAAAAATAAAATAAAGATGGATTTATTCAGTAAAATTAAGTATGGTATCATTCATACCTATCATGTTATTATTATCACCTTCATAACTAAAACTAGGTATGGTAAAATCACAATAGAGTTATGCTGACAGATGCATACACTGATTGCCAAAATATGTTAGCAACAAAATAAATTGTTGTAGTAAGAGGGAATTATGTAAAAATACTGATGTAAATAGTGACTAGATATATTGTGCATAACCCACTTTGGTTGCTATTAGTAAAATGAGGTTAATAATCTTGTGCTTAAAACCTTATTATATATAATAATGTATATATAATGTTATGTAATATATATTCAGTGGCAAATTTCTGACCTTAGATGGTAGTTAATAATATTACAAAAAAAAAACATTAAACACATAAAACCGTTTGAAATATAAATTGACACTTCTCAACTGGATGGAGAGAAACCAATGGAATAAGAAAAAATTGGGTTTTAGTCCTTCATTGAGAGTAAATTACATAGATATTATTCTATATTAAAGTATTATATGCGTATATTTTTGGGAATGGTAGAATACAATACAAAACTTTGAGCAAAACAATACAGTTATAATGAATAGTAAACTTACTACAACTAAATAATACTTATGTTGTACAATTTTATTCAGAGTTGATAAAAATCCTGCTTCATATATTAACAAGATAGAGAGGGTTCTATTCATTAACTATTGAGGATTCAATACTTTCAATTAAATAAAAATATGGAAATTTAACATACAATCTAAAATTGAGCCAAGTAAACAAAAACAGTCAGAGGAAGTCTTTCAAGTCTATTCAACAAGATCATAAAGCAGTGTCAAAGCTAAAACTTGATCAAATTAGTAACGAAAAATAATAAAATTATTATATACTTAACAATGGGGTTCTGTAGGCATGACCCAGAAACCATGGCAGTTATATTAGATTGGGGGACGATTCTTCTTTTATGTATTTCCTCTTAATGTCGATGAGTCAAAAAACCATAGGTTTTTGTTTTTTTTTGCACATGAGAAAATATTTTGCGGTACTGAGATTTAGAACCAATCAAATAAAGATAATTAATGGTATAGCTTTTATTACAAAGGGCTCAATATTATGAGTACAACATAATGAAAAACTTGTTACAAATTACAGATGTAAAAGTACTATAAAGTCTCACAAGGGTTTGGCAAAAGAAGTCCAAAAATTGTCAACGTAAGAGAACCCCCACATGATCACCGGACATCAAGGTATCAAAATATACCAACATACCAATGATTTGAAAGTTGGGCAAGACTATTCCCGCTTTTGACATGCACCTAGTTTCGGACAGTATTGAAGAAATAGGAAAAGTATAATACTGAGGAGATAGGGATGCAAAAACACTATTGAATTAAAACTACTGGGAAAAATATCTAACAGGAGTTATATAGGTGCTATATACAGACCGTTACAACTGTCACTAAGAATATATACATGGATTTATGTATATATAATAAAATAAGAACGAAAAATGCTACTGGTAGATATTAAGCGGTGCAGAGAGGCAGAAGTAATTACTGTAAACTTAAAATTGTTGAGAGAATATCTAGAATAAGTTATTAAAATGATATGCATTAGAGCTGTCATTTATGAGGATAGACATGGTTAACTATTCAGACCTTACCGCTATGACTTAGAAGGTAGACAGGTCTTAATTCACATATAAGATGCTATCATTAGTGGAAAGATATTAAGATGGGCTAGGACTCAGAAGACATCACTGCAGGCTTTAAACCGTTAGAGCTATCACATAGAGAATAGATACAGTTGACTATTCAAATCTTAGAGCAAACACTTTGAGGTTAGACAGATTTGAATTGAAAGCATTACCACTTGAAGGAAGACATTAAGATGGACTATGACTCGGAAAAAAATCACTGCTGGCTTTAAACCGTTACAGCTATCCCATAGAGGATAGACATGGTTTACTATTCAGACCTTTTAGAGCTAACACTTTGAGGTTAGACAGGTTTTGAATTAACATTAAAGCGCTGTTTTTATAAACTATAAAGTAGTTTTTTTTTCACATGAGCAGTAAATGGGAAATAATGAATTATTTATTTTGAATAAAATAACAAATTATTATTAACACTGCCTATATAAAGATAATCATACTACTGTGTCATGTTACAGTCATCTCATAGACATCTCATACACATCATTGGTTACTATTAGTGAAGTACTTTGTAAAATATGGCACTCCAAGATTCACTCCAAATTTCATACTAAGAATTATAGTGAACTCTCCTATGTCAAATACTATAAATTATAAAATAATATAATAATTAAACTCGGGGCCATTTCTTTAATTCGATTCCTCATGGTGCGAAATGGGGTGGTATATTTAACGCCGTTATCACGGCGTGGAGCCGAGTCTGTGGTATCGGCATGTCGCTCATTTAGCACCACCAGGGGGACACGTGTAGGGTGGGTCTAGGAACAGGTGGTCAAAGCCTACGGACGCGAGCGACTAAACAGCCTATGATGAATGCTATAAGAGACGAGAATGGCTATATTCTGAATGATGAAGTTTTGAGTTTAAAGAGATGGATGGAATATTTTGAAAGCGTGTTTATGAGTGAGGAGACAACGTGTGTACTAAGTGAAGTAGAAACACCGAAAGAAGAGGAAAGAGGTAGCGAGATAAATATAGATTAAATAATGAAAGCAATGAAAAGCATGAAAGCAGGTAAGGCTGCCGGATATGATAGAGTTTCACTCGAAATGTTAAGGGCTGGAGAGGAAGTGGTGGTAGGCCTGCTGCACACCTTGTTTAATTTATGCTGGGAACTGAAGCGGGTACCGGTAGACTGGTGCAAAGCCGTGATAGTCCCAGTATATAAAGGAAAAGGGTCGCATCAGGACAGTAAAAACTACCGTGGCATCAGCCTTCTTAGCATTGTGGGAAAACTGTATGCTAAGGTACTGATTGAAAGGGTCATGAGAGAAACTGATGGAAAAATTTGGGATGTGCAAGCGGGATTTAGAAAGGGAATGGGATGTACAGATCAAGTCTTTTCCATGCGCATGATCGCGGAAAAGTTTTTGGCCAAAACCCAAAAGGTTTTTTGTGCGTTCATGGACTTGGAAAAGGCCTGTGACAGAGTGGATAGGGATTTGCTATGGCAAACACTGAACTAATTTGAGTTGAGCGCTGGCTTGATACAGGTATTGGAGTCTCTTTATAGGGACTTTAGTGCTTGTGTTAGAATCAACGGGGTCTACTCGGACTGGTTTGACATCCACAAAGGTGTCAGACAGGGCTGTGTGGCTTCCCCGTGGCTGTTCAATCTATTTATGGACAGTTGTTTGCAAAATTTGAAAGTTGAAGAATGCGGATTAAGAATGGGTGAGTTAACCGGCAAATGCCTTTTGTACGCCGATGATCAAGTTATTCTTGCGTCGTCGGCGGCCGAGTTGCAAATGATGGTTACATTAATGAACGGATCATTAAAAGAATGGGGTATGAAAGTGAACGCAAATAAGACGAAGGTTATGGTTTTTGAAAGAGAAGAAAGTAAAACTATTTGTGAAATAAGAATAGAAGGGGAGTTGATCGAGCAAGTAGATGAGTTTGTATATTTGGGCTGCGTATTTAGCAGGGATGGGAGATATGATAAGGATATAGAACGACGAGTGAATGCGGGAAATAGAGTAAATGGGGCCTTGCACTCTATTGTGAAGAGTCAAAATGTGTCGAAAAAGGCACGTATGGCAATTCACAATGCTGTGTTGGTCCCTACTTTAACGTATGGTAGTAAAAGTTGGGTGTGGCAGAAGAAGCACGAGAGTAGAATAAACGCAGTAGAAATGCGGTCGTTAAGGAGTATGTTAGGGCTGAATCTGAATGACAGGGTAAGAAATTGTGTAATAAGAGAAGAGTGTGGTTTGCAAGATGATGTTGTGACCAGGATTAAGAAAGGAATGCTTCGGTGGTTTGGTCATGTGGAAAGAATGAATGAGGAAAGAGTGACAAAGAAAATTTATGGTGCAGAAGTGAATGGCAGAGTCGGAAAGGGACGTCCTAGGCGAAAATTTATCTACCAAATTGGCGATTTATTGAAAACGCGCCAAATTAGGAGTACCCTTAACCGACGAGCATGTATGCGTAGGTGTATGGATGTGAAGGAGGCAAGAGAGGTGTGTCAGGATCGTGCCAAATGGAAGTCTGTAGTCTCTGCCTACCCCTCTGGGTGACAGGCGTGAGTGTTTATGTTAAGTTATGTTAAAATAATTAATTCTTTATCGTACCAAATTGTAGTAAGTGTAATGAAATTCCTTCCTGGGCTTTTATGCCTTTTACTTAGGTTTGAGTTATAAAAATAGACTTAATAATAAGTTACTTTTAGATTATTAACTACAGAATATTGCAATAAATATTGAGAATACAGAAATTTACAAAAACTAGTAACAAGCTGAGCAGTGATGAGTTATAGGTTATAATATACATACATTGTCCTTCAACAAATATTACATTTATTCAAACGGGAGCTCAGATGTATAGTTAAGATATAGATAGAATTTCACTTCAACAGGGGTTGCATGGGAAAAAATAAATGAGAAGGGGTTGAGCCTTTCTTGTGAATATTTTAATAGAAAACAGAACACGAGATAGTGATAAATTTAACCCACTTAGAATAGTATTTCTTAGGTAAGGTATAAGATTTTAAAATTAAACTGGAATAGATATTGTTTTCTTTTTCAGTCATAATTCTTCCATAGGGCAACTTCTGCTGCAATCAAGCTGGCCTTATGTGTATAAGGAAATGTTATGAAATAGCGATAATTTATTTATGTTATTAATTTAAATTTACTATACAGGCAATATGTTCAACATTTTTTATAAAATAAGCGAAATTGCAAATTTCATTGGTATTATAAATTCGCAACCCTGTCTTCAAACATCTACAATTGTTAAGAATGTCTAGGACAAGGAGGGAGTATAATTAAATGGTTAAACGAACTTACCTTAAGGGGAAATATAATGTCAAATGGCTTAGCAAGATCCTTCGTTATGCCGAAAATATTGCAGCATTCATTTTGAAATAAATATATGGTAAAGTTGAGGATTAATGTTAGTGATTATGTTATACGAAAACACGATTTCGTAAAATTTTCTCGATAGAAATAAACAAAATAAAACAATAAACCGCTGTTATTCATAAAATACTTTAAATAAGATCATGAAACTTTGCATACTAACTGAACTAACTATAAAGCAGTGCTTATGTTATTTACTTTTTTTAAAATACCATTATTTTCACTGTAAAAAGAAATTACCTAAACTATCGGCGTCTTGAGCTTGATTCCCGTCGTTCCGTTAGTATCGCTTAGGCTTTTGAAGAGAGAAGTTGTGTCGCTTACGATCAGAATATACATTACGCAACAGTACGACGTAAAATTAAAATGGGAAATAACCGTGATAAAAATAAGAAGCGGCTGGCTTGGCTTTAAGAAACAGGCATAAATATGATAAACCTAATGAAATAAGTGTCTAACGACCTTTCTACTTACAGTATTAGTGATTACAAATATTTCGGTACATAGCATACGACGCGCGGGGAAGTGGGGGCGAAATTAGAATTTGAGCTGACTTACTCTAACCTCTTAAGTAAAGTTCAACCATAATTATACGAAACTCCTTGTCCTAGACGGTACTACCGGCCCAACCCTCCCTGGGTTAGGGTTGCTCATCTAATTCCTTGCTTTAAACATAATGAAGTTGCATTGACGGACGGGTTGATACAGTGTTGCCAGATATACTGCTTTAAATTTTTTTTAGCGAGCTTGGATAAATTGTGATGCTGGCATGGAATGCGGCGTACTACAATTGTTAAGAATGTCTAGGACAAGGAGCTTCGTATAATTATGGTTGAACTTCACTTAAGGTAAGTTCGTTTAACCATTTAATAAAAATTACCTTTTTAGCGATATTGCAGTAAATGTCAAAATGTCTAGTTTCCTTCTAAACATAAACTAGCACATCTTTGGAAATTGTTTGTTGAACTTCGAAGTGTGACTCTCACTATCACTTTTATCATATTAAATAAGTCTATTATACGCTGCTTTAAATCACTTACACTCTGTGCTTCTTCTGTGTACACTAATCGTTTTAGTTTGGTCCATAAATAAAAGTCAAGAGGTGTTAGGTCTGGTGATCTCGCCATCCAGTTCACAGGTCAACCGCAACCTATCCACCTATCACCGAATTGGCTCGTCAATGTTAGATAATTAGAGTTAACATGTACCAATATGTTTACGATACATACGCAGAAACATAAACAATACGACGGCACGCCACGTCATGCCTTCGCAAAATACAGGCAAATTATATGAGAGTTGAAGGCGCGGGCGACTTTACCATTGAACCTATGACCGTGCGAAAGGACATTGAAAAAGATGCTTTCTAAATGTATTGTCTTATTGCCGTTCGTAAATATGATTATATAGATGGATATGATTTGAATTTTGATAGATTTTAATTGATTTATTGAAGTAAAACTTCTTTACGCAAGCATGACCGGGGGAGGAAGTTGGTGAACACGTGACGAAAGTGTTAAAAAAAGTGTGATTGAGCGAGGCGAACGGGAGGGTAGTTGAGGGATATAAGCAAGAGGGGGCAGTGCCCGCGCACTATTTCTTATTCTCTTTCTCTTATAGTCAGTTATTTTTCAGAATTTTATTTCGCTTTGAACAATTTTATGAATTAATATTTTGTTCAATTCATTAAATATTCTACGTTTAAAGTGAATAAAATTGTAAATTCATTTTAAAGTTCATGTTTTGTGAATTTTCGAGTGAATAATAAACTATAGAAGTAAGCCGATAATTATATATATATATATATATATATATATATATATATATATATATATATATATATATATATATATATATATATATATATAATGAGAATCTCGGAAACGGCTCCAACGATTTTCATAAAATTTTGTGTGCATGGAGTTTCAGGGGCAATAAATCGATCTAGCTAGGATTTATTTTTAGAAAATGTCTTTTGGTCCGTGTTTTTAGGCAATGAAAAACTGCTAAAATATCGTTAGAATAAGAAGGTAAATTGAATTTACATGACAGTTTATTAATAATTACAAATAGCTTAATTGGTATATTGGGCGGTCACAAAATCGTAATACCATGGTTCGAGCCCAGACCGACCGACCGACATTTTTTAATTTTTTTAATTACCTTTTTTTTCGAGAAAATCTATTTTTTCGAGCCCTTTTTTGTATTTTTTAAAAACACGAAAATTTTAATTAAACTAATTGCACCCATGATGTTTTATTCAAATAACCAGTTCAGTTTTTTCTATTATGTCGCTAAGATCAAAAAATATTATTCGTGTTTCATCAGTATGTAATTTGTATCTAAGTATAATTTCCAAAACACACGAATTAAAACCATAATGGTGTTAATGTTGATACTCGATTAGATATATAGTTCCCATTATAATATCGTATTTCGTATTATGGTTAAGGCTTTATGTTTTGGGGTTGAGATGGTAACACCGCATGACGGGGGCGTCAAAGTATTCATTACATCATAATATCCCGTAGGTTAGTAACAGTAGAAAATGAAAATGTTTGGAAGTCTTCATAGACATTACATCTTATGCGTGTGATATAAGGCTCCTGTGTAAATGTACTATGTAATTGATGACTTTGCAATAATGAGAACATAAAATATAAATTTTAAACATGGACAATATGAATAAATAAAAGTTTAAATTCTAATTTTCACAGCTGTATGTTGACGAATTTTATAATATGTTCTCGAAATTCAGGCAGGCAGGAATGTTTTTATGACCTCAAGCATGCAGTAAATCATAATACTACAAAATACATTTGACTTATTTTACTGGGCCGGCAAGGAACAAACTCGATTTCCTCGCATATTACGAAATTTTAAGGTCAGCGGTTATCCTCTTACCTAACGCGGCTCTGTATCTAAATAATAATTAATTTATGTTAAAATTTTAACATAGAATAAAATTAAATTTCAATCTTATTCTTTATGGAAATAGAGTGACAAACAAGCACATAGTCCACCTGATGCTAAGTGGCCGCTATGCACTATAGAAATCTACATTTATCATCAATTAAGAATTCAAATGCAAATACTAGTAGTCATACATAAAAACTAAGATGTAATGCATGGTGACCAGTAAAAAAGTCTCTGTTTCTGTACACTTACTATACGAAATACAGCAGCGTTATTCTGTTGATTCACGCTGGTATTCTGTGAGAGCGTGGTCCTACCCCGGTCGAGCCGACCCATTCGTGCTGCAGTTATGTATAGCTATCATAACTGCAGCGTATCTCTACCACGTAAAATTTAAAATAAACTACTAACAAGTAAAAAGTATTTTATCCCACTGTATTTACGGGACCAATTCTGGTGTTCAATTCCCACAATGAAATTTGCAGATCACACGTAAAATTCCATTCCGGTTTTCACACTTTCACAATGCATGCAGTTAAATGGAATTCTCCTGCTGTAATTTGGCTGGCTAAAATAGTGTCAGTGTTTAAAATTTTAGTACTAAACTTGCACTAGCTTTATATGTTGTCACAATCATATCTTGCATTATTGAATATTGAGATACTTTTTAATGAAAATGAGGCATTCCATCTCAGTCCTCAGAGGTGACAACGCATCTTCATTTTGATTCTGAATTGAGGATAGATGTAGATATTTATTGGCCGTAGCATCCACATACCATCAGGTGGTCACATAAGTTGAGTCTGAATCTCTTTTAATTGTCCAGCATCAAGCTGGTAGGATAAATTTTCAATATGAAATATGCAGTGCAACAAAAATATCTTTTTTGTCAATGAAATAAAATGAAATTAATGATGAAATGAATGACTTTATTCAACATAGATTATTATAAAATACTTATTGAAAGTCATTTTTTAATTTACCACTGGTTCGCAAAAAAACCTCTGTCCTGGGAGGAACCAGCAAGAAACCCAGCGGGATTTTTTTAAAACATATTGAAATTTACAATAAACTTATTTTGTTACAATTTTCAAATGATTTTATAGAACCAGCATGGTGGCGATCACCTCATTCTAATTAATAAATTGTGAAAGGATTTTAATTAATTTCTTTTTGTTATAATTCAATTGTCGTCGCATTAAATTACGCTAATAGGGTTGGAATTATCTCTGTATTTCTTTAATTTATTACACACACATTTTACGTCTTACCTCTAACTTTAGAAGCTATCATGTTTATGATGTATCATGTCATAGAAATTATTTTTTTCTTTTTAGTTATTTTGCGTTTTATAAATTATTTATTTATAAATTATTTAATTACAATACTACTACTATTACTTTTATTTAATTAAAATAGTTTTTATCACGAAAAAATTAACAATATTTAATATTAGAACGTTTCCGACGTATTCACTTCATCTTCAGTCCCTACACTGACAGCGCATTCGTTTTCCCTCATGTACACACTCCAGCGAAGAAAGAGTTACCCCATTATCCTACACAAAGAAGCTTTTATCGCTGAAGTGGACGGAATAAAAGTGGTAAGTTTACCGACTGAGAAGATCCGACACGAGATGCATGCTATTAACTGGCTTAGAGAGGTGTAATAGTAAGAACTGTTTTGATGTATCTCTTTTATACAAAAAGTCGTGGAATCGAATAGAGTAATATGAAATAATTTTTATTCAATGTAGATTAGATTACAAGTAATTCTTTTTTTTTACTTTTAGTTCGGATTTTTTTTAAGAAAAATTATATATTAAAACATGGGTTGTACGAACTATATAAAAACATTTAAGAAACAGCTTGGAAGCGACCACCTTATTCAAAGAGGTTATTATCAACGATTTGTTTATTTATATTATCTTCATATATATAAATTACGTGTCACGTTGTTTGTCCGCGATGGGCTCCTAAACTGCTTACGCGATTTTAATCAAATTTGCACACCGTGTGCAGTTTGTTCCAACTTGAGAGATAGGATAGTTTTTTCCCATGAGTGACCCACATTTTAATGCGAATTTTAAGGATTTTTTTATAGAACATGACAAAAGATTGTCGAAAAAGGCAGAACAACGTCTGCCTGGCAAGCTAGTATTATATATAATACGGTTCACTTGTAGAGTCACTTCAGTGTCTGTATCTATGTCTGTTTGTCACAAGATTTTTTTTTCTATTGAACATAGCTAATTGAATTTTGGCATAGATATAATATGCTAAGGGAAGACGTAAGTGAGTTTTTCAAAATCGCGTTAATATTTAACAACACCTATCACTTTTTCATATCGAGATCCTCATGTGGGGTAAATTGTCTTGGAATCATAATCGCGTTATTTACTTTTCATGACATGACATTCAAATCATGATGTCACTGTCCTAGAATTTTGCCGATTTTGCAAAGGAATAAGATATTTTCTAATGTTTAATAATGAGTTATCATTAGGTTATCAATGGTTTTGAACAGTTTTCGTTTAATGAAATATTTTAATTTGGTAATAGAGGGACCTTATATATTTTCTTGGACTTTATTGTAATATTGCTCTATGAATGAATTACTGGCTCAGCGGAGTCGAGAAACTGGTATCACTAGCTTGTATTTGTTCCTGGTATTTACAGAGTGTACACTACTTTTATTAAAACTGCTTTTGTTTTTGTTAATGTGCTTATTCCTTAATTGTTTTGTCTGGGAAACTCTCTCGGTTTTAGGTTGTAGGTCCATAGCTTTAGGCTTTTTTATGGCTTTCTGCTGCAAAACAAATGTAATTTCTAATTTAACAGCATTAACTTATAGCAAAATCGAATAAAACATTATGTTATTCTCTGCTTGTCTTGACACAAGTAAGACTTCCTACCTTTTTAACAGCATATGCTGTAGACGATAGTAATGGCAAGAAGAACAATGGAATCAGTAGAGCTCATTTCTTTGACAATAAAACATAATGATATTCAGATTTTTAACTTTTGGTATTGCAAATATTTTACATTTAGTTTTATTTTAAATTTATTAACGTTATTAACTTTAATAATTTTTTGGTCACTAACGTTAATCAATGCACTAATTTTGAAATGCCATTATTAATTTTGTCATATTTAAATGGTTTCCCCATAAGCATAAAATTCAATGAAGTATCAACATCAAATTTTATTATATCATGATTATCCTTTGCATGGGAAGTTAAGTCATTAATATAAGATGGTTACGCGGAAATGATTTGTGTATTTTAATTTTGTTCGAGGGTATATTTGCCAAGTGTTTGTCATTCCTTTAACCTCATGTACCTTCCGTACACACTGAAAGGGGAAGGGGGGGGGGGTGTCTAGAAAGTTACGCGATTCTTACGACCAATGAAACGCGCGCCCGACCAAGGTGAATTGGTGGGGAAGCCGAGACAATAAAGGCTCGCGTGCTGCCCTCGAGCGCCCTCTTGCCTTAGCGCCACTAGTCAGAACCGCACCACCTGGGGTAGTCGCGCCCCAGAAGAAACCCACCTCACGTCGCATCACTGCAACGGAAGCGTCGTCCGCAGCATCAGAATCACACCCCGGTAAGTGTGTTTCCAATTATTTGCTACTTGAGCTTTATGTTCATTAACTAACCCGTCCCATTTTGTTTCTCCTAATTGGCTCAAGTAGAATTCCATCCTAACCTTGGCAAGCAATAGATTTGGAAGAGCGAGTGCATTGTCCAAGGTTGTCGCGTGCCACGTCCGCCATCTTGTTGAGGCATAAGAAGCCAACCGCGTATACAGTCCACCTAGTATAACACCTCGCACAATAGGGTCAAGGCTCGACCTGAGAATCGAACTCGGGAACCCCTAGGCCCGCCGCCCAACCATAGACTAAAATAGGAATGGACCGAAAATTGAGCCCTGAGGAAACCTCGTATTATTTTCTGCTTTCTATTAGGGTTATGTATACACAAAACGTAGTTTGGGATTTGGGTAATTTAAAATCCTTTCATATTTCACCAAAATCAGTTTATTCCGAAAGATAAGCTGTCAAATAAGGCAATGATAACAAAAAACTAGATCGTTTGAGCGTTTTATCAAAAATACGCAACTTTAAACAAAAATCAGGTCCACAGAAGTGATGTAATTGTCTACAGAAGAGAAAATAACCGTTAATATACCTAAAAAAGGGAAATATTTACGATTTGAAATTAATATTTCTACTCTTTTTAGTATGTATAGTTATTTAAAAATAGTAAAAGTGTAAAACTAGGAAGTTTTATTTAATTTGACAAAAATTAAAACAATATTTTCCGTACAACCACAGAAGTGACGCAATTATTGTACACAGAAAATAAAATATTTGTTAATCTTATTAAAATGTGATTTTATCATTTAAAAAAACATTGAGGCTATCCTTAATTTTAGATAAATACTCAATAACACTTAAAAACTAGACTTTGGCTTAATTTTTCTAAAATAACACTTAATAATTGTTACCACAACAGAACTAATACTTATAGTTACACAAATTACAAAAAGAATATGTTAATTACTGTTAATAAAGTAACAATTCCATCTTATCTAAAAGGAAATTACAGATTTCAATAATCAACATTATTTTGATAAAAATTCTGCAAAAGTTTCATAAAATTTTATTAATCGTTATATAAAAATCTAATTTTTTCATATTTATTAGCGATTTCATTATTTTCGCCACTATCGAACTTCTTTTTTATTCATTCAGTTTTATTTGGTCTTTTAGATTTATTAGGTGATGGTGGATTATCTGATTCACCGTTGGAGCTCCGGGTAAATAATCTTTTTCTGATCGGTTGAGGTAACAAAGCTTTTAAACTTTTAAGTTTCTCAAATGAAGTAAAATCATCAGTCATTGCTAGAGCTACGGCAGAAAAATCGTTTGTTGATTATTTGGGGTCTCATGATTGTTGAAGTTTTAGGTATTTTCCGTGATGATGGGTTATCGGATTCTGCGAACGTTTAAGCGTTTCTTTGGATTTTCTATAGGACAATTTAATGACGGCGGAGTTGGTGTTTAAATTAAGGATGGCTTACTTAGTCCAGATAGAGGGAAGGCTGCAGCCGTTCTAGGAGAAGAAGCTAGGCTTGATGAAGGTATCCCAACTGGAGAATGATTAAGAGTATGCTCTGGAGAATTGGCGTCAGGCGATAATTGTACAAGTGTTGAATTTGTGGCTAGTTGAACTTACTACCTACTTGTATTATTCCCATCTCAAAATGTTGCTTTTTATCCTTCAATTGGTGCCTGTTGCGGGCACTTACTGCTCCTCCAGCAGATACTCGTGAAAAAGAAGAGTGCGAAGAGCATAGACTTGATGGTGGAGTATTTTCGCTTAGCATATTTAATCTTTCTTGTAACTTTTTTCTGTCACGTCTAAGTTTCGACTTTTTACGCTACATTGTTCTATTAGCATGAAATATATGTTTTAATTAGACCTTCTTCTTTCTTTTTATGGTATCAAGTCTTGCCCTAGCTCGGCGCATGCTTAATTTTTTTTTGTGTACGACGCGCTCTTTCTTTGGTTTCGCACTTAAATTTAATTTACTTCTGCTTGAACGGGGTATATTTTCTACATCAGCTGTAGCAAATAGGCCTTATTTTCAGGACACGCCAATTATAAAACGCTAAAATATTAAAATTTACATTTCATAACGTTCTAATTAAATGTAACACTTAAGTACATTACGTACCTGTAATTGATATTGATTAAGCTATATAAAATTGTGAGTATTAGCATAATCCAAGCAATAAAACCTCCTATTATATTTTTAAGTAAATTGTCAAAGAAATAAACATTAAAAATTGTAGGTACATAAACTTATTATATCAATAATTTTAGCAAACAAATTATTTCACCATAAAAAAATCTCTTCGGTGGACATATTTAATTTAATTTAATTTAAAAAAACTTTATTGCACTTAAAATGTACAATTGGCGGACTTAATGCCTTTAGGCATTCTCTACCAGTCAACCATGGGCTAAGCAGAGAACTTTAGCAGGTGCCATAAAATATGTGGATAATTTATACGTAAATGTAAATATATAAATAGACATACCATAAGTGTAAATACAAAAATAAATATACACAACTACAATTAACCTAAGTAATATATGATACATTTCATACATAATGTTTAAATAGTACATAATACATACATTTTAAGTATACTTACATACGAACATAACTAAAACAAATTAAATAATTTAAGATATCAAGTCACATATAAGCAGAAACAAATATGAAAGTTACTTGCTGGAAGAAGAAAGGTAGTGATCAGTCACCATCCTCTTAAATGTGGCAACAGAAGTCGGTTTTCTGATATGAGGGGGTAATTTATTCCATAGCCTTATGGCCTCAGCGGCGAAAGACTGAGACATAAATTTGGTACGGCGAGGAAAAACACATAATGTAGTTCCCTCGGAGGATCGCAGGTTACGATCGTGAGAAGAACCCAAATACTGAAACTTGCATTTCAGGTATTGGGGAGTGCATGGATCATATAGGATTGAAAAAAGCGTGCGAAGAATTTTGATACATCTACGCTGATGGATAGGGAGCCATTTAAGCTTAGAACGATATATGGATACATGATCGTATTTACGAAGGCCAAAAAATAAAACGGATGCAATTATTTAATAAACGATCCAATTTGCACAGAAGTAGTTGACTCACATCAGAGTAACACACATCAGCATAATCAATGAGTGGTAAAACAAGCACTCGCACCAACATAGCCTTAGTCTCGGTTGGAAGGAAATTCTTGAAACGATAAAGGCCACGCAAGGTGATTGTCACTCTCCGGCTTATTTCTTTTATGTGGACATTTATGACCACAGAAAATATGTCCACAGAAGGGAATTTCGACAATAAATGCAACAAAGACATCCAAATTTTGAGATTATAGGAATAGAGAGCTTTGTAAATAATCCCCAAAAGATATTCTGCCCTTGTGGTTGCTATAAATCAATTAATTACTTATCGAAATATGTCCAGAACAGAAAAGTACACTTGATCTATGACAATTAGAGAATATTTGGAAAAAAATAATTAAAAAAGCAGCGAAACCCCTTTTTCAGAAAATATTAAAGCCGAATAACAGAGCTACTCGGTGTTACCAGTAAAAAGTTTTAACGAGAAATGGTAGTTTTTAAAAGAATTTACCAAATGTGATTTTTATGTCAACAGAAGAGATCTAAAATCATATAACCGACAGTTAATATGAAATTTTACCTAATTGACAAAAATGAATAGTAATATGTGACCAAAAATCTTATGTATGCTAAAAACTAAATTTAATAATAAAAGATAATTTGAAAAACCGTTGTTAGAAACTAAATTTAAATGCATTTATATTCGTCACTACGAATCCGAACAGTCCGAAAGGGAACATCGTGAAAAACATTTCATTTTTGGCGCAAAAAAATTCAAATATATTTTTTTAAATTAAGCACCAATGTTTCGAAATAATGATTCTTACATGTCTAGTGTCTAGAAAAGAAATGCTAATCAAACAATTTTTATTTTCAATTTCAACTGGCTTATGTGTATGACCCATTACATAAGAATGAAATATTAAAATTAGGATAACGTTAAGACTACTAATATTCCGATGAAATCCCGGACGCCAGTTTGAGCGAGATTAGAATGACTCTCCAGTACAGACATGCAGGTTTCCTCACTGGAGGATGTTTGAGAAATAAGAAAAAAAAATTTCGAAGATTTGTGAAGTCCGCCAACACGCATTGGGGCACCGCGGTGGACACTTCCTTGCCCTAATACCCTCTCAGAAATAAGAGGAGGCCTGTTCCCAGCAGTGGGACGTATATAGGCTGTAGCTTTACTTTTTTTACTTTTACATTACTGAACTTAATATTTCTATCCTTTAGTTTGCCTCAAGATAGTCTTGAGTACCTATTAATACACGTTGAATTGAGCAGACGTTAATATTTCTTTATCTATTTCTTTACGTTTACTAAACAATACTTTTTTTTTTGTTGGGTTTTTCCCTTTTGTTCGCATCCGGCCTGCATTCTACTGTCGCTACTTCTTTAATATATGTATATGTGAATGGGCTCCTACATTTATTTGAATATTTTATAAAGGTGTTAAAAAGTTAAAAGATACATTTTCGACGAGAATTTCACTTTAATCCGTTTTCCATTATCATTGTCTGTTCGTAAGCTGCTTTTAATAGTTAGTGGAAACGCATTTAGTGCCAATGTACATTATATAATTGCACATATTAAATGTTTTATACACAGGGATATTAAATTATATAATTTTATAAGAAATGTATGAAGTTTTTAGTCTCTATACATCAGTGGTACAATTAGTAGTATTTCTTTATAGGATAGGGTGACAAACGAGCACACAGTCCATCTGTGGTAAGTGGGGACACACACACACACACACACACACACACACACACACACACACACACGTGAAATTAGTCATAATAGCTCCTGGGAATCACAAAACGTCAAGATCTGATGAAAACTCGATTTTCGAAAATTGGGGTGAAACCAATAACTTTCCTATTTTGAATTTTCTTAGCGGAAAGTTAAAAAATACTCAGATTTGAAAAAAACGAATCTTTTAAATTACTGTATGTTGGCGGTTTAAAATAATACATTACATTTCTTTCAGACCAGACCAGACCAGAGAATTATTATGGCTTCCGATAGATGGCGGTATAACCACGGAATAAATAATAGTACTACGTACAGAAGTTCCACTTTTTTGATGTTGACTGCTTGCCGACTTTTAATAACCTACATAATTACTATTAAATGGATAAATCTCGCACGCAAGCTAAATAACACTTTCTCGTTCCGCGCGAGTGTCCATATTACTTTGTATCTTTTCCCCTTCCTAAGTCACGGCGGACTTTCCGTGGTTATTAAGGGATGTTAATAGAAAGTAATAAGTTACCTACTTAGGTGAAGTACCTATTCTAACTATGATCGACTGACCATATTTTCGCACCTTTGTGAGTTCTGCGATGCCTAACGCATGCATATTTCACGGTCATTCGTCGGCAATCGCGATGGTTGATTCGGAAGAAACAGGTAGATAGTTTAAACAACAAATAAACCTGAAATACGATTCCTAACAGAAATGTGATCTATTCTACTTAGTTAAAAATCTTGTTCGTATACAAAGTTTTAATTTCAGTATTTTGTGTTATTATAACTAAAAATATTTTAATTACTAAAGATAAGTTATCTTCACTTAACTTCACTTACTTACATATCTATGTAAGTAAGTGAAGATAAGTGATAAGTAGATAGTGAAGTAAATTTTAAATAATTTTTGTAATAAAGTACTCAGGTATTTCTTCTGTAGATCAAATTATTACTTAATTCTTTTTTGCAATATGTAACTATCTAATAAAAAAATTAAATAAATTCACCTTTCGTAACTTCCTTCTAAAATCTTTCAATGATATGAAATCTTTTGTTGGTTATTTAGTACCAATCCACGCAACACTTATAGTAGGAACGACGTTTTGCCATTGTAATTTATCAAATAGGTAATATACATAATATATAATTTTTAAGTTACATTAAAACTTTTACAACTATTTTATCCTACAATTAAATATACTAAACACTAAACAAAAACTATTTCAACAAGTATTTACATAAAACTATTTACGTATACATCGTTAAAAAACTTTACCATTAAATCGCCTACAACGCGCTAGCCCCAAATTAATTTCAGT
Source organism: Parnassius apollo (assembly GCA_907164705.1). NCBI lineage: Eukaryota > Metazoa > Arthropoda > Insecta > Lepidoptera > Papilionidae > Parnassius > Parnassius apollo. The sequence continues at coordinate 6,870,625 of CAJQZP010001218.1, read as the reverse complement.
CATTTAATATCCATCCACGCAATACTTATAGTAGGAATGACGTTTTGCCATTGTAATTTATCAAATAGGTAATGTACATAATATATAATTTTTAATTTTCATTAAAACTTTTACAACTATTTTATCCTACAATTAAATATAGTAAACACTAAACAAAAACTATTTCAACAAGTATTTACATAAAACTATTTACGTATACATCGTTAAAAAACTTTACCATTAAATCGCCTACAACGCGCTAGCCCCAAATGCGTATTACGTCGGTGACTCGCCATTTTTGGTAATTTTTTCACGCTGGTAGCAAGAGCGACAGTCGGTCTGGTATAACCATCTATATACCATCTATATATATAACCATCTACTTACGCCAGACGTAAATTATCCACACTTAGTACGGGTACGGGGAGCAGTGTCAAAGGTGCGAGACGTTAAGAATAGAAAGTAAAATAACTATATGAAAATTAACAAGCGATATATATTACTTATACAATTATATATTCATAATCACATACACCTAGACCTATGGATCTGCGACGTGGTCCTGCACCGCTGGCCGTATGAGGAAGCTCAAAGTCGCTCTGCGATCCATGGAGAGGGCTATGCTAGGAGTTTCCCTGCATCATAAACTTAGAAATGAGGATATCTGCAACGAAAACAGAGTGACCGACATAGCCCAACGGATCAGTAAGCGGAAGTGGTAATGGGCCGGCCGTACAGCTCGAAGAACCGATAACCGATGGGTAAAAAAGGTTCTCGAGTGGCAACCTCGTACTGGCAGGCAAATTAAAGGGTGTTCCCCCAATAGATGGAGTGACGACTTGGTAAAACATGCAGGAAGTAGATGGATGCAAGTAGCTCAGGACCGTGCTTTGTGGCATTACTTCGGGGAGGCTTATGTTAAGCAGTGGACCTGTGAAGGGCTGTAATGATGATGAACACATCGTATCAAAAAATATATAACAAAAAAAAAAACAATACGACATAAAGAATACTAGAATTAAGCTTGAATTGTGTCGAGAAAACGTAAAGAGAGTTAGATATCAAACCAGGCCGATATAAAGGAACTTTTAGAGAAAGATACAATTTAGCTACAATATCTTAGAAGATCTACTACGTTGTTGAATAGGCAACCACTTTAGTCGAATACGGAAGTCATAAATGTGGTCAAATTATGAGTCCAAAAATAAGCATAATGCAGTTATTTAAAATTCGTTCTAATTTTCTTACAAAAATTTGATTGGCATTAGAGTAACAAACATCAGCAAAGTCGATGAGGGGAAGTACCAATGGTTGCACCAGCAATAACTTATGTCATTATCATTACTTGCGTTTATTTGATATACATTACTGAACTTAATATTTCTATCCCTTAGTTTGCCTCAAGATAGTCTTGAGTGCCTATTAATACACGTTGACTTTTGCAGACGTTACTATTTCTTTATCTATTTCTTTACGTTTACTAAACTATACGTTTAATATATGTATATGTGAATGGGCTCCTACATTTATTTGAATATTTTATAAAGGTGTTAAAAAAGTTAAAAGATACATTTTCGACGAGAATTCCACTTTAATCCGTTTTCTATTATCACTGTCTGTTCGTAAGCTGCTTTTAATAGTTAATGGAAACGCATTTAGTGCCAATGTACATTATGTAATTGCACATATTAAATGTTTTATACACAGGGATATTAAATTATATAATTTTATAAGAAATGTATGAAGTTTTTAGTCTCTATACATCAGTGGTACAACTAGTAGTATTTCTTTATAGGATAGGTTGACAAACGAGCACACAGTCCATCTGTGGTAAGTGGTTGCTGCGGCCCATAGACATCTAAATTTATCCTCGATTACGAATCAAAATGCAGATGCGTTGTTACCCGTGAGGCCTAATATGGAATGCCTCGTTTCCATTAAAAATGGTATCTGGTTCTCTACACTCACCATACGAAACAGCAGCATTAAGCTACTATTTTACGCTGATATTCTGTAAGAGCGTGGTCCTTACCCGGTCGAGCCGACCCATTCGTACTACAACTATACTACTTATATAACTGCAGCATGGCTTTATCACGTAAAATTGTTCGAGTATTTATTTGCTGAAGTGTTGTTGCTGGTCGTAAAATGAATCACAAATAATACTTATAATATATGACTTGCACCGTGATGTGGCGTTCTGAATTATCCACTACCTCATATCGTTCAGAGGGTGTCGCAACAAGCAACAGAGGGAAACTGAAACAGGAGGTGGGCAGCAGCATTTTCCTGAAAACCATTAAACTAATAAAAAAATAACGGAAAAAACCGCGATTGTCAAACCCCCCTGCCAAGCGTGGCAACTGTGGTAAATATCTCCCCCTTTGAACCAATCTATGGGGGAGACTATATTTATTCAGCCATTTTACTGACTGCAATGGATCTATGGATACATTTATAACTTAGTATTCTTTTACAGGCGCTGCAAAAAGAATAAAAAAGGAGTTATAATATAACTAATTATCAAAAATTGTACATATTACTTTTAATAAAATAAAATAAATGAACTAGGTTTAAGTGCTTGTCGTAACTCGTCCGTTCGCCGGCACCAATAAATTTACATGGAATGAAATAAAATATAACGAAACGAAAATAAAATAAAAATGAAATAAATGGTAAAGTTCAAAAATCTATATCTGATAACTTATCAAAATACCCAACTCCTATCCTCTACCCAGAGAAGAAACCTCGGAAAAAATCAAAAAAGTATTTTGAAGAAACCGAACTGTCTAAAAAATTAAATATTATGTGTTAAGTAATTACTGAAATTCAATAATCCGTACAAGATCAATTTGAATTATTCCCTGCCCTAAATCCCTTTCAAAATGTGAAAATCAAGAATGGGTTGGACGATGAATACCTAAGACCTTAGCCCTCAGCGGTGATAATATATTTGCATTTTAACTGTTATTTATATATAATAAAGAAATTAGAATAATTAAAATAGTAATAATTTATTGGGGGGTATCTATATAGTTTTCTCATCTAGTTGGGATCTATAAATATATAATTATAAATGAAAATGAAAAGAAATATGTACATAAATATCAATAAAATAAAATAAATACAAAAATACATAAATAAATAAAAGCCCAACCAGATGGAAGCCCTCGGCAGGGAAGACCAAACGGAAAGAAACCGGCGGACTATGCGGGCAGTATCAAGGAGCACCGCCTTCTGAATTTGAGCCCGGAGCGGTCCGTCACTGAGTCCCAGTCGCCTCAGATGACCAGAGAGGCTAACTGGGATTAGCCCATTCGCAGAGACGACTACAGGAATAATTTCGGTCGGCAAACCACCCTACATGTCGGTCAGCTCGTAAGCCACGTCCAGATATTTTGATTGCTTATCTATTTCGACTTTCACGAGGTTCTCGTCATACGGGATGGTAATATCGACCAAAAATATCCTTGACTGTGCCCGGTCCATCAGCACAATATCAGGCTTTTTCGCAAGAATAGTCCTGTCTGTGATGATGGCCCGGTCCCAGTAGAGCCTGGCACGGTCATTTTCGAGCATGGCTTCCGGCAAGTACTTGTAATACGGCAATTTCCGGTCCACGAGACCGTATTTCAGAGCGAGCTCGTGGTGTAAAATTCTGGCTACTAGGTTGTGCCTGTGCAAGTACTCAGAGTTAGAAAGCGCCGAACAACCGGAGATGACATGCCTAAGTGACTCCCCGGGATGGCGACAAGCTCGACAGACGTCGACGGTGCCATCTTTTAGGATGTATCTCCGATAGTTGTTGGTCTTAATAACCTGATCCTCTATTGCACAGACAAAACCCTCGGTTTCCCCGAAGAGGTCACCGAAACGTAGCCAGTTGAGGGAGGCGACTGTATCTACGAAGGGCTCATGTAGAGCCCTGTAGAACCCCCCGTGGAGCTCCTTCTCCTTCCATACGGTCTCCCGGTCGGAAAAGCTAAGCACTGCTGGGTCCTGCCATTGCTTGTTGGCTAAGGATAGAGGGGTAAGCCCTTTATCACTAGGATTGACGTCATTATAGAATGGATTATCCGATCTCGCCAGGAAGTAATGACGGAGGCTGCACACTTCACGATTATGCATGGTGAGCGCACTCAGAAAGCCACGCCCACCATGCTATCGCGGCAAGTACAGCCTCATTACCGACGATCTCAGATGATGCATCCTATGGGACGTCATGGTAGTGCGGACTTTTCTATCCAGGGCGTTAAGTTCAGTCTGAGTCCACCTGAGTATGCCAAAGGTATACATAAGGACAGGCATGACCCAACCATTATATGCGTGTGTCTTATTCACACCGGACAAACGGCTATTAAGCACTTTGGTCAAGCGTGCATAAAACACGTCGCATACTGACTGTTTCATACCAGCCTTATCGACACCGATGTTCTGTGACATACCCAGGTATCGGTATGTTTCAGCCTCGGAAAGGGTCCTTAAGTTGACGGGCATATTTTTTTGGGGGTTTTTTTCTTGTTCAGGTTGTTTTGATAAATTTATGCCTTTCCTCAGAATTAGCAACCCTTCCCCTTTCAACATGGAGGACCGCACACTTATCCGTCCCCAGCTCTATTCCAATGGAATTGCTAAATTCACAAGTGATTTTTAGCAATTCCATAAGATGGGAGCGACTGGAGGCGAATAACTTGAGGTCATCCATATAGAAGAGGTGGGTCACTTTTGTCCCTCATTTCCGTAGCTGAAATCCCCTCCCGGATCCCTCCAGTAAGGTACTGAGAGGGTTCAGAGAGAGGCAGAACCAGATTGGACTCAGACAATCCCTGGAAGATACCCCTTCTTATCCTTATGTGGTTTTCCGCAGCCATCATCCGCTCACCTAGATGATAAAGGATCGTACTCCACTGCCCCATACACTGCTCGAGGAAGTCTCTCACTGTACAGTCTATCTTGTACAGCTCGAGGACTCTCTTTAGCCATGTATGGGGCACCGAGTCGAATGCCTTTCTGTAGTCTATCCAGGCGGCGGAGAAGTTCCGACGGTTACGTTTCACCACTTTGCCAATGACCGCGTCTATGAGGAGTGGTTCCTTAGTTCCACGACCACCGCCCCGACATCCATTTTGAGCGCGTGACATCACCTGATTTAGCTCTAGGTAACGAGTGATGTCAGTGTCTTATATATGGTGGGTAGACACGTAATGGGGCGGTATTTGCTCGGGTCTGTGGTAACCTGGTCTTTAGGAACCCATGAGTGATCCCAGTAGTGAAGAGGCTAGGGATCGACTTCTGCTTGAGAGCCTCTTAAAATTGACGGGCGAGCACAGCGTGACACACCATGAACCCCTTCAGCCAGTAGTGATGCAGCCCGTCGAGTCCCGGACTTTTCCAGTTCAGGGCCCAAGGGGCGCCTCAGCTACGTCATCCGGCGTTATGATGACGGGGTCCATGGGCCTAATACTTGCACACTGACTCGCCACAACTTCCGTTCAAAGGCCCTCGCTGTGGTTTACGGACTCTGACCACAGGCCACGCCAAAATGCGACAGTGTTAGCCTGATCCGGTCCTGGGCCCGCTCTACATAATTCTGGTCGCTCCCATGATTTGTAGAGCCTCTTCTGATCACTCTGGTAGAGACGATTCTGGTTGAACCGCCTTGACCTCTCGGTAAATCGGCGAATCCGCTTCCCCCAAGCAGCGATCTTTTGCTTCAGGTCGTCTATGCGCTCCGTTAGTTTCTGCGTGATAGCCGGCTGGGACAAACTGATATTTGTCCCAGCAAACGCCATTCTAACGGTGCGCACAACCCTTGGTCTATTATTACCCGACCTGAAGCTTGTCAGTCTGCCGATAAGTGCCTTTCCTTTGCGATACGGTCCTCAATTCTTTTTCTCCAGGCTGGGATTTCGCTACTTTGTTTAGTAGCGCGTCCAGCCATGGGAAGTTTGGCGCCAATTATACGGCAAGCTGCCACTGCGGCGCCAAAAAGAACTGAGTCCGTCTCGCAAATGTCCCGGATGGCTTCCAAGTAGGTTACCAGCATTGGGTTAAGAGCCCTCACGACAGCCCGATTTCGCTTGCTTAGGGGTATACGGGGAAGTCGCGGTCGATTTTCGAGAGTCATGCTGCGCGTTTCCAAAATCGCCTCTTCCAATATACTCCTCATTTGCTCTAGTTTGTGGGAGACCATTTCATCATCGTCTGAATCAAACACAACTGGAAGATCCATGGCGGCTTCTACGCGTGGCAGCTGGTCTGTCGCCTGACGAGCCGCATCCTCAGCCGTAGCCAATTCATTCTATTCGGGAATGGCCTCACGTCGTATTCGTTCGAGCTCGGCATCATCAAATATTTTCGAGCGCATGATGTACCGAACTCGATCTGCCAGGTTTTGTTCCGTGACGGGAATAGACGGCTCCAGCTCAGTAAAAAAGCAATGCATCCGAGCCCGATACGCTATCCCCGCAGTTTCCTCCCCTTTCGCCCTATAGTACGCTCGCAATGCGTTTGCGTTCATATCCCTTGTCCAACGCATGCGGCGCATTCCGCCAGCGGCGGATGCCGCTTGCCGAGTCCGAGAGGACCCTGCCGACATCAAGTCGTCTGGTGAGGATGATGGATGCGGGGGGCTGCTAGGTGATCTTGCAGCTCCTCGCGCTTGGCTGGCGGCCCGCATGCTGCCGCGTCCAGCGCCAGCTCCAGACGCGCCCCGGCCACCCCCAGGCAGCGGCCCTATACGCTTTCTAATCAAATCCATCATCCATTTTTATTTTATAATTTATTATTATTGAAGATAGATGTTTGTGGGCAGAGCTTCCAATTACCACCACGTAGTCTGTTAGTACGTTGGTCATACTTACTTCTTTAAACAATTGGCAGAAGGATAACGGGAATAGGAAATAGTTTGTTAAATATTATACTATATTATGAGGCTTATTACAGAGCGAAGGCAATGTTAAATGATCGCTTTATGCGATTAACTTTGTCAAAATTCTTGGTGGATAGAATTACCTCCTACGGTATGTGTAGCATTCAATCATATTAGATGTTTCATACGTGTCGAAATACGACTTGTGGTTGGCATTCCAAATAGGTAATTAGATTTATATAATGATCGAAATACGAATTTGATGAATAGGTATTGTTAAGTGTAGTCCGATTACATATGATTTTGTGTATTGTATTACCTACCGAAATTCGGTCTCGATTATTATTATACGAACACCTTACTATAAATCGCAGTCTGGTGTTGAGCCTGTCTTACGTTGTTAGTTTGCATTAATGTACAAATATTTTACTCCTAAGTAGTCAGTTGGCGGATTCTAAGAAATGCTTTTCTCCTGCGTTGCTCTCTGAAAAATTTGTGATGAGTGATATGGTCCCATAGGTAGAATTAAACAAACAGAATTTCTTTTAGATATTAGATTATGAGGTAATCTACGAGGAGGATATTTTGCAGTGGCTTTTTGATATGTTGTGATTGAATGATGAAAAAATATCAATATGATTGAAATACATATTTATTAGTGCAGGTATCTTAAGCAAACGGTTTTTTGCGAGTAGACTTTTCTGCACGTGAATTTTAAAATGCTTCAGATATAACGGGGACGATCCTTATTAGCACACAGTAACCGACTCATTACCTCTCATAAATCCGTAATCTTACACGGAATACCAAGCTCAGGTGAAATGCGGCGTTTAAAATTTTGGAGTAGGTATGTTGTATAATCTGCTAAAAATTGAAAGAGCCGTGCTCATAACCGAATTTTCGTTACAGCTGCTAGTTTCAACAAAGACCTGCGTAGGAAAGAAATATAGTGCAAGAGCGTGTGCACTCCGTGCCCTATATTCATAATCCGAAAGGAGGCAATCCAACACGACACGAGATCAGACGCAGGGCACACAGCTTTATTTGCAGTCCAAGGCATTGAGGTAAAACACAGCCAACTTCCTGACTTCAGACTTCTTGGCAGAAAACTTCCATTACTGATTTGCTAAAACTAATAAATTTTATGATGACAAAAAGACTTAATAAAGTCACAAGTGATACGTAATACTTACTGTTTATTTAAAATATATCTTTTAATTTTTATGGAGTTTTGACAAAATGTCATCATCAACATTTATGTTTTCAAGTACACTATAGAATAAAGATATCACTATGGATTATCAAAGAGAAAAAAGACAATATCAAAATCAAACCCTTACGTTCATCGACTCCTGCACGCCTGCATGGCTAAACAGGTCGGCACGGTATTTAGTTGAAGGTTGCTCTACACGTAGTACTACGTGTTCCTTCCCTGTTAATTTCCGGGTTTTTCAGCTATATGGCCGACATTTTTACCATAATAAACGAATGCAACTACATTGGTAAATTGCATTAAACAAATAAATAAAAAATTTAATTTAATGACATCTGAAATATAATCCCAAAAATTAAACCATTTTGCTTTGCTCTACGTTAACGTTAAGTATTAATTATTTTCACTAATTTAAGATATTATAAAAACCTGTCAGAATGTTTGATTTATAACTTTTAATTTATTTTTTTAACCATACGAAACGAAATGAAAATGTTTTGCATAATAGACATAGCACACACAAGCGAACCGTGGAAGTGGCTCAAAGCGATAATAGACACCGCTGTCGTAAGGCGAACGCTATCTTCCGTGGCACCCGACGCGGAAATGTCGTCACCCTTCAGACAATCTTCATTTCCTTCGCAGCCATTTTGCTCCCGTCTCGCTTTTGTAAGCGTCATAATATAGCTGCATCCTTTTTGAGATACATAGATATAACAATTTGTTTTTTTTTTACATAAAATAGGAACAACTTAGTTTTATAATATAGATAAATATGGATTAAACATGATGATAGCTGACTACTCACTAAGCATTCAAAATATTTTATTTATAGATTAAACGAAAAACATAAAAAAGAGAAAAACGTACAACAAAAATAAAATCACAGATAATATAAAATGTTAAGCGTTTTAGATTTGTGAGACGAGATAAAAATGAGAAGGTTCTAAATTCAACGAATACATATGTTTTATGTAATGTATATTCACCGCTTGTTCGGAAATAGCTGAACTAATTTAAATAATTATTTTTATAAAGAATAAGGGTGATAGAATAGCACTTGATAGTAAGTGATTGCTATGTGCCATAGACTTCAACATCTATCATCAATCAGGGATCGAAATGCAAATGAGTTGTCACCCTTGAGGAGTAAGATGGCATTTTTTTAACTTTTCTAAACCAGCACTTAGCTACAATCCCGCCTGATGGTAAGTGGTGATGTAGCTTAAGGTGGCAAAGCGCACTGACTTAACAAAAACCTATACACTCTTGCCTTGAAGACACCCACATTGTAATCGGATGGAAAGACAGAGGCTGGCAACTTATTACATTCCTATGCTGTACGCATGTTGAACGTCATAGCAAATCGTTTGGTTCGAATGCGTGGTAAGTCAACAACGAAAGGGTGCAGACTAGCCTTACGTCTGGTCGTCCGATGGTGGAAGGGAGAGGGAGGAATTAAATTATGCTATTCCTGCGCACACTCTCTGAAATGCATCCTGTAGAAGACCGATAGGCCGAATACTTTGCGCCGGTGTTCGAGGCTGGTAAGATTGGTTTCAACCGAATTCAGATCACTAGTAAGCCTCTTATCACGCCTTTCTATTGAGCCCTAGGCCACTAGGTGGCATTTTGCAGCACTTACCCATAGATGACAGAAATTCTTCTGCACGATCGGACTTGCGCTTTATATAAAGTAAGCATCAGTCTCGGCGTGAAGTATCACTTCACCTTTGCAAGGACTCCTATCCTCCTTGCAGCCGCTTTGGCCTTAGACTCAATGAACTGTCCGAAGTTCAGATTTGAGGATATCTCAACCTCCAGCAACTGTAGGCAGTCGGTGTATTCCAGCGATAAATTTCGGGAAGAAAGAGCTAAGGTGAGCTGGCTCCTTTTTGCAGTGAAGAGACACGCTTGTGTTTTGGAGGCGTTGAATTTCATAAGATTAGTATTGTGCCATTCGGAGACTGCCTGTAGTGTGAGATTCACACGCTCTACCGTAGCTTCTCTGTCGGACTGGATTTGATCCCAACTGGTTGGTATCTCTCCACAACTGTACTGTCGTCACCCTACCCATAGATATCGAACATAAGAAAATCATTTATATGCAGCAGGAAGAGAGTTGCAGATATAATGAACCTCTGAGGAACACCGGCGTTAGTCGTCACTGGATCGGATGAGTAGCCATCGTAGACGGGGACAAGCCGTACACTGGAAGGTTAGCCAGAAGGCTAGCGTGCCATACTCTGTCAAAGGCCTTTGAGACATCAAGGAAAACAGCACGTGCTTCCCCACTGTTCTCGAGTGCCTCGCCCCATACGTGTGTGGCATACACTAGAAGGTCCCCAGCTGACCGATATCGGCGAAACCCGTACCGCCGGTCACTAAGGAAATCATTCTGTTGTATGCCATTAAGCGGGCGTTCAATATAAGGTTCATAATCTTGCAGAGTATGGGGGTAATTGAGATTGGCCGGTTAGCACGGCTGCCTTTCTTTGGAACAGGTTGCACGTTGGCCAACTTCCAGAATTATGGCACTATCCCAGTCCGAAATGAGAGGCGGAACAAGCGTGTCAACACAGCCAACCAGTGATGCTTCTTGTCCAGTAAAAAAGGTCAACGGTTCTCTATACTTACCATACAAAACAAAACTATTCTGCTCTTTCACGCTAGTATTCTCTGAAAGTGTGGTCCTACCCCGTTTGAGGTGATTAGTGCTGCAGCTATGTATAAAATAATTTGTAGTATATATTTTTAAAAATATTATACTTCAGGGATGGTGGCATAATAATTTGAAACAAAAATCCGCCTAGGGATGGGAATATAGTAGATGAAGATTTTAATTTAATTTTGCAGACAATCTTTGATATAATTTAATTTAAATTTGTGTAATTTGTCACATTTATTCTATAAAAACATACCTCAGGTCAGTCATGAGCATAAAATAATTTAATTTAAAAAATATGTTTATTTATAATAGTTATAGTAATAGGTATTTACAATGTATTTTTCGTAGCGGCATTAACGTATGTAGTACCTCACAATATTGTGTCGTCACATCAGCATCGATCGCAGTGTGTGCGAACTGAACGTTTGCTTTGTGGAAATTTAGAACTTCATGATGAACGCAACGTATAACTTAGAGCACATTGGGCTCTTAGCATAGCATTCGACGAGCGTTAGCAGGCGAGTCCCTAACTGGTCGCTTTTGGATTTCATTGATAAAGAAATCTGTATCAAAATGCTATATCTCCTTTTTGTCAACGTGGGTCAATTCTACAAGAAAGCGCGCGTTCAAGTGTGCAAGAAGATAGCAGCCCATTTAAAAGCACGTATGTATCCGGGCGGCCTTATTTTTTGTTCATGATTATTTTCAAATATTAAATAATACTTTTATTTGATTTTAGTATGTGAATAATAACGATGTATTAAACCTTCGATTACATATTTAGCATGCAGTTTTGATACACTTAATAAGGTTTATCCTTGTATAACAGTGTTTAAGATACATCCTGTTTAATCTACTAAACGGATCAGTTGCCGCTTACGCTTAATTAACTATCCAGGACGGGTTGCAATCCCAAAACTCCTTAACATTTAAATTCGGATCATTAAGCTTTATTCCTCCTAACTTTGTAACGATGAAACCCCTACATGCTTAACAAATTTGAGAAATCTATTTTAGTTAAGGTAAATATTAATAAATTTTTGCTTTGAAGTAAAAACTTTGAACATGGCATGATTGGAAAATAATTTTAAAAATATCTACTAAAAATGAACTAAGCAATGATCTTGTAAACATAAACTCATACACCTGTCACCTATAGGGGTAGGAAAAGATTGTGGACTATCATTTTGGCATGATCCTGATGCTCTAGCTTGTCTCATATCCATATCTCTAGAAAATTTAAGAAAAACGGAGGACCTTGCCCGATTCTGCCTTTATTGTCGGCATTGAATGTGAGTAATGTAACCGCCATTGGTGTTAATGCGGTACCTTTTAAAGTTTCGATATATAACGCCACACTGTTTTTTTAGTATATACTTATATACTGTATACCTCTCTGCAGTTGATTTTGTTTCGTAACCAGTCAGTTTGGTTTAGCCCTCGGACAACTCATCTGTAGCTTTTGTCTGAAGTTGGCTGCGGATGGCCATGGACTGCAGTAGCCACTTTTCATCACGTGGTAAGTTCGTTCCTCACTTCAGTTTTATAAATAAAGTAAAGCCGGTATTTTATATCACGCAGAGCTAAATAAATATGATGCTTGTTTGAACATTGTTTGCGGTATAGTTCTTGCAATTCACGACTGCGGTCCTTTAGATGTGGTTCCCTGCGGGTCTGCCGCGAGGGGAAGCCCGCTCCGTCAGGCACGCACACTTTCAACACTGTGTGCGTGTCGAAAAACATCTAAAGGTCAACCGTACTCGTGAATAGCAAGAACTATAATACTGTACGAACATAAAACAGGGCGGGGACCACAGTAGGAGCGTGAAGTGAGTGACAATGAACTTATTGTTTAGGGCAAAATGTGGAAGTGTCGCTACCTTTCAGGCGGTGTTTCCGCTGGGTCCACGTCATTTTGTGTTGATGTAAAAGAGTTTCCCTTTGCTTTATATTTACTGGATTCTAAGCTAACTGCCAACAGAAATTTGAAATAACTGTGTTTCAATTTAAGATTATGTATCTCATCATTAAAATATATAGGATCTACTAAATGTATATTAAATAATATACATTAAAATAATGTAAAATAGATAATCAATTAGTTTTTATCATCATCATCATTATCATTATTACAGCCCTTTACAAGTCCACTGCTGAACATAGGCCTCCCTCAAGGTATGCCACAAAGCACGGTCCTGAGCCACCTGCATCCATCGACTTCCTGCATGTCTTACCAGGTCGTCACTCCATCTAGTGGGGGGTCGCCCTACACTTCGTCTACCGGTACGAGGCTGCCACTCGAGAACCTTTTTTCCCCAACGGATGTCGGTTCTTCGAGCTATATGGCTATATTATTTTATTAAAATCATGTTGTGTTACGGACGGAGGTTTCGATTTCCCCAAAAAACAAGTATTTGTATCCCATACAAACAATTGTTTTGTGTATAGTGTTTGTCTATTTGCAATTTGGGTATGTGTAACATATTTGAGATTGGGAATATTTTGATCATAAAAGTAAAAATATTTGTATTGAAATTTGCTTTTAGGAAACACTTTTTGAAAATCGAAAAAAGTAGCCGATTTTTTTTTCTCAAAAGATACAATTTAACCTTATAAAATTTAATAATATGCAAAAATCAAGAAACAAATAAATCTTACCTTATAAATAAGCACCCAATTTATAATAAACTTTTTTCATTAGAATGCTTTTTACAACCGTCTCGAATTTATGCTAGCGCAACTTGGTAATATTACAGGGAATCTTGTTATTAATAGTTATAAATCTACCCAAAAATAAGCCGCCAGTTTTATGAAGCCTGTGGGTACTCTGGAACAGCGAGTTTAGATTTATAACTATTCTATTGTAATTCAAATTAAACGCGAAAAAATCCGTTAGTAAAAGTAGTTTTTATCAATGTGTAGTGTTCGCGTTAATATTAGAAATCATTGCGTAAATATAAGAAATCATTTATTACTCGTGTTGAAGCTATGAGCATCACTAATTTTATTAAAAGCATTAAAATATTGTCTAAGTTAATATTATCCATTACAAGCTGTGAAGCAACAGTTAAGACATTTATTTGTTTAAAAATGGCTCTGAGTTAAAAAAAGAAAAGTAGCATTTCGGCTCAAAATGATATCACGTGATATTTTAATATCAATTTTACTCGTAAAAACTGATAACGTTGTGGAATGATCCGCTATTCTTCCTCCTGCGTGGCTTAGGTACACTTACTTCAAATTGCATAATTATAAATCGCTGCACTTATACCGCGGTTGACGATTCGCCTGCCAGGCGAAGCGAGGCAGCTGTGACGAATATCCCCCCATGAGGTAGGTAACATATGGGGTGACTTATGTTCAGCAGTGGACCAGAAAAGCTGTAATAATGATGATGATGATGATGATACATGTTTTACTGATTAAAATCATTGACGTTTTTTACTATACGATTATTAAAATTACCTTTGCCCCCTTACCGGTATTAATATTGTCCGGTACTGATTTTCGTCAATGCTGCTATTTTATGCTAATATTCTATATTATAATTTGTCAAGCGGTGACGGTGTAAAAGGATTCATCGCGACATTTCGTCACGTGTTTTTCCCCGTCGTTTTCCCCCATAACAGTCCGACATCCCACCACACATTTCATACCACTCGTGCAGCAACCATAATGTGGTTAGCATAGCCAACATATATAAAGTAAAATATAATAAGTCATGCCTACAGTATACGAGTATAATATATATGATATTTCTATAGAAATTGATATTTCCTAATATTAACTACAAAAACTATTATTATTACGTCCGTTACCAATTCTAATAAAACGGATATTTATGAAACTATATATCCGGTTTCCGCCTGTACATTAGTGAATTTGTCACGAGTGATATTTCTAGGCCTTATTATAAACGGAAAGTGCAAATCATACGAAATTTTATATTCATGATTATTAGGGTAAATTTATAAGTGGAAGGAAAAACATTTAAGAGCATCAATATGTGTCAAGTGCGATCTTTTACGTAACTGTAATTTATTTTGGTAGTGTTGATGGACAACCGATAGAGAGGAAAGTTTTTCGAATGGCAGCTTCGTAATGGTGAGTAAGGTGTAGGACGTCCCCCCACTATATAGTAAGACATGCAGAAAGACTACGGATCAAGGTGGCTCAGGAACATGACCATGTCCATGTTCAAGAAATGTCACAAGACATGGTGTCTTGTGAAACCTGAAAGCTTATGTCCAGCAGTGAACATGAATGGTGGTATCAGACAATGGAAGTCGTTATAATATAAAATAATATTTGCAGTCAAATTTTACTGCTAAAACGGCTCTGCTAAAAGTTTTTATGCCAAAAAGATTTTAGTGTTCGGTTCGTAACTCTGTTTTAGAGATGTATCTTACTCGATTCTACGGAGCTTTCCTTTAAAAGCCTATTCATGTTCACCTTTAAAAGCTATTTACACTTTTCAAAGTACTTTATATTCGCATACTTTGTTTAAAGTAAAATTACTTACTAAGAAATATCGAAAGGACAATAGGTTACAATAGGTTAGAGATGTATATTTTAGTTTAATATCAAATGGATTGCTCGGGAAAAACTACACTTTTTATATTTCTTTCATAGAATACTACAAGCGGGCACATAGTCTACCTGATGGTAAATGGATACTGTGGCTAATAAACATCTTCATCTATCCTTAATTAAGAATCAAAATGCAGTATGATTAAGAATCAAAACGTAGATACGTTGACACCCCTGAGGACTAAGATAAAAGGCCTCATTTCCAGAAAAAATTGTCTGCGGTTCTCCACACGCACTCTATGAAACCCAGCGTCATTAAGATGCTATATTATCTTGGTATTCTATGAGAGTGTGGTTCTTCCCCAGTCAAGCCAACCTATTCATGCTACAACCATAATATAGCTGCAACATTTCTCTAACATGTATGATTTCAGTTCTGACGAATAACAACAAAATTACAAATTATTGTCCAAAAACACTGACTTCAAAACCCACACGCGTTTGATTGTGAGCACCGAAACCCGTGAGACGCGTCGGCTCTCCTCTTTCTAACCTGCTTTTTGAGGTGAGTGCGGGCAGTTAAAAAAATAAGTGATAAACGAGCTTACAGTCTACCTGAATGTAAGTGGTTGTTGCAGCCTAGAGCTCTCAACTTCTTCTGCGGGTATTGCGACGAAGCAGCAATACCCGCAGAAGAAGTTAAGAGGGTGGGACCTACCTAAACGAACTCTTTGGAAGAAAAGGAGTACTACAACCCAGAAATCGTCAATGTAATGCATTCAAGTTGTGTTTGTTTATAAGTTGATTTAAAAAGTATATACTGTATAGAAGCGTACTTTTTGTTACAGGCAACTTTTATTTAATTTTATTTTCTACCTCTGTCTTACTCCTAATGTGTTTTTAATGTTTTAAAAAGTTGGACAATAATTACACAAACGGCTAACTTAACTACTTCTCGATATTTATTAAAAGTCAAGCTTCGTAGCTTCATAGTGAGTTTATTGTGCTACGATTTTCCTATGTATAGTAGCCGAAGCTATTAAGTTACTGACGCTGCTTCTGCGTGGCTTAATTATTGGTATAGATAATTTTTACAACTCTGATCTGAGACCCTTTTTACTGGAAACGAGGCATTCCATCTTAGCCCTCACGAGTGACAACGCATCTGTATTTTGATTCATAATCGAGGATAGGTGTAGATGTCTATGGGCCACAGCAACCACTTACCATCAGGTGGACTGTGTGCTCGTTTGTCACCTTATCCTATAAAAAAAACTCTGAAATTGGTAGCTTGGTATCTCAGACTTTAAGAGCACACCTAAAATTGGTAATTACGCCAAAAAAATATTTTTATCTCCGCCGGCAGCACTGATACAATTGTTAATTTCAATTTGACTCTTGAAAATCGTGAAGAAAATATACGACCAAAAAAAATTTCCTTACCTTTTTTCATATGTAGGATCTAATGAAACTGTTACTTTACTATTTAACAAAAAAGCTAAAATTATTTCAGGGTGTATATACGCGGTACATATATTTTTAAAGTAACTAAAATAAAATAAACTATGTATTAATATGCATATAGCTTTTTGATTAAAGTAAGTAGGTAATAATTAATTAAAACACTATAAATATAAATTAAGCATGAAGTGGCGGTATAAAAATATCCACTGCCCCATATCATCCCGTGGGTGTCGTAACAGGCGACAGAGGGAAACAAATCAAAGGATGAGTAGCAGCGTCTTCTTCTAAACATGTAAAAGAGGATGTATATATGAAATCGTTTAACTGAAAATCAATATGATCTATCACCACGGAAATTGGTATACATATATAATATTTTCCAATGGAAGGTTTATATTTTATGAACTAAAAAATAGAGAAGAAAAAGTTAAAAACAAATATAAAATGGATTTTATTTGTTTTATTTTTTCAATCAAACGTGGCAATTAATAAATTAAATTGCCTGTGCTAAAATAAAAAAAAACATGGCTGAACACAACCTATGTTATTAACCGGCAGGACAACGTCTGCCGGGTTCGGCTAGTAACGACTAAAAATAAAAAAAAAACTGCAATTGCCATTCCGCTTGCCAAGCGTAGCAATTGTGGCAGATGTCCCCCTATAAGGCAATCTAGGTAGTCTTATGTTCAGCGGTAAACTTTAATAGTGTTGCGCGCCTAAGTTGACGTCAAGTACCTGGCACTAGCGCCATCTAGTGTCGGTGACCAGAGCGAGGAGGGCTTCCTAGAAAATGTCAATCTTGAACTTTCCACCCACAGCGCCATCTAGTATCGAACAGAAGAATTAAGCTTTCTGGAAGCCCCACACTCGAAATTTCTGCGCCTGGTCAGTCGGCGCTCGTATTTACTGGAATATTCTGAATGTTTCGGTGGTATTTAAAGCCGCTGCAAGCCGCGATCGGGGCGGCCGATTACAACCGTGGCCGCACTACGTTGGGCGTCTTTCTCGATATTGAGAAGGCGTTCGACAGGGTGTGGCATTCTGGATTACTTTTTAAATTGGAAGAACAGACCAGTGTCCCTCCTGCTATGTTGCGGCTAGTGGCGTCTTTCCTGGCAGACAGGAAGTTCTACGTCTGCGTAGAGGGCGCCGAGTCCGCAACCAGAACCATCAGAGCCGGCGTTCCTCAGGGCAGATGTTTGTCTCCAGTCCTGTACGCGGCTTATACCAACGACATCCCTACCCTGGCAGGCAGGCTGCAAGAATGGGAGGACGACGTGGAATTGGCGTTATATGCGGACGATAGCGCTTATTTCACCTCTTCCAGAAGAGCCCATATTGCCGCTGCCAGGATGCAACGCCTCCTGGACCTGTTGCCACCATGGCTAGATGAGTGGAGGATGGTCGTCAACGTTGGTAAGACGACCGCTCTGCTCACTCGCCGCCTCAGGAACCTACCACCTCAATTAACCCTCAATGGCCAGCAGATCGCGTACGAGAAGGCCGTGACCTACCTTGGGTGCTGGATCGACCGGGCGCTGCGCATGACTGCGCACGTCGACCTCGTCGTCCGTAGAGCACTATGTGCGCGGGCGATGCTACGTCCGGTCCTGGCATCCAAGCTACCACTTAACACCAAAGTGCGAGTATATAAAACCTACATCAGAGCCATTATCACCTATGCTGCTCCGGCCTGGTACGCGCTTCTGAGCGAGCCTCTGAGGCGGCGACTGCAGGCCCAGCAAAATATGGCGTTAAGAACCATCGTCGGTGCGGGTCGCTACGTCCGGAATGACGTCATAGCGGCCAACCTGAAGATCGACACCATACAGGAATTTGTGACCCGGTTGGCGCGCGGACTGTTCGACCGTGCAGACAACGGGCCGCATATACACCTTAACAACTTTGCGCCGCTACACACTCGCCCTCCGGACGGGCGACCCTATCCAAGAGAACTCCTCTCTATATCGATTAGAGAGTCGAGTAACAACCCTCAATGCCGCTGAAAGGCCAACTCCGACCTCATTAGATAACCTCCTTTTTTCGTAGTCATAACCGACTACGAAAAAATTACCGATAGCGACAACCGTTTTGACACCTACAACGCCATTAGAAGGCTCCCAGGACCGGTCCATAGTAGTGGACCGCGAGGACAGCACGGGTAATGGGGGCTTACCCCGAGGCCCGAAACCTCCATGTGCCTAAAAGACATGAAGAAGACATCAACGATCGGGGCATTATTGAATTTGGCGAGACAAGCGAAGCTTCGGAGCGAAATAAAGTGAATCAGTGTGATTAATTATTAGTGTCTTTTAAGTTTTAATTGGTGTTCGGTAGTAAAAGTGTAAATTTCCGTCATTCAATCGGCAGTTTTTATTGTCACAAACCTCAAGCTCGTAACAATAGGTTGTTACGGTAACGGTGTACTGGAAAAATCAGAAAAATTCACTAACATATCGTTCCGCGAGTGTCGAAAGACGCGACAGAAGGAATCAAACCAGAAGCTGGGCGTCTAAAAGAAACTGCGGTGGTTAACCTGCCTACTAAGCATCGCAACCATGGTAAATACTCCTATGAGGCAGTTTATGTAGGAGACCTTTGTTTAGCAGTGAACTTTGATAGGCTGTAGTGATGATGATGATGAACTATTATTATATGGTTAGGGAAATTTTTATGAAAACGTTGGTACCTTACAAATAAATAACATATCCAAGAAATCATAAAAAAATAAAACATTTTGAAATTTATACGTGGTAGACCCATGCTGCGTGGGTAGAATGAATGGTCGGCTCGATCGGGGATGGACCATGCTCACAGAATACCAGCGTAAAATAGCAGATCAATGTCGTTGTGTTGGTGAATGTAGAGAACCGGAGGCCTTTTTTACTGGAAACGAGGCATTCTTTCTTAGTCTTCAGGGTTGGCAACCTTTTTTTTGCATTAGTTTTTTGCAGTAGTTTAGTTGCATTTTGATTCTTAATCGAGGATAGATATATCTATATGATAATTACTCCAAGATGTACATGGGCCACAACATCCATTTACCATTAGGTGGACTGTGTGCTCGTTTGTCACATTTATTATATTAAAAAAATCCGAAAGTATTACATTAATAAAAACCTTCCTATGACTTTGTTTAAGAATACATATTATGTTATAGTTTTAATGACATAAGATTTAAAATAATACTGTATTTAGAACTTTGTAGTTATTAAAGATTCTTTTATTACTTGGTATATAGGCACATTGATAATTTTAATTATCAAACACTAAAAGCATATTTAGGAAAATGCAACACTAACATTTCCATGTTAGTGAAGCGTCTATATTCACGTTGTGTATATAGAAGGAGATACCTGCCTGCTGTATAAATTAATGTGTGGCTACATGGCTCACTTCCGTTTCCGGAACATACTCTGTAGGTATGTTTCGAATTCACTACACACCTAATTAATTACCTTCATCCGATATTCCGTGCGATTTGATATTGTTGAGTTAAGTATTTATTTTATAAATACTTAAATGAACATTATAAAAATGAATTTGGTTAATCTTTAAAAAATAAATAAAAAATAAAATGTTTAAAAAATAAACTTACATAAGATTTTGAAAATAGAAGTAATTTATTGCGGTTTGTTGTAACGGTTTGGCGAAAATAGAAACAATCGAACTACGTGCTCAAAATCAACACCAGTGCTTAAAATGACTACGAAACATGTCAATTAAGATTTATGGAATAAATTAGGGGTAAATGTTCTACCGCACGGTAGTATGCTAAATTTAAAAGTGGATGATCATCCACCAAAGATGACCTTCGTTCGAGATGCCTTACGATATCAGTGACCTAAGAAAATGTTAAAAAAATTATAAAAATTTTGTACAAATCGTCTTGTCACAATATGTTTTAATGCGAAAGAAATAAAGGTTCAACAGCTGTTTTATAATATATTACATGAACGCTTAGGGATTTGTCGGTGGAAGAAAAAAGGGAGATTTCCCGCCGTGCAAGGTATTCAGCCCGGGGAGTCGCCAATGCTCCACGTGTTAGTACACCTGCTCTATATATAGCGCAGTACTTTAGAGCAATGATAAAACTATGATAGCGTGATTTAGGCTTCGGCACAGCCTAAAGAACTTACAGTTGTACAGTTGTACGAATGTACATGTGCAGCAACGGTGGGGGTAATGTGGGGGGGGCGGGCCGATCTAGCGCACTTCACTGAATCTGATGGACAATGCATGCGGTTGGAAGGAGCGTGTTCTATAGTACTTATTTAACTAATTTTAAGTGCAGTTTTTGAAAAATATATCTATAATGGTGAATTACTGTTATAGTTATATGAGCTACTAAGTAAAGTTGAATTAAAATGACGGCCATGCTTATGTTTATCTTTTTTTTCTTTTGATAAAGTTGTTTTTCGAATACGTATACACTACATAACTTTAACAATCGAAAAATGAAAACGTCCTAAAAAGAAAGTGTGGATGAAAATAGTAAAATAAACGCTTTGGCTGGGTAAAGAATACGATGCCCAGAAATGAACCAGGCTGAATATTTCCTGAGGTTTTTTTGGAAACTCTTGCATGTTGGATCATGATTGTATATTGATTCAATTTATAACAATATACGAAACTTGACTTTACCAATACGACCCCTTATTGGGGTTCTGTAGTTTAACAACAAGGAACCCTTTATGTTACAAAAACTGTTAACTATCTTTTGTTCGTAATACCTATTTTTGTTCCAACTACCACTAAAATAGGCAAATTATAAACACTGCTATTGTTTTAGAATGATGCGTTCTCCTATAATCGGTAGTACCTAGTAATTTATAGATGTAAAGCATGTGTTAGAAGGAATTTAATATGTATAAGTATATTCATATGTAATATGTATGTGTTGGAGATCTAAACAAATAAATAAATACACCCTTATAGTTACGCCATGTCCGTCCGTCCATCAGTCCGCGGTTTTATTCAGGGACCCTAGGTGCTACAAATACAAATTTGGCACAATTATAGATATTAATCACGCCTACAAAACTGTAAAATAAAATTTTAAAAATATTTATATTTTGGGTACCTCCCATATGGAGTATGATTTTTTTTACCCGTCTATTAAACCGTGTGGGGTATTGTTGGACAGGTCTATCAAAAACGCTGGGGGTATTGAAGAACTTGTTTTCGATTAAGGGTCCGTTTGCGAAATATTTGGCTTTAATGTGGTATTTTTCATTAGAGTCATATCTTCCCCTCTACCACCTTAACCGCTGTGTTTGCAAATCTGAAAAGTATACATGATATATACATGTATATACAATTAAGTTGAAATAAAACTATCACAGCTAAGTAGAATTAACAAGTTAACGAAAAATAATCGACCAACTTATAAAATGCACATGGATTAGTAAAAATTTCGTTACAATTCCATAGAAAATTACCTCAAACTAGCTGCATTATAACTTTGTAATATTTTTGTGAAAACAATTTATGGAGAAAACGACTTATACGCATTACTACTAAAGCTTCCTACGTGGCATAGGTAGGGTAGATCATTCTTACTTTCGCTTCTTTGTTAGTTGGTAGTTATTGTAGGCCTCGTTCAAAGTATATTCATACAATCATATAACATCAAACAGTATGGTATTTTATATATATATAGTTTTTTTTTTTTTTTATTTTTATTATATATATATATATAAAATATTCATGGTACTCTTGATACACGCGAGCGATCTTCAGGATTATTTAGGGCAGTTATGGTTTACGGGGAGCTTCGTTACGGTCATATATATCTTAGGGTTGCACTGCCGGGAATATATAGAGAGTCCAATTATGAATTGGACCGGGTATGTGAATGATTTGATATAGATTGTATTATTTGTTTTTCAAAATTGGTCAAACCGTGAACTCACTTAATACACTCATTATCAAGAAAGCATACGTATTGTGATGGGCAACTACGGAACCCTAATTATACATTGTGCGTGGCTCGATACGCACTTAGTCAATTTTCTATACAATAAGGCTAACAAACCGCCACCCAGTTTACCCGATGGTAAGTGGATGCTGTGGCCCATTGACATCCACATCTATCTTGGTTTAAGAATCAAATTGCGGATGCGTTGTTACCCCTGTGAACTAAGATGACTTGCCTCGTTTCCAGTAAAAATTGTTTCTGGTCATTTACACTCTACATACGAAACACGTCAGCATTAAGCTGCTAACTTGGTCTGCTATTCTGTGAGACACGTTCACACAGAATTCTCCTATATAATATACTGATATATGACAAAAAAGGATATCTTGATCAAGAAGCTACGCTTACGGGCAATGCTTTCTACATGATTAAAAAAGAATTGAAAAGAGATTATTTTGAATGAGATTATTTTATTTCAACAAGATAACAATACGGCTTTTGGGGTGGTTAGAGCCGTGGTATCTCAGATGGTTAACGCTGGCTGTAAATATAACAGAACGCGAGTAACCCGGATTTGATCCCCGCCGGTACCAATGAAATTGTTAATTGCAATTTTAAGTGCTGATTTATCACGTGCTCGGCGGTGAAGGAAAACATCGTGAGGAAACCTGCATGTCTGAGGAATAAGAAAAAAAATTATTTGATAACTCGATAGACACGTTGCGGGACTCCTTTTTTGTCTAGGAGTCCGTCTAATTTAGGTACAACTACCGCCAACTGTCTGAGACATTAACCTATTAGTCATATCTATTAAATTTACGTTTACTGCTTAAAGTAATTCAATTGTGAAAAATAACTCGGAGCGTTGATGTAGCTTATAAAGTAAAGTCACGTTTCACTTTAACCTCTTCATCGCCGAGCGTTCACGAAGGCTCTGTAAACAAAAATTATAGAGTAAGCCCTGACTAGAGTATGTAATTTTTAATAAAATTTACTTTAAAACTTCTTCAATAGAAAGGAAACTATAATTTAGTTAAACTGAAATACTATAATAATAATAAATTGAAATTACATTGACATGCAAAGTAAGTGTCGTTTGTCTAGAAGTTAATAAAAAGTAAGAGTCTTGTACATTACCCCATAAAGTATTTGTAATTCAAATTTTTAGCGATGATATTTATTTTTTGGCTTTCTGTAATTTATCATTGTCATTTTGTACCACATTTTTCTTGACATAGTTGTATCATAAGTCATAGTAAGTAAGTAACATAGTCAACGGGATTATGAGTAATAATCATAGCATCATTATTATTATAAAATAATAATGATTCTATGATCATATTATTATAAATTATAAAAAAGTCATGTAAACATTGCAGTGGCTGTGGCTAAAATTATACACAAATGTAAACTGTGGCTTAGATTATATGGCTCAATAGCGTCACTACCATAGGTACAATAGTATGGATATTATAGTGTCACCAAAAAAAATGAAAACTATTAAAATTAAACATGACAAAAGTAAACAAGGCAAATATATACCATAATTGTCAAATATAGCAATCTAATTTTCTTAGTCCAAATCAACTGACTAAAGTAGTTTAATTGTGCTTTTAAAGCGTAAATAAATAAAATTTGAATGTATATCATTTATATTCCTTGTTGCGAATTAATTTCCATGTAGATACGTCTCGAGTTCCCAAGTACTCTATTTAACACATCGCATTAGGATAAGCAAAAGTGGCAAATTCAGCACCGAGATAACGTTACGAGCGTTTCATGCAGACGTGTTTGTGGATAAAGATAATTAACCACAAATGTTGACGGCATAATGATAAACTGTAGGTACGGGTAGAATATATCATAATCTTAAATTAATTATCAAAAACTTTTTAGAAAAAGTGCACGGTTTTAGTGAGGGTGGTTTGGAAGTTTTGGATGGTAGCTTTTTTAAGCCACCAGAAAATCACCGCTATTACAGAGGATCCTAGGTTTCAATTGAAACAATAGGTCGATAACCTCTCTTTGGAAATAGTATGGGTTGGATTTAGAATCGTCTGGCAGGAATTTTGGGGAATAAGGTGTTTAATTTGGTAGAGGTTTTACCCTCGATTATAATAATGCCACTCACATAAAAAGTAATGCACCGATATCGAAAAAATAAATAAAAACTATTATAACCTAAAATGCGTAAAACAAGTAAAAACCTATGTAATATCACCGTGAAAGCTGGATAGCATACAGAATTTTGTGTAATTGCGACAAAGACGTAAGACTAGTGTCACATTATTCTACTGTCTAAAATCTCTGTCAAGTGTCAAATCGCATGATATACTAATGTCTATGCATTTCATAAATTATGTTTACAAACAATAAAGAAATGATTATAATATACTGCGTTTTATTTCTGAATTGTTTAAAACTGCCCAGAAATACTTGAATACCCATAAACACTTTCAATTGTAATAAGTTAGAAGGTTGTGGCGGGAGCGAAGGCAACCCGACTTTATAGATAAGATATCTGATCTAATAGAATCTATACTAAAATTGAATCAGCATATCCCAACACCACGTAGTCTTGTCTGCCCTATTCCTACAGCGTTTTTGTAAAGCCGTAGGCACGGAGGGAGAGCAGCCCTCGCGAAATAACTTTGGGTCAATATTCCTGTATAAAAAAGTGAGGTTATGATTTTACAAAAAAAACTTTACTCATTACCCATAATTTTCGACAAGAAGGGAAGGGTAGAGGGGCTTTCCCTAATAGGGCCCACTCCTGCTCCCCTCTTCCTCCTCCCCCTCCTACCGGAGACGATAAATGTTATCATCTTGAAGTTAGGTCTATAGGATTTTCTTTTTAATTTTTCTCATGAACGGTATTGGTTACCTTTAAATGGGAGTGGTGTCGGGGGTAAGGGGACACTCACCCCACTCCCCTCCCCTTATCCCCTGCCCTACCTTCTGCCAAACGATTCTAAATTTCAAAAAATATTGCTTTTGCAAATATTTCCTCCATGAAACAATTATATAAACAAAACGGATCCCAGCGGCACTGCTATTATTAAAATCTCGAAATATTTAGGCATGACTGTATAATATATTCTTGTTTCATCAAATTGGGAGTGTGATGGAAAATTATCTCTTGTGCTGGAGAAGAGTGGAAAAACTCCATTTTAATTTACCAGTGGGAATTGACTGATAAACAACTAGGCGGTTGAACTGTAGATCTGGTTCTTTTAGTCACATAACAAATAGTTCACACAAAGCTAAAATTTACTTGTTTGTATAAAACATTATTTTCAACTATTAAATCAAAGTAATTTATTGTAAAGGATATAATATCCTATACCTTTAAACGAGCAATTCTTGACATTGACAAAAGACATTTTCTAAAAATAAATCCTAGCTAGATCGATTTATTGCCCCCGAAACTCCCTGGACACTTAATTTTATGAAAATCTTTGGAGCCGTTTCCGAGATTCCGATTATATATATATAAACAATAAATTGGCAATAAATCGATCTAGCTAGGATTTATTTTTAGAAAATGTCTTTTTGTCCGTGTTTTCAGGCAATGAAAAACTGCTACAATATAAGAAGTTAAGAAGGTAAATTTTGATACTTTGACAATGATCGTAAGAGGATATCGAGCGGTCAAAAACGTAATGCCTTAGTTCGCGTCCCGTCTTCGGTCCGTTTTTTTCCTTTTTTTTTTCAAGTTCCCTTCTTTTGTGAGAAAATCTTTTATTTCGAGCCCTTTTTTAGTATTTTAAAAATACGAAAATTTCAATTAAACTAATTGCACTCATGATTTTGTATTCAAATAACCAGTTGAGTTTTTTCTATTATGTCAATAAGATCAAAAAATATTATTTATCGGTATGTAATTTGTATCTAAATGTAATTTTAAAAAAAAAAAAAAAAAAACCGAGCAAAGCTCGGTCATCCGGGTACTATTTATTGAAATGAGCGAGACTATAAATATCCTGTTTAAAGCCAGTCTCCGGTTCCCGGGAGGATAATTAGATAATGTTTAAATTTCATAAGAATTTAAAACGTGTTTAAATTTTAAATATGCAGGTTTCCTTACGATATCTTTTTTCCTTGCGAGGGGGTGTTGATTTTCATACAAAATATCAATTAATGATATCCGCAAACGAGCACATCCACATCATTGTAAGTGGATGCTGTAGCCCATAGAAATCTACATTTATCCTTGAGAATCAAAATACAGATGCGTTGTCACCCCTTTTTTTTAACATGGGGAAATGCCTACGCATACCCGCCTCGCGGGGGCAAGGACGGGTTATGTCGGACTCGCACCGACTAAAACCCCATGGTGTTCCACATTCGTCGCATATTGGCAGGGCTACGGGCACGCTTTCGCACACTTCCGCGGCCCTACCAGCGACTGCCGCCCCATGGCAGCACCTCCTCGGGAGAGGAATATTCCTCCCCGTTCTCCTTCCCAAGTAAGGCGCACCAGAACACATGGCACGCCTTCCTCCACGGCCTCCAATTGCATCTGCGCAACAGAGCTCCCGCGTCCGATGCGCGAAGGCCATGGGGCCAGGAAAAACGAGCACTTAGAAGTACTAGCCTTCCCGACCCCAGCGGCGGATCTGGTCTATGGCTCCGCCGCCAACCAAGATTCGGCTGCGGAGGATAGGGAGAGCGGCGCCTCGCAATACCGACAATCCTCTCCCCCCGCAGCCCCATCACCACCGCATCAACGGTGCGGCCCCGTTTGAGTCGCGGAGGATAGGGCGAGTGGCGCATCGCCATACCAACACTCCTCTTCCTCCGCGACTCCACCTCGGCTGCAGCGGCAGAGGGTGCGGAGTCCCCACTCGCTGCAGTCCACCAGCACACATCCGAAGTGGGCTCCCCAAGCCCACTCGGAGTGGCCACCTCAGGCCAGCCCTTCACCTCGGGCCAGCCACGTGGGTTCCTCTTTGTTCACCGTGGGAGACCAAGCCACGGCTACTAAGCCCCCCCCGCCACGACAAGGCGGGAACCCGTTCGGGGGGGGGGGCGTTGTCACCCCTGAGGACTTAAATAGAATGCCTACCTTCCAGGAAAAAGGATCTCCGGTATCATTACTATTACTTATAACTTTACTCATTAACTGGCGACTCAACCAAGTTTTTAATTATTTACCGATGTAGTGTTATTTTTTATGGCTTTATTAAAAAAATTCCGTGGCGGAAGATGTAGCTCAAGACTTTTAGATACTACGCAATTAAAACAAGCCTCTAAGCTACTAGTACTATAATGTCTGCATAATGTATACAAATATATAAGATTAAAGTGTCTGCTTCTAATGTCAAAATAATATCTTTTTACTAAATGCATATGAAAGTATATGCGGTACATTTTTTTATTGTTAAAACAATTTTTAAAAAGTTTCTCTGTCTGTTTATTCCCTCTAATCTCCGAAATGGCTGGACTGATTCTGACGAGACTTTCATTGGCAGATAGCTGATGTTATAAGGAGTAACATAGGCTACTGTTATTTTAAAGTAAGAAATAGGGTTCCACGCAAAAATATTTGAACACATGGTTTTCAAACGTAATAATTTCTTTTAATTCCACGCGGACGGCATCGGCTAGCTTTACAACATAATTGAAACAAAAAGCAAGATCTCTTTTTGTTTTTAAAAGTAATAAGTTGACAAAAAGACTTAATTAAAGGCTGTGTTAACACTGTTTCTTATAACATCTTGAGACTTAATTAATTTTTTCCGTAGCTTAGCAATTTTATAAAAGACATAGAAGCTATCGGATCTTTTGTCACCGCTGAGCCCTAATATCGAATGCCTCACAGCTGATAACCGCACCAGCTCTCATAGCCTCTGATCCGGAGCAAAGCAGTGGGTGTGGAGTTGACTGAACAGACATTCTGCGCTTGGGCTCTGTATACTTCGGACGTGTTTGTTGAGTTCACTCCCGTCACTCCACTCTCTTAGCTCAAGCGCACAAATTATTTAATGACCACTGAGCATGGTGATCTGTATTTGGTGACTGCATTGGTGCTCTCATTGTGGTGTGTGAAGCACGTTGTCCTGGGGTACAGCAGTATTACAACACGGCTTTACTTACTTACTTACTTACTTACTTACTTAGTAAAGTGAATCGGACGCTTCTTGCGGTGTAAAGAGAGTTTTGTGTGTAACTCTTTCCTAACGTCCTGGTAACCGGTAAAGGCAGCCATTGATTTTAATTTTTGTGTTACTTGTTGCATTAGACAACAGCTAGATACCAACCACCTAGCGTACCAACACGCTAGGTATATAGACGTTTATTTTAGGCACACTCAAAACCCGCCGAAAGTTTGGGGAGCTTAGTACACATCTGTGCTGATGTTAACATAAATCACAAGATGGCGTCGCTTTCAAATGACGAACTCGCCGACTTTCTGCGTTGAGCGTTCTACGACATTTGGGCTCTGTTTTTAGCACAGCGCAATGACAAGCTGATAGTTCATGAAGAAAACCCCTATCTCTTCACTCTGCTCCGGTATCACCAGTTTCGTTCACGTTGGTGAACGACGCTGCGTCCCCAGTGTCCTCTGGGATGTCTCCCCACGGTCCCTCTCCGGTCTTCTCAGATGCCGACTTAGACTCCGAAATGGATACCAGTGCCCCCTGCTGAACGTAGGGAAAAACCGCCGCCACTCATTATCATTCTGTATAAAACCAAATGAAGCAACCTTTACAATTGGTTAAACTAGAAAAAAATTAACTGCCCAAAAACTTAACTGCCCGTGTTTTGCACCGCAAAACACGGGTCAGGGTAACCGTTTGTTTGTAAACTCGACCTAGGAATTCCGCAGCGTGACTAACCTGCGCGCCCAGGAAATCAGTTTCTACACATACGTCCTCCAAGAGGAGCTTAACCATCGTATGGTCATCCGAGGATTTCCCAAGGAGCTCAAGACCGTATACATCTTGGATGACCTCAAGACCCAAAATCTCCAGGTCCGTGAAGTACACAGAATGCACTACCAGACTTATAAGAAACTGTTTTTAGAATTGTTCCTTGTCATTCTGGACCTGTCTCCGGAAGGCAAGGAGATATTTAACGTTCAGCGTATCTGCAACCTAACGGGGATTGTAAATGAACCTTCCCGAAATGGGGGCATCGTTGGCCGTTGCCACCGATGCCAACTTTACGACCACTCGGCCAAAAACTCTTACGCTAGGCCTAGGTGCGTCAAGTGCCTAGGTGACCACGGGACTACTGACTACACCCGCACACCCGAGACGGTAGAGCCTCCAAGTTGTCCAAGCTACGAAGAAGGACCCCCTATGAATATATTAGTTCTAAAGCGCCGCGATTAAAACGGAGCGGAGGTAAAAGCCGTTCCAGACATGCGGATTAAGCCAGTGTGTCATGTTAATAGTAAGCATTCCTCCTGGAATTCTCTTACAAGCAACCTATACGGCAAAGTATTGTTCAGTCTACTATAGTTCGACGTTATCGCGCCTGAGACTAACCTGCTACCCATTCGCCACCAATCAGCAACCGGACATATTTGACGTAGCGATACTCAAAAATGTCCGTTTGTCGATAACATCTATCGAAAAATTGTTTTTACTTAAATCTTCCATAATAATCTTAAATTTCTATAATCCAGTCCTAATGCAGCTGAGCCAGCCTGCAGGTGAGGTCCTTCAGACTAAAACCATCGTGAACTGCCGTAAGATCGAGGTCAAACTCAAGACTAAGACCTCCCATAACATAGACACGATTCCCGACAAAATAGACTCGCCAGAGGAAGTCAATAAGGCGATTAGCCCCCTATTGGCTCACCTCATCTCAGCGGTCGAAGAATGCTCTCGTAAGGTTCGCGTGTCGAGCAATCTATACCTGAAGCTTTCGAGTGATATTCGACAACTGATCAGAGTGAAGAACGCGGCCCTAAGATAAAACGATCACTACATACTAGAAAACGAGGTAAAATAGCGCATTGCCGAATTTAGACATGAAAAGTAGGATAATCTGCTGGAGGATATCGAGCCATCCCAAACTGCCTTCTGGCAGTTGACCCGAGTTCTGAAAGTAGATCAATCCTCACCCACGCCACCTCTCATTTGCTTGGAGCTTGGAGAGCTAATACTTCGTTCTAGCGAACCCATAGAAGCCTCCCACCTTGCAGAAGTCGAAGCGGAGGTCGAGTGTAGCTCGACCTATCCGCTACCACTAGTAGGTCCTATTTAATCTTGTGACTGTTGACAAAGTTACAGAAATCATCAAAAACCTTAAAAAGAAATCAGCACCCATTAGCTTAGTTAAATGATGATTATGTATAACAATTGATAACATATTTGTAGTACAAAAGCTTTTACAAAAAAGGACTTAAACATAATATAGACTTTGCAAGAAAAATAAAATTCAAAATTATTTTCAGCTTTTGCACGAGTACTGCTGTCATCTGATAAATGTTTTGCTTTTAATATTAAGAAATTAAATTATACAAGCCCTTGCATTTCAATGTTTATTTCGAAAATGCCTTTTTTAGTTTAAAATAGCATTTTTATTAAAAAGTTTTATTTAAAATTGATTACGTATCGCTATATCTTTTTGACTTTTTAACAGGTTGTAACTGTTGCGTGCCTAAGTTGACCTCAGGTACCCGGCACTAGCGCCATCTAGTGTCGGGGACCAGAGCGAGGAGGGCTTCCTAGAAAATGTCAATCTTGACTTTCGACCAACAGCGCCATCTAGTATTGAACAGAAGAATTAAGCTTTCTAGAAGCCCCACACTCGAAATTTCTGCGTCTGGTCGGTCGGCGCCCGTATTTACTTGAATATTCTGGATGTTTCGGTGAAAAACGTGTATTTAAAGGCGCTGCAAGACGCGATCGACAAGCGAAGCTTCGTAGCGAAATAAAGTGAATCAGTGTGATTAATTATTAGTGTATTTTAAGTTTTAATTGGTGTAAAGTAAATTGTTAATTATGGTAATTCAATCGGTAGTTTTTATTGTCACGAACCCTAAGGTCGTAACACAACGATAAAGGTATTGCCACGGCAGATTTAGGTCATTAAACGAGAAGGTTCTAGAAATTACAGAGCCGACTAGCTTGACCGCGCTTCAAAGAGGCACTTGCGTTGCCTAGGGCATGTGTACAGGATGGAACCCTCTCGATTGCCAAGACGTGTTCTTTTACGTGCAGTAGCGAACGCAAAAAGAGAGGTTGGGAGGCCATAGCTTCGCTTCAGACTGCAAGAAGAGAACAACGAAACTTGGAGAAGCTTGCGAAGAAACAAACGCGTAGTGAAGGGTCGCATGTCGTGCGATGATGACTAGTTTGCGGTACTTTCTGACAAGTGACATAGACGATATTATCAAGGGCAGTTCAATATCTTCCTATTACGTAATTTTCTCTCGGCAGACCTGTAATAAAACATGCCATTCTCACATCGATCTGTATAGCCATGAAAGCGATGTCTTTCAGATATTGCACCATGAATCATCTCTTATAAACGCAAATGCATATATACGAGGTGTAATAATAATAATGTTCAATTTCAGTTACGACGGCTAGTTTCAACGGAGACTGCGTAGGACAAGGTTATTCTGGCTACGGCTTAACGAAGCTATACGACTTTTCGTACTTTCTGAGGCACGAAGGTGAAAACACCGCTAACGTTCTAAATCTGGGCCGCTACTAAGAATTTCTTGGAAAAAAACAGATTTTGGCCAAAATCGGGATTCGAACTCAGGACTTCATGATGAGCGACCGCGTTTACGACCACTAGACTAACAAAGCAGCCACTTTACCTAAACATTTAGGTTTAATGAGCTTTTACAAAGTGAGATGGTCCTATGAAATTATAAACAAAATTAATAAACCGTTGGTCAAGGATTAAATGATTAACATACGTATTATGTTTGCAAAGAGTATGCGAATAATTTTGTATATTGAGAGAGAGAGAGAGAAAATGGCGCTGCGCGGCCTGTGTAAACATCGTCTCTGTGATTATAAATTCAGTAAAATTTTATTTAAAAATACGTGGACTATAACTGCAAGTGTTATCTCAGTAGTACGAAACTTAATTATCATAATTATATGCAATAAGTTTACCTGTGGTGATTTTACGATAAATTTTAAAAATTATAGTTTTTGCAAAATCACTATTAATATCATTTACTATAAAAGCTCAATAAAAATGTGCATGACATTGTGTGACTAGTGTTTCAAACAAGTATGGACCACTACAGGAACATAAAAAGACGATTTCTCAACTAAAAGATACATGTAATAATCTTTGTTACGGGTCTCAAAATTCGGTGAGTTAGGTACAGAAAAAGAAAAATAGGAGAAGTTCTGTAGTAAGTATCGATTTAAGCAAAAGAAAATGAGCAGGAAATATTATTGAAATAGACAAAAACAAAAATTTTAAATGGGCAAACTGATTCTTAATTGAGTTTCTATAAATGTCCGCTAGCTAGTACCACTAAAACAAAGGAAACAGTCGGTAAAATAACTCAAAGAACAGAAAATTGATAATCAACGCCTACATTATACCAAAAAATATATTGATGATGAACAAGCAACTGGACTCGCAACTAAACTACTCATGGGACTAGAAATTAGGGGTGATAATAACTACAAAATTAAGTTGTTTAAAAAAACCACAATCTCTTTGTGCTGATTCGTTAGACCACTCTAATCATATAATCAAGAACTTAAACCATGAAGACAAGATTGTGATTGTGTCGGGTGCCAATGATTCTAACCCAATCAAACTATTAACTCACTCAAATTATTTGTAATATTGGAACTGTAAGATCACTTATTCACAAAAGCAGGCGAAATTCCTACATTGTATGTCTTGACAGTCCCATAATATGATCAAGTTTTTGAAGAAATTTAAAATATAATATAATTAATCGTATATAAATTTATAATTAATTACAAATTTATATAAGATTTTTTTTGACCGTGTAGTGGTGGTGCAAAAATATCTACTACGCCATGTTATCCCGTGTATGAAGTAAGTGGCGATAAAGAGAAATAAATCAGAGGATGGGCAGCAGCGTCTTACTTATAAAATAAAAAATAAAAAAAATAAACTGAGGGTGCCAATCCGTCTCCCAAGCGTGGTAATTATAGAAAAAAGCCACTCTATCAGGTAGTCTATGGGGAGGTCTATGTTCAACAGTAGAATTTTAATAGTGATTTTTTTTAAATTCTTACAAAACTGTGTTCATGTTTTAAGTATTTGGATGATTTAGTATTTACTAAATAATATTTATTATATGAATTATAATTTTGTACTTACGCAGGTAAAAATACGTAACAAATTTAAAGTTCGCAAATGTACCAACATGTATCACACTACTAATGCACCCTAAAAGCTATGTCATGTTCCGGAAAGTACGCATTATGTTTGTAACAGAACTTATCTTATGAAACTGATTGACGAGTTTATGTGTGGCTAGTGTGCTTACTGGTATATTTCTCGAAACAAAGGGCAAATATATGCAAGAAGCGGTCATTAATGTACATCCAAGAAGCCGATAGATGCAAGTGGTTCTGACCGTGTTTTTGGCATTCTTTGGAAAAGGATTATGTTAATTAATGTAGGTATACGTAGTAGGGCAAGGAAGTGTCCGCCGCGCTGCCCCAATGCGTGTTGGCGAACTTCACATGTCTTCGAAATATTTTTTCTTATTCCTCAGACATGCAGGTTTCCTCACGATGTTTTCCTTCACCGCCGAGCACGTGGTAAATCAGCACTTAAAATTGCATTTAACAATTTCATTGGTGCCGGCGGGGATCGAACCCGAGTTACTCGCATTCTGTTATATTTACAGCGAGCGTTAACCATCTGAGCTACCCTCTCAGAAATGAGGGGAGGCCTGTGCCCAGCAGTGGGACGTATATAGGCTGTAACTTTACTTTACTTTTATACGTAGTAGAGTCATACTGCAGCTATATTAGTAGTATAGTTGTAGTACAAATGGGTTAGCTCGACTAGTAAAAAGTTTCCAATAAAAAGAGTATACAAAATTAATTATATTTAGCTTTTGTAAAATTTTATATCTAAATAGTGACTAGTTTGTAACATTTAAAGGTAGTTTTATATATTTATATTAAAAAAAGTAGTTATCAAAAAGTAAAATGAAACTTGTAGGAAGAAGTTTTAGAATTGAAAATGTTTTTGTATTTGGTTCTTAGATTAAAATAATGGTAGTAAATAAAATATAAATGTAAGATAATTTGTCAATAATTAAACTGTAAAGTGATATTCATTTACATTTATCCTTGATTAAGAATCAAAACGCAGATGCGTTGTCACTCCTGAGGACTAAGATGGAATTCCCCGTATCCACTAAAAAGGGGCTCCGGTTCTCTACACTCACCGTATGAAACACAGCAGCAGTAAGCTGCTATTTTACGCTGGTATTATGTTAGAGCGTGGTCTAAACCCAGTTGAGCCGACCAATTCCTGCTAAAACTAGCTATAGCTGCAGATTGGCTCTACCACGTACAAAGTTAATAATAGTATAGTTTAATATTAGTTACATTTACCATAACTAACCTGACCACAAAGCGTGGTAACCATGACAAATATCCCTACTTTGAGGCAATCTATGGGTGAGGCCTATGTTTAACAGTGAATTTGATTGGCTCTAATGAATGAGAGAGTATATAAATAAAAACTACAAAAATAAAAACATTAATTATTATAAAAATATAATTTAAATAAATTATATTTTTATGAAACCCGAATTTGATTGGCTCTAATGAATGATGAGAGTATATAAATAAAAACTACAAAAATAAAAACATTAATTATTATAAAAATATAATTTAATATAATATATATATTTTTATGAAACCCGAATTTTATTAGCTCTAAAGAATGAAAGAGTATATAAATAAAACTACAAAAATAAAAACATTAATTATTATAAAAAATATAATTTAAATAAATTATCCTTCAAAATTTTTACAATTTTATCTTTTTTGGCTTCTATAAGACCCATAAAACTCCTTTATTCTACCAGGTGTAATCTATAACAGAACACATGAAATTACAAAAAATTAGTCCTTAACCATAAACATCTGGCATGAGCGTTGGAGTTTGCACCATGTAGAAAATAATTGTTAGGACGATTTATTGTGTATAATATGTGAATATTTTATGCACGAGTAAAGGAAAAACGATAGTTTTGTGATCAAGGCGTAAAAAGATAAAACGGCACTGGTGATTCGCATATGTGCAAAGCCGAGACGGCTTCCTAATAGCTATCTAAATATTATATAAGCGAAATACCGTTGACTGACTGACTCATCATGGTATATTTAAAATTGTACATGGATTTTACGAAAGTACCATCAAATAAAAGTTTTAATTAAATTTTACATCTAGCTTTCGAAATAAAATATTATCATGCATCCAGCGAAGCGAACGGTTATCAGCTAGTAAACCTATACAGTAAAAAAAACTTTGATTTCAGTAATGTTTGTTAGAAACAAGCCACCCGCCCCGGCTTCGCCTGAATAGAATCTTTTTATGTAGTGTTATTTCGGTTTGAAATTATTATTCGTATTATTATTAGTATTATTCGGTTTGAACGAAATATGAAATATTGGTAAAATAAAACTATTATTTTATATTTTTGTATTTAATATCCCGCATATTTGAATATATATCCCTCCTGGTATACTGCTATCTATCTGTTCATAAAGTTTCGTCGCAAGCGGTTCAGATAGTCCAAAGATTAGCCCAGACAAATCAACAAATAGCCGTTCGTTTATGGAATACCATTGGCAGTAAAACACCCACCATTCTACCGGTGTTTAAATTCTGCTCAAGAATCATTATCTCACACTTTAAATTGTAACCACACTAGACATTGAATATAATATAATATGTAGTATATTGATTTCATTTAGTTAATTGAATGATTTAATATATTATATGCATTTTCTTTTTTTGTATGTATATATGCTTGTCAGAGCCGTGGTAGCTCAGATGGTTAGCGCTCGCTGTAAAATTAAAATTACGCGAGCAACCCGGTCCCAATCAATTTGTTAATTGCAATTTTAAGTGCTGATTAACCACGTGCTCGGGGATGAAGGAAAGCATCGTGAGAAAACCTGCACGTCTGAGAAATAAGTAAAAAATAATTCGAAGACATGTGAAGTTCGTCAATACGAATTGGGGCAGTGTGGTGGACATTTACTTGCCCAAAAACCCTGTCAGAAAAGAGAGGAGACTTTTGCCCAGCCATGGGACGTATATAGGCTGTAACTTTACTTTTACTTACTTTATATGTTTTTATTTGCTCCACCCCTGTCATCTTCGTGCAACCCAGTACAGTTGTTGGTTTTCTGGAAGGAATTGCTGTCAGCAATAAGACCGCTCATTGGATACTTCTTTTGTATATATAATTTCTGTAATTTTTGTATAAATAAAGAATATTTAATAAATAAATAAATAAAAATAAAATAGATAAAATTTTTAAGAAATGGTTGTTTAGGCAATTGCTAACATGCAAATAATCACCTGAGCCAGTTTTTTCAATACTGCAGACATACACTTTTATATTATTTACATGTATAGGCATAGAATATTAATGTAAATATGACAAATTATAAAGTTTATAAAGTTTTTTTACAACTATTTTGCTATTTCTTCATAATGTCGTTAGAGCTTTACAGCCTGTATTTTACAACAAACATAACCGTGTAGTTGCAGTGTAAGAATATCCACTACCTCATATAGTCCCGAAGGTGAAAGAGCCTGTATAGGGAAAAACAAGCAAGAAATGGGCAGCAACATCTTCATTTTTTTATAGGATAGGGTGACAAACGAGAACACAGTCCACCTGATGGTAAGTGGTTGCTGTGGCCCATAGACATTTGTACCCTCGATTACGAATCAAAATGCAGATGCGTTGTCACCCGTGAAGACTAAGGCTCTTCCAAGGGTCTCCGGTTCTCTACACTCACCATACGAAATACAGCAGCATTAAGCTACTATTTCACGCTGGTATTCTGTGAGAGCGTGGTCCTTCCCCGGTCGAGCCGACCCATTCGTGCTACAACTATACTACTAATATAACTGCAGCATGGCTCTACCACGTAAAAAATTCCTTCCTGACAACAACTCAAAATAATAAAAAACTGCGGTTACCAACGCGCTTGCCAAGTGTGGCAACTATGGCAAAATCCCCCTTGAAGGCTGATGAGGCAATCTAAGAGGGATGCCTATGTTGATCATTGACTTTTATAGGCTGTAATAGATGAATACGCGAGTCTTCATTTCTTTTTTAGGTAAATAATTCTCCAATGTCTACGCAGTACTCATTACAATAACCAAACTAAATAGTCTGTTAATAACTGGCGCTTTTAGAACTTAAGGCGTCAAAGGAGCAGTGTGAGTTGTTGCTTAGAGAAAGGGATGACAACGAAAAGGAAATTATAAATATAATTGCCAAAAATACTCAATTAAAAATTGATATGGTTAAGTTGCATAAAGACTATACAAATGTTTTGAAAGAAAGGGATCAGCTTCAGGGAATAGTCAATGAGTTTGACCGATGCAGCAAGGAATATGAGGAATCCCTCAGATTAATTGCTGCATTGCAGCTAATGAGCAGATTGTGCAATTAACACAGAACATAATTTGCTCTTCACGTATCTTATAAAATATCATCATCTTATAAAAGTCAATTACTGAACATGTTCCTTTTCATAAATTGCTACAATGTCCACGCTTGGCAAGCGAACATATCAAATAACACGTTGAAATTTACTTTCATTTTATTCATATGTAAACTAATAATTAGATTTCCTCATAAGGGGTATATTTGCCATATTACCAAACGTGGCAAGTGAACCCATTATTTAAAATGTTATAAATTGAAATTTACTTTGGTACATTCAAATGCAAGGTGAATACGGGCCATTAGAGCGCATCCTGGGGAATTGCCATTTTACGACCCAAATCGGCACGCGACGTGAATCCAAATGATCGATTTAAATCCGTTTTGTGGTATTGTTTGTGCCAGGGAAACGTACTTCTAGTCAAAACGTTTTGATCGTTGTTTTAACTTAAAATTAAAAAAACGTTATATTAGAAAATGCGCCAACCGCTTATTAAAAGCAAACTGAAAAAGCAAACTAACGAGACAAACGAAATTACAACTTAGTGTACTGAAGAACCGGAGAGCCTTTTTACAGAAAATAAGGCATTTCAATTTATAGTAATCAGGATTGAAATTATATTACAACACATTCTGCAGAATTATGATCGAGGATAGATGTCTTCAGGCCACAGTATCCATTTACCGCCTGACGCACTGTATGCTCGTTTGTTACCGTATTCAGTAAAGAATCCTTTGATTAACCGTATTTATAATGTTTGTTACATTTAAATTGTAGTTTACTGCGCCCTTTTTAATAATTTCTTAAAAATATTACGCATGATACGTCTAGGCATGTTGTATGTTTATTTTGACAGTTTGACAGCTATACATAACATTGCGTTACGTGAAATGTGTCAAAAACGCTACGTTAAATAAATGTCAAAATTAACACACGAGACGTCTAGTACCTAAAAGCGCCGAAATGGCAACAAAGTAACAGATGTGTGGTCAACACGTATCCCTACTTTGTTAATACTAAAAATTGTACTTTTTCTTTATTAATATTCCTTCAAATTTCAAATACAGTTTAAAACACTATTTAACATTCTGACAGAAACCATTGAGATATTATATATGAATGAGGAAAGAGTGACAAAGCAAATTTATATGGCAGATGTGAACGGCCGAGTCGGGAAGGGACGCCCTAGGAAAAAGTTTATCGACCAAATTGGCGATATTTTGAAAATGGACCACGTTAGAAGTACTCTTAACCGACGAACATGTATGCGTAGATATATGGATGTAAAAGAGGCGAAAGAGGTATGTCAGGATCGTGCCAAATGGAAGTCCGTAGTCTCTGCCTACCCCTCTGTTGACAGGCGTGAGTGTTTATGTTATGTTATGTTATGTTATATATAGTAGTAATTTAAGTAATTTACATTGATGTACAGTAAGAAGAATTATATTTTTTGCGACGTAAACGCACATTCTATAAAAAGCAATATCAGTACAAACGTATAAAAGCGAAATTTTTCGTTTTCGTCCTTTTAACTGGAGCATGATCAAGCATACTTTTAATTCGAAAAGATAATAATACAATAGTTTCATCATCATTGCAGCCTATAAAAAGTCCACTGTTGAACAAAGCCGCAGTGTGGCTTCACAACGTAACAGTTTATTCACAACCAAAGAGAAGAATGATTTATTGGGAAAAATACTGCTAGCTGACAGGCTATATACGATATTTTCGAAATATTTTGCTATGATACACTGGAAGAAAAATTGAATAAGAAACGTTATATTATTTAATTGTTGTTAGGTGAGAAATCCTTGTCATTATCTGCCTTTTCCAGTAGGTGATGCGATGCTTCATTTCGGGCTTTGTACAGTATATA
Organism: Parnassius apollo; assembly: GCA_907164705.1. NCBI lineage: Eukaryota > Metazoa > Arthropoda > Insecta > Lepidoptera > Papilionidae > Parnassius > Parnassius apollo. Next base: position 6,830,472 of record CAJQZP010001218.1, on the reverse strand, counting down.
AATAATAAATAACATTTACTTACAACATTGTCACCTATAAAGCGTCCATGTTTAATGATTTTCTAGATTTAAACCACCCAAATATTGGCTATAGTGTATAGTATTGTAGTAATAGGTAAATAGATAGATGTCGATTAAGGTTTTATAAGTAAGGCAACTAAACATTTAACTAAGTATATCATTATTTCTCTTTTTTAAATGTGTTATTTAACTTCTTTGTAAAACTTTTTATTATAAAGTTATATAGCGATATTTTTCTTATATAAAAAATATCTAAATCGTAGATATGCTCAGAGTGCTTTGACGCATTTTTGATAAAAATAATTATTGTTTTGCAAAACCTTAAAGCATTGTATCTAACCATAACAGCCGTTGTAAGAACCTACACACTTGACACGGTACACCAGTTTCGTCTACTAAGTTACCAGATCTTTGATGAAGATTACTATTGTTCCTGAAATCTTATTCTTCTTATTAAAGTGAAAACTTCTTGATACTTTCGGGATGGGGTAAAAGCACTGAACTCGCGTGACCATCACGCTTAGATACATTTATACAGATGTGTGTATGTGCGTGTATATATATTTGTATTATAGATAATACATAAATACATACCATCTGGCACGATCTTGATACACCTCTCTCGCCTCCTCCACATCCATATACCTACGCATACAAATACTCGTCAGTTTAGCGTACCCTTAATTTGGCCCATTTTCGACATATCGCCAATTTGGTCGGTAAAATTTCGCTTAGGGCGTCGTTATATAGATCATTATCATTATTTTTCATGTAAACAGCGCAATTAATGAAAATTTTATTACAAATTATACTACTTGTATTAATGCGTTTATAAAAATAATTTATAATAAAAATTACTTCCTAAAATATTTCTCAACAACCCAAAAATAATGTTTACAAGTTTGAGTAGCTATGAAGTTCTCAATTCTTACGTGCAGTCCTACGACAGAGTTTTTTTACACGGTTTATAATAACTTAACTTGTACCAGTATGTACATGTACTCTCATGTATTTATGTACGAATTTTGTAATTTAGTTTTAACGAATTTTCCGACGTTAAATAATTCAAACTTGAAATTTTGCAGGCGTAACACGCCAATGCCAATACAATAATTTCATGATCAATGTGTCGTTTGAGTTTTACTAAACTCTAATTATAACTTATAACTATTATTATAGATGGTGACATTTTAAATTTTCACCTAAAGAAATTTTAATACTCTTTATGTGTAGCAAAATATATCGTGTATATCCAACATTTTTTGGTTTTTTTTTTTGTTTATTCAATTCACATAGAAAACTGTAAATATTCTGTGTTTTCAAATAGAGAATGTGAGTTAGTAAAATGGTAGGAGAGATGAGTTTCTATTTGTGTGGTGCCCGAGGCTCGCCTCAACAAGCCTCAGTGAAATGTGTCCTTTGTCACGCACTCACCTTGCATGTCAGAATTCATAGGTGTTTCGAAGAGAACAAATTTAAACGTTTCTTTGTCTTAAATCCATTTCTAAACATTTTGTACTGTGTAATATCAGTAGAAACGACTGTGGTGAGAATGGCCGATCCTCTTTATGTGTTAGTAAGGATTTCGTTTGAACTGTTTGATCGCGTTTTAGTCGTGTAAGATAATAAATAATAATAATATAATAATAAAACGTTTATTTCAGATTAAAAAATCCAAACAAATTTGTTAGTAAATTTCTTAAAAGCTATGTTAGTAAATTAAATTAAATCAAATTAAATAACTTACAATTTAAAAATATTAATTAAGATACTTAAGTGTCCCACCCATATGCATTTAAGTCCAGTGCCCTTGAATGGGACATCAAGCCTATTTTTAACTACCTTCAGGACGCCGTTTGAGCTCCCCCGCAATCTGCGCCAGCTGGACGATATTCGCTTCCGTATGATGCCATGAAAATCATCAACACCCGCTTCAGCAAACATGCCAGATGCACTGCAGAACACGGGAAGGCCCATCAACATCCTGAAGGCATTATTATATTGGACGCGAAGTGCATTATAGGCCCTTTGCGTATAGCTATACCACAGGCTGCAGGTGTAAAAGGTTTGGCAGTAAGCCTTGAAAAGAGTAATTTTGACTTCCCTAGTACACCTAGCAAACCTGCGGGCAACCATATTGCATCGAATCGCCAATGCCCTCCGCTCCCTCTCTATATCACAGTTGTCTGTGAGATTCTCTGTAACAATGTGTCCTAAATATTTAAACTGTGACACCCTACTTAATGGCACCCCAAGGAGCTTGACTGGAGGCACAACCTGGGGTTTTTTAGCACCAACTTGAAATACCATTAACTCACTCTTTTTGGTGTTATAGAGGAGACAGTGTTTAGCAGCGTATACTTCACAGACGGCCAACAGCTTACGCAATGCGCTCACCGATGGACTCAGCAACACCATGTCATCAGCATAGCTAATACTATTAACCATTTGTCCGTCAATGGAACAGCCTATCCTGGTGCTACTGAGTGCACCAATGAGCCCGTCAACGTAGAGACTGAACAGTAAAGGCGAGGATAACACCCCCCTGCCTCACCCCGCATTCCAAAATATATTCGTCAGATAGCGCATCAGACCATTTGTATATATACATATGTATAATCCATCCATAATCCATAATCCATCACTCTATCTGTGCTTCTGTGTGGATTGAAAAAATCGTCTGAGGAACATTCTAGAAAAACCTAGTGTAAACTGATGGTAGAGTATTCCATCTCGCTTATCCTACATAACGTTAATTCATGAGAAACTCGTGAAAACCGGAACAGATAGCCCTGTCTGCCTCCCTTTTCCTAGCTTTGGCTTCGTCTGATTGAGTTTTATCTATTTCATTTAATTATATTTTATCACATTTATTTTAGTAGGTAAATATATGTATTATTATTGTCGTTTTAATGAATTTAGTACATTATTTTAATATATTTTTATAAGCGTTAATGCTCTCCCACAGAACGATAAAAGAATACAAATATTCCCACATAATAACCCTAAATCTTCTTTGCATATTTGAAATCAATTTATGTGAGAATTTTGTTGAGAAAAAGTGTATGTATTTTGCTTTTAGTTTCGGATAACTGTTATGCTGTCGTTTTCCGATTTCCTATTCTATAAACTAGGTTACGCTAGATACTCAATAAAAATATAAAAGTATGCAATTTACGCTTGAATGTGCGAAACGGAGAAGTGTTAGAAGTTTATAGCAATATCATATGCTAGAAAGCTCCTATTAAATATTTACTTCACTTTTAACTAAGTTTTCAGCGTTTATATAGCTTCTCTGAATTTTTATTTTGTAATAAAATATGGTTTTATTATTTTCACTTTATTAAATTTTCAAAGCATCGTTAGCGTAGTGGCTCAGAACTTAGCTGTAGTTAACTAGGTCACTTAATCAATTCCTGCATGATGGAAGCGTCTATATGATCATATAATGACTGATTAACCAAATAGTGCTTCACTTTTAATTCACTTACAGAAAATATTGTGAAATTCCAGACGGTAATCTTTTTTGAAAAGAAAGAAAATGCAGTAATTTAGTAACCTAGATGAATTCAGTTTAAGTTTTTAATATGTGCTTTATTTTGTTTATAGAATAAGAATGACAAACAAGTACGTAGTCGACATGATGGCAAGTAGATGCTGTGGCCCATAGACACACATTCTCGATTAAGAATCAAAACGCAGACGCACTGTCACCTCGAGGCCCAAGATAAAATGCCTCGTTTTCAGTAAAAAAGGTATCCGGTTCTCTACACTCACCATACGAAAGACATCAACATTAAGCTGCTATATTACGCTGGTATTATGTGAGAGCGTGGTCCTTCCCAAGTCGAGGCGACCCATGCACGCTACAACTATAATATAGTTGCAATTTATAGTAATTTAATATGTCTTGTTTTAATTTAATAAAAGTGTTTTTTGTAAAAGGATATCCGCAGTAGAACCAGAGTGATAGCCCAAATCCATATCGCCCAAATCCAATCGTAAGCTGAAGAGGCAATGGGCCGGCCATATAACTCGAAGAATCGACAACCGACGGGGAAAAAAGGTTCTCGAGTGGCAGCTTCGTACCGATAGGCGAAGTGTAGGATGGCCCCCCACTAGATGGAGTGATGACCTAGTAAGAGATGCAGGAATTCGATGGATGCAGGTGGCTCTGCACCGTACTTTGTGGCATTTCTATGTTCAGCAGTGAACTTGTGAAGGGCTGTAGTGATGACGATGATGAATTGTAAATGTACTTGTATAACACATTGTATGTGTGTGTGTGTGTGTGTAGATCATAAAGTTTTAGGTTATTTTAATATAATAGTTTTAATGTAGTAACTAATTCTAATAACTAATATAATAAATAATTAATATCAAAAAATATAATTCTAATAACTAATATCATAAAATAATAAACTAATCTTATATGCAACTTTCTCAAGGATTGTTAATAGATTTAGTTACTGTACTTGAACAAATTGGAATTTCGTTCGGCTTCCCTCTTTAAATTCAACTCGATTAACATTGATGTAGATCCGGCTATTAATTCGAACGAGTATTTATGTGAAAGATAATGTTTACCGAATTAGAAACAATTGTGTTTAATTATATTCGACAAATACACTAGCACCTTATATTATTTTCAAATATATTTTGACGTATAAAAAGTCTTTGGTTATTTTAATATTAAGCCCATTTTACGTACACAAATTCAAGAGATAATTGGATAACACTGCGGGTAGTTTGCAAAATTTTAGGAAAATTTTAAGCAGAGTATATTAAATTAAATATTTTCAATGGAAAGTATATAATTTATAAAACCTTTTGCTCAGTTTTGGTTTGATTTTACATTTAAAAAGATCAAGAGCTTTATGGTACCAAAAAGATCAAGAGCGTTATTGGTACCAAAATCGTAACTCAAATTATTTATTGATCTATTGACACATTCCATGTAATGTAATTAAATAAATTGTTAAATGATACTATATTTATTCAAGAGCTTCTTTTTTCTCGCTCTCACTGATCAATATCCTCAAGTGCAATGTTTCCTATATACGAGGGCTCAGACTAAAAGCGCTGAAAACACTTCACTAAAGTATGTTACTGCTTAGTCATGAAACAAGAGAGGTACTTGTATCATGAGGAAGATACACTTATGCCCACTTGTACGCTCGCGTACTCACTTTTTTGTTGATATTGTTGCATAGGTGTTTTTTAATTATTTCAATGTGGTCATATCGGCAAATCAAAATCTAATAAGTGGTAGGACTAATTTTCTGGCCTGGCCTGCAAGTTCGTTTGTGTAGGAGTCAGAAAAGTTCTGAAAAAAAGGGCAACGCACTCTTAGAGCGTATATTTACACGAACGAATTTGAGACACATTCGAACCCCCCTAACTCAAAAACTATTAGTCTTACACAATTGTAATTTTAGAATTTAATAAATCAGTCCTACAGGACTGCTTGAATACCAGGATTTCCTAATTTCATGGAGAAACCTGTTATAGTTCTTGAGTTATTAAGGACTATTTTTTTAATCACTTACTAATTCTTCACTCATTGAAACCGTGGTATACTTTTACGTTACTTAGAAACTTAAAATATAGCATTGAGATCGATTATTAAAAAAAAGTTCAACGTTTAGATTAATAAAACAATAAAACATTTTTTTCATATTTAACTCAAGAACGTTGTGTATTCCTATTATAAATCCTATGATTTAAGATTTAGCCGTGTAGTGGCGGTTAAGAATATCCACTACCCCATATCTTCCCGTGGGTGTCGTAAGAGGCGACAGAGGGAGACAGGCAGGAGATGGGCAGCAGCGTCTTCCTGATGACAACTGTGACGTAATAAAAAACTGCGGTTGCCAACCCGCTCGCCAAGCGTGGCAACTATGGCAAATACTCCCCAATGAATAAATACACAAACAGACGGCCCCCAGTCCCCGGCGGCCCCGCTATTCCTGGCTACGGTGGCGACCATGGTAACGGCGGGGCAGGGGGTGCTAAGAATCTCCGGTGGAGGTTCGGTTGCCACCTACGACGACTCGACCTGGCAACATATAACGCACGCACCCTGAGGACTGACGAGAAGATACTGGAGCTGGAAGAAGAGGTAGACAAGTTGCGCTGGCATATTATTGGATTATCCGAGGTCCGAAGAGAGGGGGAGGACACGGCAATCCTCGAGTCCGGCAACTTGTTCTATCACCGGGAGGGCGACCATCTGTCCCAAGGAGGTGTCGGATTTATCGTCCACATATCTCTCGTCAACAACGTTGTAAAGATTGGGAGTGTGTCGACGAGGGTCGCGTACCTGATACTCAGAATCACCAAACGGTATTCGCTGAAGGTCATTCAGGTTTACGCACCAACCTCGGCACATCCCGATGAGGAGGTGGAGGAAATGTATGAGGATATTTCCAGAGCCATACATTCCTCCAAAACCTACTACACGGTGTTGATGGGAGACTTCAATGCAAAACTGGGCACAAGAGAAAGCGGTGAGCTGAAGGTAGGGAAATTTGGAGTAGGGCAACGGAACCGAAGGGGCCAGCAGCTGGCCGACTTTATGGAGAAAGAGGGACTCTTTATGATGAACTCTTTCTTCCAGAAGCGGCCCCACAGGAAGTGGACCTGGTCGAGCCCCGACGGTTCGACAAAAAATGAGATTGACTTCATTATGACGACCAGACGCCAACTGTTCAGTGATGTCTCAGTGATCGCAAGGGTGAAAACTGGCAGCGATCACCGAATGGTTAGAGGCACACTGAACCTAAACGTTAAGTTGGAGAGGTCTCGTCTAATGAAGTCAACGCTCCGTCCCCCCTCGTGCTCTAATCCAGAATCCCGAAACCTTTCAGCTCGAGTTACGTAACCGCTTCCAGTGCCTAGAAAATTGCAATGCAGTGGACGATATGAACGACAAGCTCGTGGAAACTGTCCATGCGGTCGGAGCTAAGTTCTGCAAGACCCGCCGCAGAAGAACACAAAAACTCTCCGATCACACTCTTAATCTCATGGCTGTTAGACGGGAGATGAGGCTGCAATCGTCAACAGATTTGACAGCATACAGGCAACTGAACAGACAGATCTCCAAATGCATACGGCGAGACTTACGCAACTTTAATACTTCTCGTATTAAAGAAGCGATCGAGCGGAACCAGGGCTCCAAAGTCTTTGCCAGAGATCTGTCTGCCAGAAAGAGCCAACTGTCAAGGCTGAAGACTGAGTGTGGCAACATCGTTTCCGGGACACCTGAGATTTTGAGTGAGATTGAGAGGTTCTATGGGCAGCTGTACACATCATCGTTGGAGTCACACGCAAGTGTGAGTAACGATCCAAGAGCAAGTCTTATCCGACACTATTCCGATGATATCCCGGACGTCAGTCTAAGCGAGATTAGAATGGCTCTCCAGCACCTTAAAAACGGCAGGGCCCCAGGCGAGGATGGAATTACGGCGGAGCTTCTGAAAGCGGGTGGAACACCGGTACTTGAAGTCCTTCAGAAGCTCTTCAATTCCGTCCTCCATGGTGGCACTACTCCAGAGGCGTGGAGCAGAAGTGCGGTAGTCTTGTTCTTTAAGAAAGGCGACAACGCTCTCTTAAAGAACTACAGACCGATTTCCCTTCTGAGCCGCGTCTACGTGCTGTTTTCGAGAGTCATTACGAATCGTCTCGCACGCAGACTTGACGACTTCCAGCCTCCCGAACAAGCCGGTTTCCGAAAAGGCTTCAGTACCATAGACCACATACATACCCTGCGGCAGATTGTACAGAAGACTGAAGAGTACAATTTGCCACTTTGCCTGGCGTATGTGGACTATGAGAAAGCCTTTGATTCCGTCGAAATTTGGGCGGTGCTACAGTCACTTCAGCGGTGCCAAGTTGACTGTCGGTATATCGAAGTGCTGAAGTGTTTGTACAGTAGGGCTACGATGGCTATCCGAGTGCAGAACCAGAGCTCGAAACCTATCCAACTGCAGAGAGGTGTAAGACAGGGTGACGTTATATCCCCGAAACTCTTCACCGCTGCATTGGAAGACGTTTTCAAGCTACTGGACTGGAAAGGATACGGTATTGACATCAATGGCGAGTACATCACTCACCTTCGATTTGCCGACGATATAGTCCTTATGGCAGAATCGCTGGAGGACTTAAGCACTATGCTCAATGACCTCAATAGTGCCTCCCAACGGATAGGTCTTAAGATGAACATGGACAAAACAAAGATCATGTTCAATGTCCATGTCACACCTATGCCGGTAGTTGTTGGGAGCACTATGCTCGAAGTTGTTGACGAATACGTTTACCTGGGACAAATAGTCCGACTAGGTAAGTCCAACTTCGACCGAGAGGTCAATCGACGGATTCAACTCGGCTGGGCAGCGTTCGGGAAATTACGGCATATCTTTTCGTCAGGTATACCTCAATCTCTAAAAACTAGATTGTACAACCAGTGCGTGTTGCCAGTGATGACTTACGGATCTGAGACGTGGTCCTTCACTGCTGGCCGTATGAGGACGCTTAAGGTCGCTCAGCGAGCTATGGAGAGGGCTATGCTCGGAGTTTCTCTGCGTGATAGACTCAGAAATGAGGATATCCGCAGTAAAACCAGAGTGACCGACATAGCCCAACGGATTAGTAAGCTGAAGTGGCAATGGGCCGGCCATATAGCTCGAAGAACCGATAACCGATGGGGAAGAAAGGTTCTCGAGTGGCAGCCTCGTACCGGTAGGCGTAGTGTAGGGCGACCCCCCACTAGATGGAGTGACGACCTGGTAAGACATGCAGGAAGTCGATGGATGCAGGTGGCTCAGGACCGTGCTTTGTGGCATTACTTGGGGGAGGCCTATGTTCAGCAGTGGACTTGTGAAGGGCTGTAATGATGATGATGATTATGATTTAAGACTCTTTCCTTTTTACTATTTTTATTTTCAGTTCTTAGATTACCCATATCAGTCTCCAAATAGCATTTCGTGCTGCTGTGTTCAGGTCAAGAGTATAATGAGGTGGTGTAATTATAGGCTGTGAGGCATTTCACCTTAGTCCCGAGGACTTTCGGTCATTAGATTTGATGATGACTTGATTAGAGGTGTCAACACATCTGTCTTTGTTATTTGTTGGCTGCAGGTGTCCATGGAATCCAGTAGCCATTCATCATCAGGGGACTGTATGTTTCTATGGTTCAGAGGAAAGGTAATTAAAAGGTGTTAGAATTAACTATAAATATCAAAGTAAAAATCTGCTTATTAAAACGATTAAGTTCCGTAAACGTATATTTTTAAGAATGTAAATTTTCGTAACATCAATTTTAAAAGAAACAATTTTCTTTTAAAAATCATGAAGAAACATGAGTTGATTTTTTGAGCAAGAAAACGTCCCTCGTACAACCCGAACTATTCATAATTTCTCACGAATTGGAATATTCATAATTTTTTTCTGCGAGTTTCCTTATCGATTTGCTCTTTTACCTCGAGCGTGTAAATAATCACTTAGAATTCCAATTAACAATGTTACTGGCGCCGGTAAGAATCTAACTCGCTATATTCGCGTTTTACAAAATAAAAAGCAAGCGCTTATTCCATAAGCTATCACAGATGTTATAAAAAATGTATTTGAATAATTTTCTAATAAAGTCAAGTATGTAGCTCACCCAATGATTATTGACCACCGCCGCATATGAACGGATACGATTCACAACTCCAGAGGAATAGTAACTGCGTTGCCGCCGAATAAGAAAGAAATAAGATCTTTTGTCCAAGTTCAGTGGAGAGATTTCGGAAAGGTTACGTGAAAATGTAACTTATTTTGCTCCTCTTCAAAAACCAACTCAGAAATGTAGGGAGGCGTCAGCATTTAAGCATAGTATAAAGGCTGTGATTTTACTTACATTTACTAGAATTTGTTTTGTTAGCTTTACTTTTTATAAAAGGTAAAGGTAACAAATGAGCACACAGTCCACTTGATGGTTAGTGATTGCTGAAGCCAATAGACATCTACAGCTATCCTTGCGTAACGAATCAAAATGCAGATGCGTTCTCCGCCGTGAGGACTAAGATGGAATGCCTCCTTTTCAGTTAGAAGTGTCTCTGATTCTCTACACTCACCATACGAAAGAGCAGCGTTAAGCTGCTATTTTACGATAGTATTCTTTATTTGTTTCTTTCTTTTATGTTCACTAGCGCCTAAAAATCAAGAACCTAACATTTTGTGGCATGAAATCGTATCTCACAATCATATCGAACAAACGCATGATAAAAAAATCACATTGTCAGATTGTTGAACTAGTTTTTTTTTTAAATCGATTAGTTGCTATTTTTAAATTTAAAAAGTGATTTTAGTTGGATAAAGTATATAATTAACTTAAAAATATTAATTGTTCTGCTCAATCTATTTTTTAATCTCTTCATCTATCATGTAGAAAGCCATGGTTAATGGTAATGGTAAATAATGGTTAATGGTTGTTTAAAATATTTTTAAATTTAGATATACATCATTTATTTAGGCTGAGAAATTCCAAAATTTTTGGTGTTTGAGCAGCCGTTTAATAATATATTTTACTAAATAAAGATAAATTTTGACTAACTCCAGGCTCAGACGCCATCGCGTCGTGAGTGGGAAAAATATCGATCGCTGTAGAAACTTAAAATATTCCAAATACCAATTTTGACACATACTTGACCGAGATAACATATTATTATTTTTTATATAATCACAGACTTTCATTACAATATTCGCTAAAATACGTAGGAAATGTACATAAATATACATATACGTCATAGACTTTATGGAGTGACCTAAAGGTGAACTTCGGTATCTGCTACTGGAATTCCTCGAATATTAGAACTAGGTGTGCCAAGTTTGGCTCTTTTTTGTAACTTATGATGAGATCTTACTTCCGGATTTGATATAGGGACCTGAAAATGTACTTTGATGAATGCTTAATTAAAATACTGGTCATGACAAGATAAAAAACTTTTTGAAAATTAAATAAAGTTGATGAGAAAAAAAATATTAACGAGTCAGGTAATAAAGACTATTTTTATAAAATAATACCGGAGTATAAATACCTAAAAATTAAAGTAATAATAAAGTTGATTCCTGATCGTTTTAAGGTAATTCTGTTAAAAGTTTTTTTAATTAACAATAATAAAAAATATAATCTCAATAATAATAACATAGTAAAATTAAAAAAATGTATTTTCTATTGTTGATTGGAAATTTTTTTCTACATTTTTTCACGACCATATGAATATTATGAGTCGTGCACTTCTGGATTTTCCAAACTTTTTTATTGACGTTTGACATAAAATTATCGGAAAATTTGAATTAATAGTAATAAGGTGTGTGAAAACTTGTATGTATTTAAAATACTTTAAAAAATTGACGTATAACATGAGCGCTTAAGGCATGCACATTTGGATTTACCAAAAGTTTTTTAAATGTACATCATTTGCTAAAGTATTCCTAGAATGTGTGATTTATTATTCATTTTGAACAGCTTTGTTATCTTCGCGCCATCTAAGCTAACGTCAAAAGTTTCTTTATGTAGCGCTTATGACTACGGAAAAGCTTTTTAGCGGTGCTTTTACTGAAGGAAATGGTAAAACTAGCTTTCGCAATTGAGGTTCAATGCAAAAGGTCGCATTCAGCTTCAGGTTAGGTCTTTTTATAAGTGAAATATTTAGAATACGGAGAACAAAATGAATAATGTAATAAGTTGATGCGGCATTTCTGTTTCCTTTTTTAAATACGCAAACGTCAAAAATATTATAACCATGTTTTTATACTTATAACTTTACGTAAAAGTGAGGACGCAAAAACTAATAACAAAAAGATTTTATTTATTACTATCTAAAACGTAATAGAATTGATCGTAATAATATCGGAAACTAGCTTATTAATAATTAATATTAAGTATCAAAATGGTCCTTTTACGTATTTATATTTATGATAAAATTAGGTCTTGAGGATTAAAACTTGTTAATATAAATACGGAATAGATTCTTTCCTGGTTTAATGCTCTTGATCACTTCAACACCCTAGGAATTTCAGACAAAGCCAAAACAAACAATAGCTGTGAAGTACGCTTGTCGTTGCACACAGAACAATAAAAGGCGTTGTGTATGGCGGATGTTCTCTTTGCGACGGTTCAGTTTAAAATTGACGCAACCCCTCTTTTTCTTTGTTTTTTTTAGTCCTTTGAAGTTTCATACATTAACGTGTAATTATATTTTAATGCCGTATATCGTAACATGCATTAATACTTATTTTTAATATTAATAACCTTTTAACCGACTTCAAAAAGAGGAGGTGCTCTATTCGACTGTATGTTTTTTTATGTTACCTTAAAACTATTTTCTAGGTGAACCCATTTCGATAATTCTTTTTTTATTCGAAAGCCCCTCCAGACTTACGCCGAGAACCTCCGAGAATACCCGAAAAGCGTGAATGTGATCGATTTCTCGCCGAATCGTTCTCGCGCTCGCCTGTTCTCCGACCGGTGTCGATTTTTTTGCCCGCTTCAAAAAGTTTTTTTGGGTGAGAAAGAGAAGGCTATTGCATTCTCGTTTAGATCTCAGTGTGATATGAGAAGTCACGGTATTCCGACGTTGGGTGTTTTATTTATTTCTTAGTAAGAAAAGGTTATTTAACATGTGGGATAATGAAGCAGAACTTAAGTTCATCGAATATTTCCAAACAGAGCCCATTTTGTGGGACACAAAACACCGTTATTACAAAGACCGAAGTCTTAACAATGACGATTGGAGTAGAATTGGAGAATTAATGGACAAACCGGTACCAGAACTCAAAAAGAAGAAGGAATCACTTTTTGCAAGTTACCGCAAATATAGAAAGATGGTTAAAGATTCATGCCGATCGGGTGCTGGGGAAGATGAAATATACAAACCAATATGGTTTGCCTATGATGCCCTGGACTCATTTTTGGGTGATGCGCTCACTGTGAGGCCAACAATAAACACGACATCAATTAATGTAAGTAGCCTTTATTTCAATAGAACTTTACAAAAAATCTCTAAATTAACTTATGTTAAAAAAATAGTTTTTAAACTCTTCTCGTACTTGGTTAGCGCTAGCAGCGGCTCGGCGCGCAATGGGCGGCAAATTTCTAATAGCATTAGTGCTTGTAATTTCTCTACGCCATGCACCAGGGCGAATAATATTGTCGTCACTATCGTAAACATCAACAGTGCCTGGGGGAGAATATATTTGTGAAGAATTATTGCTGCGCATTAAATAATTATGTAATAATATACAAGTCATGGTAATAACAGAAGCTTTTTCAGGGCATTGCTCGATTGGCCTTTTAAATACTTGAAACCTTGAAGCCAATATTCCAAATGTATTCTCCACAATCACGCGTGATCCAGATAGTTTTTGATTAAATAACCGTTCAGGACTGTTCCTGTTGTGGTTTCTACGATAAGGTTTCATGGTGTTCATGTGTAGTGCAAATACACCATCTCCCAAAAACACATATGGTATATCAATAGTAGATCCTGGCAGTGGACGTGGTACTGGTAAATTTAGAGTATTATTACAAATCCTATCCCATAGCACAGTATTGTGCAATATTCCACCATCACTTATTCTACCTTGACCACCTATATCAGCAAAAATAAATTTATATATACTATCGACTAATGCCATAAGCACAATACTGAAAGTTTTCTTATAATTGAAGTATTAGGTGGACATGTCACAACAACATATTTGCCATCTATTGCACCAATAGCTCTAGGAAATTTAAAACTAAATCCTTTTTCGATTTCCAACCATTCTTCTGCAGACGATGGAATCTGAAAAAGAATGAATTATTTGGGTTACATGTATACCTATACATACTTATAAGATATTATTATTTTTTAGATTGAAGAACCAGGCTCTAGTACTACTGAAGTGGAAACGATCAATGAAAATAGAAACGATACAAAAACATCACAGACGAAGATGACCAGTAGATTACTTCAGGACGAGTTGAAAGAAGCTGGAAAGCATGTGAAGGATGCTATAAGTATTTTTCAAGAAACCATCAAAAAAAGAGAATCGCAAACCCCCCAAGACGATTGTGACATATATGCAATGGGGTTAGCGAAGAAATTGCGAGCATTCTCCGAAGATGAAAGATTAGAAATTATGTATGATATCGATGGTATGATTATTAATCGCTGCCGTGCGTTGCGTCCAAACAGATTTACAAATACTACAGTCAATCCATCTTCTGAATACATACGATCATCATCTGCACTGTCATCCTATTCTGAACCACTGCCACGCGGAGATGTTTATAGAAACAATACCCACATATCATATTCTGAACCACCACAAATTCATATACTGGAAGAACAACACACACGCCAAGTTTATTTGCAAAATGAAGATGCACAAGTTGGCTCAAACGTGCAGATACTTTCAAATGAGCTTGCAAGAAAGTCAGCTATCTGACGTTATTTCTCTAGCTTACAAAGATGCTTCATTTATATAAAAAAATGAAGCTAATTTCCTTTAGATTATAAGTACAATTTTCTTTTTATAAGTAGGTAAATATAAGTCATAAATTCAGATTAAGTTCTTAATAAATATTTTAAACTTATTTACCTGTATTTCATTTTGCAAAACTTGATTTAATGCTTTACGTACTTCTGGAATAATTGTAGAAATCAATTGTGGTGACACTTTAAACAAAAAATGAAGGCTTTGAAAGCTATCTCCGGTGGCCAAGTATCTTAATGTTATTGCTAAACGCATTTTAGCTGGTAAAGCTTGTCGCAGTTGTGTATCTTGTTTACTTATTAATGGAGAAATCTTGTTAAGTAAATATTCAAAATCAACTGTTGACATTCTAGTAAACTTTTTGAATTCTCCACTTGGTTCAGCAATTAGTTCTCCCATTTGTTTTTGCATAGTAAAGCTGCAACAGAAAGTATTCAGAATTAAAACATCGACTTTTCTTACACATTATAATTACATCAACTAAAAAAAAAGATCTGCAAACCTTGTTCTATTTCGATGAATTTCCGTCATCCACCATCGCCTGCACCTTCTTTTTTTTCTAATTTGTTTTCTGATTTTGATATTAACAAGATTATAGTATGCAAATGCATACAAAACTAAAGCCGCTACACTACCAAAATCGTCCATACGGTAGCGAGGAGAACAATAAGTGAGAAACATCGTGAGTGTGAACAAACACTTGTTTTTTGGCGAGAAATCTCGGCGTGCTTTCTCGCGTTCTTGTCTGGCCTTAAATTTGATCAAAATCTGACTGGTGGTTTTTGAGTGATCCTTATTAATACGTATTTGATTGACTTAGAGTACATTGATGACGTTCTCATTTTATTTATATTGAAGTTGGTTGTACAAAATTTTTAATTTTACCAACTGTATACTGGTAACGAAGCATTTTGAGTAAGTAATATTGACAATGCATCTGCGTTTTAATTCTTAATCGAGGTTAAATCTATGGACCATAACATCCACTTACGTATAAGTGGATGTTGTGTCCTTGCTTTTATACATATATATATATATATATATATATATATATATATATATATATATATATTGTATGTATGTATAGAAAACCTCGTCACATTTTTACGCCTCCTACTGGAATAGTCCGTTTTTCAATTTCAAGAATTGCCAGCTAGCAAATGCTTTTTGAAGATGCCTTGATGACATCTCTTGATGATTTGTCTACACTCATATCCCTATTAGTGAGACTGAGGCTACAGTTGATATCCATCTTATTTATTTCTATTATCAATTCCAGCCTATAAAAGTCCACTTCTGAACATCATAAATAGCCTTGTGGGGAGTTTTGCCGTAGTTGCCACGCTTGGCAAGCGGGTTGCCAACCGCAGTTTTTTATTATTTTGTGTTGTTATCAGGAAGAAGCTGCTGCCCATCTCCTGTTTCATTTTACTTCTGCTCTGTCGCCTGTTACGCCACCCTCGAGACGATATGGGGTAGTGGATATTCTTTCACCGTCACATTAATACTTGCTTATAGCAATGGTGCAACGATTCTGAGTGACTTTTACGTCATTTGATATTCGTCGTTTGTCAATTGTTTGCACAGTGTGCGGGTCATCATAGCATATCATATATCAGGGCATATTAAATCGAATGATGTTATTTTCAAAATAAAAGGTAAGAGGATAAGTAATAGTCGATTTTATATAATTATTAAAATAATTTAGTAGATTAAATTACAAATGGATTATGAAAAAATGTTTCCAATTATTATTATTGGATCTAGTTGTAATATATAAGGGATCACTTTGTACGCTTTGGAAAAATCAGCAAAATCGCTTATCCAGCCTTGGCGATATTATATCATGTAAGTTAGATCATCATCTCTTGCAGTCCTTCGCAAGTCCACTGCTGAACATAGGTCTCCCGCAAGCCACAAAATACGGTCCTGAGTTCCCAATGCACCTGCCAAAGTAATAAATACTTATAGGTAAATACTGTTTAAATATAGAATCTACGTTTACTTACGCAAGGTAGAATCCAATACACCTTAATTACGTCAAAGTTGATAATGAGCACGAATTTGATATTATGGATAATATTCTAGGAGTAATAACTATATTGATTGAGAGTTAACACGCATGCTCCAATGTACATAATGTTAACTAAAACCTTATTTTGTATGTAAGTTTATAAGAGCGTAGAGAATTTAACCAAATTTTTAGGATATATTAAAATTAATGTTCCAATTTTTAAACTTCCCACACTACTTGACTCTCCTCACAGAATTTAGGGATTAATTTAGAAAAGAGTCCAACGCGTCACCCCGTTGAATGCTGTTGGATTTCACTTTCATTTATTAATTCATTAATTACAGCCAATCCATTTTCCAATGCTGAACATCGACCTCTACCATAAATTGATTATAAGGCCCAATAGGCAGTGTGGCCGTAGAGGTAAAAGGGGGAGATCTCCCACCGGGCAAGGTGTTCTGCCCGGGGAGCGGCCGACACTCCGTGTGATAGTTTGGAGATGTTCTATATATGCTGTTTATGATTCGGAATGTTGAATAACGTGATTTAAGCTTCGGTGTATTTCGCTTGTGGCGGCGACGACAGCGCCGCCACATCACCCCCCTGCTCAGACCGGAGGTCGATAGTGCAGTCGAGTTGTCGACGAATGTCCAAGTGCCAGGAGATTGCCTTGTAGTCTGCGGTGAGTCGAGAAGAAGGCAAGTAATCTGCGAGAGTGCCGTGAAGCAGAGGCGAGCAGTAAGGCTCAGAGCCGTGCCGAACACTGTATAGCGCAGAGAGTAGCTTGAAGGAACAGGAAGCATTATTATTCCAGTGCTGCGATGAACCTTGTGAAGCTATATGGCTTGCAGGATATGAAGACTGCAGACGATATCTGCTCGGGAGCGAATGGGTGGGGTATTCTATGACGATGATGAAGCTTGAAGTTTCCGAAGGTGTTTTGGTTGCGTGTTCAGATCACGTCGGGGTCACCACTGTGGCCGTAGAGGTAAAAGGGGAGATCTCCCACCGGGCAAGGTGTTCTGCCCGGGGAGCGGCCGACACTCCGTGTGATAGTTCGGAGATGTTCTATATATGCTGTTTATGATTCGGAATGTTGAATAACGTGATTTAAGGCTTCGGTGTATTTCGCTTGTGGCGCGACGACAGCGCCGCCACAGCAGTTACTACGCTTGGCTTAGGTTAGCAACCTCAGTTTTTAATTATTTTCAGTTGTCATCAAAAAGATACTGCTGCTTTTTTATTGTTTCAGTTTCCCCTCTGTCGTCCCTTGCAATACTCACAGCAAACATACATATCTTCACAATATTTATAGATCTTCATACATACCGATTGCGTTACGATAATTATCACCGCCTATCACGTAGTAAACGGTTTATTCGATGCAGGTGCGAATCGCATTCGGCTTTAAGGTTTGATAACAAAACTATATGTATTTTATCTTAAAAGAGCGGAGACTGCCTATCATTTGGCTCTTAAAAATCCTCCGGGATTTTTTTAATTATTTCCGATGTTAGAATACGCAACTTCCACATAACTCTCAATTGCAATGTATTTGTAGGTGCATATTCATTTTAAATCAAGAAATTTATATCGTTTACTTTATTTATTTAATCACTCGGTCTATGAATTACGTTGTAGAGCTCAATTGAAGCTTAATATGGCTGCAGCATTAATAGGTCGGCTCAGCCCGGGAAGGAATGCTCGCACTAAATCCAACATAATATAACAAATGTATGAAAGCTAGAAACCCACAATTTCAAATTTGTGTTGTGCTAATTGGTTTCATGACATCTACTGCTCTCTTAATTGATGATGAATGTACGTATAGGTATATGGGCAACAGTTTTTACCTCTAGATTTACGTTAACAGGGGTGCTGTGTGCTCTTTTTCACTATTAATAGATAAAAACTAGTAAATTAAAAATATACTGCCTATGCTCGTGATTAATTTTAAGAATATTTTTTTTTATAGAAATAGGTGAAAAATGAGTACAAAGCCTGCCAAATGATAAGTGGGTGATGTGGCTCATAGACATCCACATCTGACCTTGATTAAAAATCAAAATGCAGTTGCGTTGCCACCGCCGAGGACTAAAATGGAAGGCCTCATTTCAAGTAAAAGGGTTTCCGGTTTTCTGCACTCACGAAACAACATATATAGGCTGATATTTTACGCATGTATTCTGTGACACGCAATATGATGTATCATCTACGATTCCGTTTAATATCTAGAAATGAAACTCTGTTGGCTATCACGTATAATAGTTTATTATTAAACAGCTGCCAGTAAAGCACGTCAACATTATCTACAGGTTGATGTGACTGTGTTTAAGGACCGACATGCCTTCGATGGCAGACAACTGAGAACCACATTTTGTGGGACTTCCTTGGGAGAAAATTGATGAATGAATATGAAAATACATATTATAAAAAAATTGTTTAAATGATGGTTTAGCCATTGTAGTCATGCGCAAAGTCAAACAGTCTAAAATATGTTACATTTTTTAATTTTTTTTAAGAATATTAACAATGCTGTAAACATTACTAATTAACCACTTATATAAACATATTATAAACATTACTAACCCTTAACCACTCGTGGTAAGCTTAAATTGCTTGTGTTATGAGTGGGTTCACGCCAGTAGTCGAATGGCGGATTCGAACCCACGACCTTTTTAAGTTCGCGGTCCGCGCCCTGCCATTAGGGTACTGTCGCTTTCATTATGATATGCTTCAAGCTAAACTTTCAAAATTGCCTCTCTATTATTTAATATTGAAATTATGTATTCAGTAAGAGATTGAAGTTTGTCACAAACAGTAAAACAAATCTTAAGTAGTGCATAATCGAATTTACAATAAAAGAATTTTCTGGGACTCCAAGCAGAATAAATTTCCTTTAACAGGAATATTCAAATGAAGCTTGAATACAGAGGCGCTTTCTATTAAGACGTAGTCGGAGTGCAAAGTGGCTAGCTGAATAAGATAAAATCTCCTTCAGTTGTAGTTGAGCAAATACGTGGTAAAGAACGAGCTTACTTGGGAATGAGATTTATTTTCTTTCAATGAAAATAAAAGGTTTTGTGTTTTATAAGGTGGTTAATACGAGCATTAGTATTTGAAATGTAAGCCTCTTTTTTCTTTATGTATGGTAGTATGGTTGTTCTTCATTTTTGAACTCTTGTAACCTTTACTGAATGGAATGAAAGTTAACGGTGTTTCGTCCCCTGTGCCTCAAAAGCACGTGGAGCATTTGGCTCTGCACCTAATCTCTCTCCGGTCATGTTAATCTATGTTTGCGCATATACTCTTGCACTATAATCCTGGTCCTGCACAGATGAAGTCTCTGTTGAGACTGGCTGTTATACCGAAACCAATCTTACATGATTGGTGCTTAAGAACTGAACAATAGATAAAAGATTATTAATAGACTAAAGATTTTTTACAAACTTGAAAGGTTAAAAATCTGCTTGTGACACTAGGATGTTGAATGCTCTAAATCGTTCATCAACTTTTGTTAAAAATGTTTTCTTGGAATTACGTGATCTTTTTTAATGTAATATCATTTGAGTTATCGTTCATTATTAAATGTTTCTAAAATCTGTTATATTTGTCTACGTGACTTAATATACATATACGCCTATGCCCTATATGTCCAACAATTAAAAACTGAAAACTAAATTATTATACAGCCTTACTTATCGTATATTATACCCAGATTACTGGTAAGGTTTCCTAGCTTAATTACCTCGTTATTTGCTCTTGTCAGTAGTGGCAGTGACCATTCGTTGTACCGTATCACAGTTGTGATTACGCAAATGACATAAATACATCAGTTTCATTCAATATTAAAGTTATGTAGTAGTGCCTACCTACTACCTCTACCTGTGGCTGTTGTACGAGGCGAGTAAGAGTGAAAAAGCCAAAAAAAAGAACACGCTTTGGCATCCGACAGATGGCGGAATAACCATCTCAGTTCTCTGGTCAGGCCAAAAATATCCAAATTTGTAAGGAGCAGCAGCATCACAGGTGCGACGTGTCTGATACTGCAATCGCCAAACCGCTTGCCCAGCGTGGCGATCAAGGGCAAAACCTCCCAATGTTAAGCACCAAAAAAACACGGCCCCCAGTTCCCGGTCGTCCCTATGTACCTGACCGCGCAAGGCAGCTGGCAGCAACAGGATGCGTGAAGCCGAAGATCGGGCTAAGTGACGCGCCCTGGGACAGACCTATGTCCAGCAGTGGACTGCCGCAGGCTGATGAATATTGAAGTTATATCTCAAAAGCTCATATTTGTTCTATTTACTCAGATCAGTTGCATTGAATGTGTCCAAGGACCAAGGATACATCTTCACATCAACTTCTTTCTGAACGGACAGAAGTCATGCTGTTGGGTATCTTAGCATTATAGAAAATCTTTAAAACATTTATAGAAATAACAGGATAGCGGATAATGTCGTAACATTATATTAATTCTGTGAGAAGTTTTTCGATTCCATTACAGTCCATAAAAGTCCACTGCTGAACATAGGATTCTTCTATTGATTGGCTCATAGGTAGGAATTGCCATAGTTGCCACGCTTGGTAGGCGGGTTGGCAACCGCAATTTTTTATTTTTAGTTGTTTTCAGGAAGTTGTTTTCAGTAAATAGTGCTGCTTAACTTCTGTTTCAGTTTCCCTATGTCACCTCTTACGACACCCACGGGAAGATATGGGGTACTACAAGGCTTGCTTCGAGTACTTATGTATAAAATAATATTTGAAATTTCTTCGACATATTTTGTTAATTTTGCAGCTCGAAGACACTGCACGGATTTGTTAAAATAATTGATACGTTAACATTTCTTCAAAATCTCGATATATCGTGAATAATAAAGTTTTTTGTGCAATTTATATATATATATATATATATATATATATATATATATATATATTTTTTTCTTAAGTTCTTCGTTCCTTGTGTTGGGCTCCACGTATAAAATTGCGAAGTTACGACAGTATAAAACAAGACTATCACGATACTTGTAAGTGATAATATATTAATATCACGTACGGTCCCATGTTGATTATTAAATATCATTCCTTATTGTTACTCAGACATTTTAGTTAGCGTCAGACATTGGGGTGAGCCACAAGAGTCTCTTTCATTCAGTACACGTCACGACCCCCTCAGTATGCACACAATACACAGCAATATTTAGAAGATACTCGACACAAGAGCGTGGGGCAATGTAAAGTGTCTAATTTCACACTTTCATTTCGTATCGCAAAGCAGTGATTTTTTTTACATATTTTAAATTCAAAGGTAAGGGATTCTTTTTAACGGAACATATTTATTTAGAATTCTTGCTTTAGATCTTTTCATACATTTACACAAGTAAGCACTATTACTTTTTGGCAGCGTGGGGTTTTTATTGTGTGGCATATATTCGAATCCAAACGTAAGTCAACAGTAGAACAGATACACAAATTGTCAGTTTTTGACAATGACACAATGTTACAACACTCATCACGCAAATCTTCTAGCATTATAAAATTAACTACGTGTCTTGCGACTGTGATCGAAATCAATCGCAAAATTTTCTTCTTTATATTAAAATATGTTTTCTGAGTTTATAGTAAAAGGACACTAAAGAAAACAGTAAATAGACATCCTGTAAATGGTGTTATAACCGTTTAAAAATACTTGGATCTAAAATAATCAAACTCAACTAGCATGGCTTTTAATACAAATCCTATCGTATAACTTTTTTATCCAGTCGTGAATTAAAAAAATGTAAAGTGTTAAGTCAAATATAGAAAATCTTGAAATTTTACTGAAACCTATTTCATTTAGATTATACTGGATACATTAATCTTTTTCTTTTCACCTTTTTCTCGTCGGCTATCAAATAAATGGACACTTAAGCAAGGGTTTTTATATAAAGAAACTGCCATTGGACCCTTACAAACATCCACAAATATCCTGACTCAATGCGTGTTCATAGGTAACCAAGTATATTTTGGCATAGATATCAATTATTTTAGTATCTAATTAAAATAATCTGGCAATACGACACGTATATATCTTGTTAAGCAATTAATTAATAAACATATATATTTAAACAGTCAAAAAATCAGTGGTTAGTAGATAATGAAAATATAATGAAAAAAATAATTAAAAAAAGAACTCTAGCGACATGCTATTTATGAAGCCTATTTTGTACAAAACGCCGACTGAAATACGTCGCAGAAACCTTTCGGATGAAAGTTTGAACTTAGTACAGCCCCCGTATAATATATAAAAAGTAAACTATATATAGTAGTGCTACATATAGTTTTTTTTTCTGCTTATTTTAATTCCTGACGTTTAAGTATGCAGCCTATGGCCATATTTAACATCGCTCCAGCCATTACATCAGATTATCAATTAAAAAAAAACTCTCCCATAAAAACACAAATGCCTGTCAGGGTTATACGAGGGGGTTAAATAGAGAGAATATACAATCTGTTTGAAAACAGTCCTAATATATGGCGTACAATTAGTTGCACTGCCAGCTTGATGAATTCAAGCGCATGTCGTCTCCTATATTCAATAAAAATAATCTTGCAATCCTGTCCACAAAACTCAAAGATTATACGTTTGTTTTATAAATATTATTAATACAAGGTAATGCTTATAGTTGATTGATATTGAAACTGAAATATTTATTTATCACGACTAAATTACGCTGGGTAATGGCTGTGTAGAAGAATCCACTACCCCATATCATCTTATCAATCTTTTGAAGATTTAAACAGGTCCCACTGCTGGACACAATCATTTTCTCATTACTGAGAGATTTGACAAGTTGACGGACTTCAAAATTAGTTTATTTCGATAGTACTGTTACGAACTTGAGGTTCGTGACAATAAAAATTGCCGATAAAATTACCTAAATTAACACTTTAATTTACTTTACACAATTAGAGTTAAAACACTAATAATTTAAACACACTAATTCACTTAATTCCACTCCGAAGCTTCGCTTGTTTCGCCCAAATCAACACTGCCTCGATCGCATCTTGCAGCGCCTATATATTTGAATTAGCAAAGAAATATCCAGAATGTTCAAGTAAACACGCGGAAGGTATCGAGCGTTCGAGTTTCGACTAGGCGCTGTCAGTTGAGCGATTTGTGATGTCATTTTCTCAATGCTCCCCTCGCTCTCGTTCCTGACACTAGATGGCGCTAGTTGACTTATTCATGCAACACTGCCCCCTCCTAAGACATGCTCGTCCCGAGCATTATCGGTCCCATAATAACGCGCCAAGCGATCCACATGGACGATCTTAGGAGTCCCTCTTGCGCCTTTCTGTATCCGGTAGGTCACATCGTTGATCCTGGTTACAATCCGGTACGGGCCGTCCCATTTAGCTTGAAGCTTAGGAGATTTCCCTTTGCTGCGGACTGGATTGTGCAACCACACAAGTGAACCTTCGTCGAACCCTTTGTTGTTCATTTTGCGGTCATACCGGGTTTTCATCTTTTCAGACATTTGCTGGCCCGATTGTCTGACGTGCTCATAAACGTCATTCATTTTTTCCGCAAGTCATTTGCATAATCGGTTATACTGCGTGGAGCATCGGGTGGTATCCCGGTGATCAGGTCTGCAGGCAGCCGTAATTCTCTTCCAAAGTTTGCGAAAGCTGGTGTCACTGCTGTACTTTCGTGAACAGAACTCCGATATGACAACAAAAACGGTTGTATGTGCTTGTCCCAATCTCGTTGCCGATTGTCTACAACTTTTGCTAGGTACCTCTCCAATGTCTGATTAAATCGTTCCACCATTCCATCAGATTGCGGGTGATAAGAAGTCGTTCTTGTTTTATGAGTACCCATAACTCGGCAAGTTTCCTGGAATATTTGAGACTCAAAATTCCTTCCTTGATCGCTGTGAATCTCTAAAGGTACTCCAAAACGACAGAAGACTTCATGAACTAGTTTATCTGCAACTGTTGAAGCTTCTTGATTTGGAATGGCGAAGACTTCTGGCCACTTAGTGAAGTAATCCATCACAACCATGAAATACTTGTTACCGCTTTCACTCTCCGGAAACGGCCCCGCCACGTCAATGGCTATTCTCTCCCATGGTGCACCAACATTGTACAACTTCAATGCACCTCTACTACGAGTCTGAGGTCCCTTTACAGCCGCACAACTTGTACATTTGCGACACCAGTCCTCGACATCGTTTCGACAGTGGACCCAGTAAAACCGTTCTCGGATCTTCAGTAGAGTTCGTTTAACTCCCAGATGGCCTCCTGAACAATCATTATGGTACAGCTGTAGAACATCCGGTACTTTAACTTTAGGGACAACCATTTGCAAATGACAGCTGTCTCCCCGAACGTTTTCCCATTTACGACACAAAACTCCATCCTGAAGCAGCAAGCTGTCCCACTGGGCCCAATAGCTTTTAGTGGTCGAACTCATCGCTGAGACGTCACTCCACTTGGGCTTGGGAGCACTGGCCTTTATCCATTCCAGAATCGGCTTGATGTCCGGATCTTCCTGCTGTGCATGTAGTAAGCTGTCCTTCCACTCGTTGCTGAGGTGGTCTGCCCTGAGCATCCTCACGGATACCACTTCCTTACTCTCTTGCCTAGTACAATGTTTGCAATCTTCAGGACAAGGTCTTCTTGACAATGCATCTGCGTTGCCATGAGATTTCCCGCTGCGATGTTCGATCTCAAAGTCGTATTCCTGCAGTAGTTCAATCCACCTCGCAACTTGTCCTTCTGGGTTTTTAAACTGCAATAGCCATTTTAGTGCAGCATGGTCAGTTCGTAAGTGAAATTTTCGTCCCAGAAGATATTTGCTAAAATGTTGCAACGACTTTACCACAGCTAGCAATTCGCGTCTTGTGACACAGTAGTTCCTTTCCGGTTTTGACAACGACTTGCTGAAGTACGCTATCACGACCTCTTGGTCACCATTCCGTTGAGACAACACACCGCCGAGTCCTATATCACTTGCGTCTGTGTCAACTATAAATTCTTTGCTTGCATCAGGGTATCCCAAAATAGGTGTTTTGCACAGACGGTCCTTGAGCTCCTGGAATGCGATATTGCAACTTTCATCCCAGCAGAAATGTCGCTTCTCCTCGGTTAGCTTGTGCAGAGGTTTGGCTATATCTGCAAAGTTCTTCACGAATCGCCGGTAATAGGAGCACAAACCCAAAAATGCTCTAACCTGCGTCTTGTCTTTTGGAACCGGCCAATCCTTGACAACGGCGATTTTCTCTGGATCTGTGCGGATACCTTCTTCCGATACTACAAACCCCAAAAAGTTAACTTGCCGTTGAAATAGTGAACATTTCTTCGGGCTCAACTTGAGGTTGGCACTCTGAATCTTCATGAGCACGCGTTCCAGGTTTTGAAGGTGTTCCTCAAACGTACGGCCCACGATGATGATGTCATCCAAGTAGACCAGACAGGCATCGCCAATTAGCCCGGTAAGTACAAGTTCCATCAGCCTTTCAAACGTTGCTGGAGCATTGCACAACCCAAACGGCATTACTTTGAATTGCCACAGACCCTTTCCCGTCGAGAACGCAGTTTTCTCCTTGTCCTTAGGGTCAATTTCAACTTGCCAGTAGCCACTTTTTAGATCCAGCGTGCTAAACCATTTTACTCCTGTAAGCATGTCCAGCGTGTCATCAATTCTTGGCAAGGGATAGCTGTCCTTCTTTGTAACGTCGTTCAGACGGCGGTAATCAACACAGAACCGCATGCTGCCATCCTTCTTTTTCACCAGCACCACTGGTGAACACCATGGACTAGAGGAAGGTTCAATAACACCATCCTTCACCATTCCTTCAATCATGGTTTCCACTTCCTTTTCACGTGCTACCGGCAATCTTCTTGGCCGCTGACGGATAGGCAATTCCTCTCCTGTGTTTATTTTGTGTTGAACTAAGCCAGTCTTTCCTATGTCAGCATCATTTGATGAGAATACATCGGCGTACTTGAGTAACAACTTCTTCGCCTTGACCAATTCGTTCGGGGACAGAACACTGCGACAGTCTTCCAAAAGTGTGGTCACTCTCGTTTCTGAATCCTTGCTGGGGGTCCCACTCGATATATATTGGCACTGACGTAACCAATCCACTTCCTCACAAGTACCAACCAGTGTGCCTTTTTCTATAATCTGTTCCCGGTCGCAAAGGTTCAGCACACGTACTCCTGAGATGTCAGTGGTCCTGACCAAGGTTCGAGCTACTTTCCATGGAAGGTCATCGTTTACCCTTTCCATAAGTACACAACGGTGAGCTTGCCCAGCGTTTCGAGGAAGACTAACCGGAACAATGGTTTCCGATCTCGGCGGAAGAACAATCTTCTTGATGCTGTACACGTTCCCTGGTAACGCACTATCCATAAAAAGTTCCTCCTGTCCACATTTCAAAACACCTTGCTTAACGTCGATCTCGCAACAATTATTCCTCATAAAGTCTAAGCCTAGGATGCAGTCGTCCATTATATCAGCCACGATGACATTATGCAGGTAGATCACGTTGCCTAGCTTCAACTCCATCTCCTTCTCTCCACGGACGGGTATACGCTGACCGGTGGCTGTTACCAAATTAAGGCGTTCTCGGTTGTATGCGGAGTCCCCAAGGAACTGACTTATAAGTTGGGAACTAACAACCGTACGAGAGGCTCCAGTGTCTATGGTCAGCTTACACGGCATTCCGTTGATCTCGCCCTTTATGATTAGGCTGTTCCCATCATGGGTTTGTGAGATCGAGATCCTTGGGGCTCTTTTAACATCAGCCAGCACCCGCCCCGCAGTTCTGGCTTTTACTCGTTTCCCTGCCGCTGCTGGGCGGTGCTGTTGGCCGCACTACCCTCCTGAGATCGTTCAATTTCCCTTTCTAGGGTTTGCTTAGGGCAGCTGGATCGAAGATGGCCCTTTTCCCCACAGCCATAGCACCTTGGGCTGTATCCTTTGTTGCGGTCGCGAACTGTAGCTGCTGCAACCTCCCTGACGCGATGGGAACGATGATCCTGCCGCACGGCTTCCACTTCCAGTGCATGGGCCAAGGCGTCCTTAAGCGTCTCGTGGTGCCCGAGCCTCACAGCAGCTCTGACTTCCAGGTCGCGGATGCCGTCGATGAATGTCTGCACCAGGTTCCCTTCAATGAGCGCAGGTACAGACCGGTATGCTTTTCGAACCATCTTCTCCACCTCAAGGGCCCACTGCTGCAGGTTCTCGTTGCTGCGCTGCACGCGATCTTTAAGCTGCGCGCGAAAGACGTGTTCCAGATGAGCGTCGCCATATCTCGCTTCCAAGGCCTCAAGAAGCTGCTCATAGGTCACTTTCTTACCGAGAGCTTCCAACACAGTTAAGGCTTGGTCACGCAGGCCTAGGGTGAGTGCAGTCATGGCTTGGCTTTTATTCCAGCCGTTCGCCTCCATGACGGCCTCGAACTGGATTTTGTAGGCCGACCAGGAAGAGGTCCCGTCGAACGGCGGCACTTTGAATCCATGTAGCGAAGGTGCTGCAGCTACTACGGGAGCTGTAGTTCCATCCCCAAGTTTGAGGTCGTTTAGTGATTTCTTCATGTCAGCCACTACGTTGTCAACCCGATTGTTTACTTGGTCGATTCGGGTTTCAGCTTTCTCTATTCGGTTTTCAGCTTTCACGATTTGGGTTTCGGCTTCCGACAGGCGGTTGTCATGCTGAGCAACCCTATCCTTCACCTCCTTTATCTCCTTCCCGAAGGTAGCGTGAAGGTCCTTCGCGAGGAGCATCTGCTCTCTTCCAACCGACGGGCCTGTTCCTCCTGTCCGTCCCGCAGCTGCTCTTCCAATCGGCGTGCCTGTTCCGCCTGCTGGCGAGCCTGTTCCTCCTGCTGCTCTTTCAACAGACGGGCCTGTTCCGCCTGCTGGCGAGCCTGTTCCTCCTGCTGCTCTTTCAACAGACGGGCCTGTTCCTCTCGTCCGCGCTGCAGCTGCTCCTGTAGCATGGCCTTCAGAGCACCTAAGTCAGGTGCTGCAGATGTAGGAGCTACTGACGGGCCCGCAGTCTCCGTGGCTAGCTGTTGGCCCTCCGACGTCTGCGGCGTTGCACCACCAAACCTCCTCTGGTCCGTCTCCTGCTGGCGTTGACTTCGGGTACGGACACCCTCCGTTTCCTCCTTAGGTAAAATCGGCATGATTTAATCCCACTTCTGACACCAATTGTTACGAGCTTGAGGTTCGTGACAATAAAAATTGCCGATAAAATTACCTAAATTAACACTTTAATTTACTTTACACAATTAGAGTTAAAACACTAATAATTTAAACACACTAATTCACTTAATTCCACTCCGAAGCTTCGCTTGTTTCGCCCAAATCAACACTGCCTCGATCGCATCTTGCAGCGCCTATATATTTGAATTAGCAAAGAAATATCCAGAATGTTCAAGTAAACACGCGGAAGGTATCGAGCGTTCGAGTTTCGACTAGGCGCTGTCAGTTGAGCGATTTGTGATGTCATTTTCTCAATGCTCCCCTCGCTCTCGTTCCTGACACTAGATGGCGCTAGTTGACTTATTCATGCAACAGTACTATTCATGAAAATATGAAAAAATCATTTAAGGTGTTTTCCTTTACCACCTAATAAAATAAATTAAATTGGCGTTGCCGGGATTGAACCCGGGTTGCTTCAACTATAGCGGATTTAACGAAACGCTAAGCTATCCCGGCTCAAAAACGGCGTATAAGTTCAAGTCTCGTACTATAGTTTTGTTTCCTAATGATAAAAAATAAGTTCATTACGAACATCGATCTGAGAAAGGTTACAAACTTTGTTTGTCTGTCGATGTCGCTTTCACACTGACAAAGTAATTAAATAAGGATGTCAGGACAAATCAACGCGCTACCTTATTAAACGATTCAATTATTAGGTAGCGCCAAATCTCGTACCGTTTCATTAAATGTGTATTAAAAACTTTTAATATTTAATTGAATTATTTAGATCAGATTAGATTAAATTTAAATTGAAGCTTAACTTAAGCTTATTTTTTGTGTATATATCAAATCTCGACCTTCTCAATAATTTGCAAAGGTTTAAATTAATTGATATTAAGCCTTCGAAAATGCGCTAAAATAGCCGAAACACTAGAACAGTCAAGTTATAACATTTATTTTAGAGTAAAATTTAAAAAATTCTGGAGCAATACCGCTTATTTACATTTCTTTTAAATATGTTACATATTATTTAATTGTGTGTAACAGTCCGTATAGTGAAGAGATGGACATTTGTTTAGAATTTTTAATTTTAAAAATACTCTAAAAATTATTAATACTACAACCAAACAAGTTTCCAATTTAAAATTTACGGGATGGCGATAATTTTTTAGCTTTAGGCTAAACACATTTCTATTAATAAAAGAAGTAAAGAAAAAATAAAAATAAAAATATCTTAATTAATAATTTAGCTAACTACATCTCAAAGGAAACAGTAAAAATATCACTAGATCCACTTCAAATTCTATCTGTTATCAGAAGACGAATATTTGTTAACGGTAGGTATGACATTGAAATATTTGCTTGGCGACTCTGACAATATTTGTCATTCAACCTTCTGATGCAATGGATAACAGTGTTCAGCAGCTTGGACTTCTGTCAGGCTATAATAAATGAATGCATAGAATTCTTAATTTCACTTACGAAAATATATCACTTACCACGTGAAATTAGGTCACCAATGACAAATCTTACCTTATTATAATATGTATTTTCAAAATCTTGTATTATTTGTAACGTAACAGTAACTTTAAATTCACGAAATAACTTGCTAATACACATTTCTTTTATCTGAAGGAATATAAGCATATAAATAGGAATTACATCGTGAAGATGGATTTTCAAAGGATATTCCAACGGTAATAAAAGAACCTTTTGATGTTTCCTAAGGATTTAGGTAAAGACGAAAAAGAAATTCATGGTTTGAAGGCTTTTAAAGATATCAAAATATAAGCATTTTTATATTTAATAAACCTAAAAAAGTAAAAGTATTTGCTAAAAGGCTATGGAAATGGTTTTTATTATTAAATAAGTTAAATGGTATACATTTATAGTACCTACAGTTAATCGTCAATAATTGGCATACTTAAAAGAATTTTTGGTTTTTAAAATATATATTGTTTTTTTAATTCACTCCGGATGAAATAAGTAAATAGGCACTGAAGTCTTGATAGAACTTCGATTGAAATTAAACTATCAAAGTAAAGACAATTTTTATTACGAAAAAAGCGTTATTCAATACTTAAAAAGCTATTTATTTTATTGATATGTTAGAAAAAATTTAACAATGATTCTTTAGGAAAAAAATTATTACATTTGGTTAGGTGATAAAGAGTTCTCGACATATTATTTACTATACATTGCCCTTTGTTTACTCGTACATACTAATAAAGATATATAGAGTTCATGGAATTTACTGTTTGTAAAGAATAACAGTTTAGACAGTTTTAAAATAATGACGGCGATGACGATGAAGTGTTCTTCATTTGATACTCATATACCTATTAATTTTATAAAATATTTTAAGTACTGTGTCACTGTTTCGCAATCGCAGGGATATGCGCAGTTGGTTCAAGAACGGCATTGATGCATAAAAGTATTTTCTATCTGGCGGCAATAATATACAATAAAATCCCCAAACACATCAAGCAATTGCCTACCAGACTTTTTAAGCTACATCTTAAAAAAATATTTGATAGCCAAATGTTATTACAGCTTGCCTGATTTCTTAAGTGATTGATTTGTTTAAAGCTAAATTATGAATTGCGATATTTCTCTAATGAAATTTTACGAGACGCCATTGAAATTGTTGCACATCTAAAATTATGAACGTAGTTAGTTTATTTGTCTTGTAGAATAATTAATATATGTAGTATAATTTTTGTACGCCATAAATGGCAAAACATGTAGCTCGTTTTAAGTTTTTTTAACACTTGTATTTTTACTCTTGTTTTACAAAATAAATATCTTTATCTTTATCTTTACTGTTGATAAAATTAACAGAAAAACTTTGTTTAAATATTACATCTAATGTCGATTAGGGCAGCTTCCCAGATTTAATACATAAATAGGTGAACAATTTAATAATAGTAACGAAAAGTTTATTAAATTAAGCTTATTTGCAAAGAATTGCATTGTATGATTTAATAATAAAGTATAAGTAAAAATATAACTATTATACGTCCCATTTCTGGGCTCATGAGAATTGAGGAACCATTTCAGGAACAAAGGAAGTTTAGGTAGGCTATTTGCAGTAACAACCACGTCACATGACATACTTGCGTTCCTTCTTCTCGCTACGCTTTTCTGTTACGAATATAATGGTGTCAGATATACATCATTTTACACATAACAAAATGGCTGTATTTGAAGTATGAAAGTGCTCATTTTAATTTGTTAACATTTCAAAATAAAATTTTATATGCACGTTAACATTAAGGAAAATATTCTCTTTCAAACTGAACTGAGTTAAATTTAAATTGACCGAATGCTTCCTTTTATCGCTAAGCACAGCAGTTCCCGCTAGCATTCATTCCTCTCTCATATCAACATCCTAAGAACAAAGGGGGTCGTTATGAACTTTGCGTTTGTTCCTGAATTCATTTTTTCCGTGTAAAACGATGTGTGCTACACTGAACTTGCATTATTTTGATGACGTAAAATCACGCTTTTTTGATAAAGTTCTTTTTGTTCTGAAAACTTTTGGTCCTATTTTAGTCGGAAGGTTTACATTACAGTTGATGATTCAAAAATCGTTAGATAATGTTCAATATACACGCATTTGTAAAACAGAGTTATTAGTCTTTCGTATATTTCAATATTAATGAAAATAATGTTATATGGTATGTAAGGGTAATATGGTCACCCAGTTAACAGTTAACATTATATATATGTATATATGGGCGGCAAAGCTTGCGGTGACCATATTACCCTCACGTACCTTACTACTTGATTTTAGTAGAAAAGCGAGAATATACTATTAGATAAATATATTAAAATAATAATACGACGTATCTTATGATTTTTTTTCAAGAGAAGACGGCTGAAACGCTAAAACGAGAAATGAGGACAAGTAAAGCAAAAAATCTAAAATATGCAAGCTGGTGGGAATCATTTTATGTCTAGGAGTCCGTTTGGGAAGTCGGAGGTACTTTTACCTGTTTCTACTACCAAACAGTAGTTATTGCTTACACTGCTGTGTACCGATCTGAATGGTATAGAAAGCTTGTGTAATTAATTATAAGCTTTAAGGCATTCCTC
The DNA here is from genome assembly GCA_907164705.1 of Parnassius apollo. Taxonomy (NCBI): domain Eukaryota; kingdom Metazoa; phylum Arthropoda; class Insecta; order Lepidoptera; family Papilionidae; genus Parnassius; species Parnassius apollo. The sequence continues at coordinate 6,797,618 of CAJQZP010001218.1, read as the reverse complement.
CTTCCTCAGAGTAGACAACGCATCTGTTGCATTCTTTGTTATAAGTTGCTTTCAGGTATCCATGAGCTACACTTATATAGTATATTATCTATGGACTACACCATCATCACTGCTACTACCACTTGTCACTTACCATCAGGTGGACTGTAAGTTTCACCTCAGTTTTATTAAAAAACTCACATACGCATTTGAAGTATTGATCGCGATGAAGACAATTTTTTTATACTCTCGAATATTAGACCTATTGATTTATATAGAAAACCAGGAAAATGTTATGAGTATATCTCTTAATATGCAGCAAAAATGTATAAAATCACGGAAGCCGATAAACGACGAAATAGCCCTGAATAACATACATTTTTCACCAGAGTGGGGGAAGTTACTTTCACTTCTTTACGTTAATAATAGTTAGTGTTTATTGGATGAAACTTTGATAATTAATGAGTTTTAGTAACTTAATTATATTTGCTCAAAATTGATGTTAAAAACGCTTTCAATTCGGTAAATAGGGATACCCTGCTGACGGAAATAAATCAAAATATACCGGAAATATACAATTATCTTCTTCTCAGTTACGCTGACCCAACAAAATTGTTATATCGTGAACTATCCTCGGAAGTAGGTTGTCAACAAGGTGATCCCCTTGGGCCAGCAATTTTTAGGTTGGCTATAAATCCGATAATCAAACATTTAAATTTTAAATTCAATGTTTGGTATTTGAATGACGGAACCTTAGGAGGTGATATGAATACTGTGTTTTCTGACCTTTTTTCGATCAAAAATAAATTTGAAGCCTTTGGTTTGGAGCTTAACTTTAGCAAATGCGAACTTTTTATAAATAACTGCAACTTAAATTTAAATGACGTATAACAAAAATTTAATATTTTGGCACCAAATATTAAAATAGTAGTAGCAAATTCCCTTTACCTTTTAGGTTCTCCAATTTTTAATGAATCTATGTCTGAATATATTAATAATTCAATTGCTAAATTTCAAAATTCTGCTGACCGTCTCCTTGAAATTAGTCCACATTATGCACTTTGCATTTTAAAATTCTGTCTTTTCGTCTTAAAATTTACGTATGTGCTTCGTTGCTGCTCCTTTTGGAATCACCCAGACCTCTTGACACAAGTGGACAACTTAATCAAAATTCATTTAGAATCAATTCTTAATATACACCTGAACGAGCAATCTTGGACCCAAGCATCGCTACCCATCCGTTATGGTGGTTTAGGGATTCGCAAAATTTCCAGTGTCTCTTTACCAGCCTTCCTATCTTCTGTCCATAGTTCAGCTCATAAGTAAAATTTTTACGGCATCCCCTTCAAACTTTGAGATTGTTGGCCTGGAAGAAGCTAGAAACGCTTTCTTAATTGCATGCCCTGGTCAAAATTTTCGATTTCCTCTAAATTTACAGAGGAGCTGGGACGACATAAACTGCAAATTGACTTATGACAATCTTTTGAGATTTAGTACAGGTTCGGCACGTGCTAGGCTTTTGGCCGTGGGTACGCACGTAGCCGGCTGCTGGCTTCACGCGTACCCTTCGTCAAATACAGGAACATTTCTTGAGCCTGACACGCTCCGAATCGCAACCTGTCTACGGCTTGGGGTTCCGGTCTGCGCTCCTCATAAATGTCCGTGTCGCAGTGACTTCGACAAGCTAGGATATCACGGGCTATCATGCCAAAAAAGTGCAGGTCGCTTCTCGAGACATGCAGCACTTAACGATATCATACGCCGGTCTCTTGCTACCGTCAACGTGGTCTATTTGAGCCGTCTGGTATTGCAAGAGACGATGGCAAGAGACCGGATGGTATGAGTTTGATTCCATGGAAGATGGGCCGGGTGCTGGTATGGGATGCAACCTGTTCAGACACGCTGGCCCCTTCCCATCTACATGGAACCAACAACAGATCTGGTGCGGCTTGTGAAGCGGCTGAAAAAGCTAAAGTATGCAAATACAGGGGTCTAGGCTCCGAATATATTTTTGTCCCTTTCGGTGTCGAGACCCTTGGTCCGTGGGGTCCTAGCGCTATAAGCCTTTTTAAGGAAATAGCAAAAAGGTTAATCGACGTCACAGGAGACCGAAGAGCTGGCAGCTACCTCGGACAAAGAATTACTCTAGCTATTCAACGGGGAAACGCTGCCAGTATCTTCGGGACCTTGCCTAAAGGACCTCCTTTTTAATAATATATTTTAGTTATTATAATATATATTTTTAAGGTTTTTAGTATTAGAATTAGAATTTAGAATGTTGTTTGTTTTGTGTATATTGATTATAATAAATAATATTTTAATAAAATAAAATGTTGACATGGACATTAGAGTTTGCTCAAAAAAAATAATATTTTTTAAAATAAATAAATTAAAAAATTCAATTATATTGATAAATTAGACACTTACTGCTATTTAGAACTGCTTGGAACTTTATAGCATATACTGTTATAAATGATTGGCGACCTGCCCCTTCTTCACTGGGTTGGGACCTATACCTCAATATTATGTTAAAAATATATACTGTATATTCCTAATAACATTTCATCAGATATGTTCACTGCCCGTCTTCATAAAAATAATTTAACAGAGAAACATCAAAAGTGAATTTAAATCGTATTTCTTAAATGTTGTTAAGACAAATTTTAAAACTCTTAATATAACCCTATCTCTAACCCTAAATCCTGGGCTGAAAATAAAACTCTGTTTGCGTTGTTTTTTTTTATAGTACAAGGATGGCTATCGAGCACACAGTCCACCTAATGGTAAGTGGTTGCTGTGGCCAATAGACATCTACATCTATCCTCGATTACGAATCAAAATGCAGATTCATTGTCATCCGTGAGGACTAAGATGATACGCCGCGTTTCCAGTAAAATGGGCCTCCAGTTCTTTTACTCACCATACGATACACAGCATCCAGCGTCAAGCCGCCCTATTCGTGCTACATTATACTACTAATTTAGCTACAGCATGGCTCTACCACGTAAAAAATTAATATGAGTATTTCTTTGCGTATAATCCATTATGATATTTTTTCAATGTTGGGCTGACTGATGATCGTCGGCGTAGTAGACAAACTTTAGAAGTTTTAGAAAATGCTATAACATTAATTTTTAAATGATGTCAATTGTGAAATAAAAATAACCATGCTGCTTTTTTAAGTAGATAATGCACACAGATTTAATTTAGCAGTCATGACTGAAAGGGCTACATTAGCTGTCTATATGAAAACACTCGACGCTCTAATTGATTCCTGCAACATTAAATGTTTAACGCGTATTATTTATAGTGTCTATACCTTACCTTATGGATAAGCGGATTAATAGCCAAATACAGCGCTACTTATTCTGGCGAAAGAGCTTAAAAGCGTCTAGCGAATATAAAAAGAAATTCTATAGCTATTCCCGAAGATTGCAAAAAAAGTAACGAACCCTGGAGAAAGCTCAAAACAACCATTTAATCCCTAAAATTAATCCACGACGTCTAAACACAATAATAAATAATAGCAAAACAATTATGGAACCAATTAGTCGGATAAAAAACATGACTTGATAACAACACACCTTTAAGATAATATAACTATATTATTTGACGATTTTTATTTCATCGACCATATTATTGCAGACAACAATAACTTAAATTAAAAATTTAAAAAACCTGCGAAATAAAAAGAGCTGAGCTCTTGAAACGGCTGAACATATTCACTTAAAACATAACTAAGAACACTCTCGATTAAGACACCTTCCAAACAAAAAAAAACTTGAAAATCAGTTCATTTTTCAGGAGCTATGACGCCACAGACAGACATATTATACACATATACACTCTACAAACTTATAAGACCTCCTGTTTTCGTCAGAGGTTAAAAAGAAAAACATGACATGATACGAGTAATAATGACCCTTTAAGTAATAGCTAAATTATTTGACGATTTTCATTTCACCGACCAAATTACAGACACCAATAATTTAAATTAAAAATTAAAAAAAAACCCTAAAATGAAAAGAGCTGATGATCTTCAAACGGCTGAAGCTGAAACGGCTATTTACTTGAAACATTGCTAAGAACACTTTCAAAACAAAATCAGTTTATCCGTTCAATAGCTATGACGCCACAGACATACACACAGACACACACACACACACACACACACACACACGCACGCACGCACGCACGCACGCACGCACGCACGCACGCACGCACGCACGCACGCACGCACGCACGCACGCACGCACGCACGCACGCACGCACGCACGCACGCACGCACGCACGCACGCACGCACGCACGCACGCACGCACGCACGCACGCACGCACGCACGCACGCACGCACGCACGCACGCACGCACGCACGCACGCACGCACCACACACACACACACACACACACACACACACACACACACACACACACACACACACACGCGCACACACACACACACACACACGCACACTACAAACTTATAATACCTCTCTGTTTTCGTTGGCGGTTAAAAACTGTACAGGATGATATTAATGAAATTGATTTCCATACAAGTATTTTTTATTTTTTTTATTAAAAAAAAGAATATTCACAATATGCACGAGTGGTTAGGGGAATATTCGTAATGTTTATACATTACGAATATTCCCCTTAACCACACGTGGTAAGCTTAAATTGCTTGTGTTACAATTGGTTCACGCCAGTAGTCGAATGGCGGATTCAAACCCACGACTTTTTTTGAGTTCGCGGTCCGCGCCTTTCCATTAGACTACTGTCGCTTATTAAAACTATTATATAATATATGTATTAAAACTAGTTTGCAATAGCATCACAAAATCACCTCATTTTCTTCGATATTATGTCAGGCATATTAGCGACAGTATTTCCCGAAACGTTGAAACATATTTCATATAAAACTATAGCTTGATTTCTTTGATTCCGGTGTTTTATAAAATAATACTAATAGTTATACAAAGTTCTACTTTGCAATGAACAAAATGAGTTCATAAAAAAACAAAACCATCCCATGTAATAACCTTAATGTAGTAAAATCATAATATCTGAACGACGACAAACAATGTATAAACAACAACAACAAAAAAAAGAGAAATTAAATTCAGCACCCCAAAAGGTTGACCTTCGGTCACTGTTACTTTAAAGTAAAGTAAAGTAAAGTTACAGCCTATATACGTCCCACTGCTGGGCACAGGCCTCCCCTCAATTCTGAGAGGGTTTTAGGACAAGGAAGTGTCCGCCGCGCTGCCCCAATGCGTGTTGGCGAACTTCACATGTCTTCAAAATATTTTTTTTACTGTTATTCCCCAAAAATGCACTTGCACATGCAAATGTTTACTCACGATGTTTTCCTTCACCACCAAGCACGTGGTAAATCAGCACTTAAAATTGCAATTAACAATTTCATTGGTGCCGGCGGGGATCGAACCCGGGTTACTCGCGTTCTGTTATATTTACAGCGAGCGTTAAACCATCTGAGCTACCACGGCTCCTTATTTATTACTTTATATAAAATGAATAAACCCTAAATAAGTAGATAAAATAACAATAGATCAAGAAAGATTAAAGAAGTAAATAAAATAAACTGGCAGATTTTTAATAAATTACATAATTACATACATATATACATAAAAACTCTCGCTTGTCGCTCAGAGGGTTAGGCAGAAACTGCGGACTTGCATTTGACACGATCGTGACTCACCTCTCTGACCTTTACATCCATATACCTATGAATACACGCTTGTCGGTTAAGAGTACTCCTAATCTGGCCCATCTTTAATATATTGCCGATTTGGTCGATAAACTTTCGTCCAGGGCGATCATCGTCCCGATCATCACTTGTGCCGTGATATCGTGCTGGTCGGTCAATGTGTACCACCTTCGATTTTCCCCTCTGATCTTTCTTGATGCGGTATGTGTCATCATCAATCCTTTTAAGCACCTTGAAAGGTCCTTTGCATCGAGCTTGCAATCTCGGCCTCTTACCCGTTTTCTTGCGAGGATAATGCAATCATACAAGAGCTCCCCCATCAACTGCCTTAGTGCTTGTTCTCAGATCATGACGAGCTTTCACCCCCTGAGTAGGCGGCTATTCACTTCTGATAACAATTTGCCGCGACTCCTCCTTCATGCTGCACTTTTAGTTTTTTGAGCAAGATCTGATTGACAAATTGTCAGCATTGCTGTGACTTCTTCCATTCCTTTCCTGTAGCTTCTCGACTCTGCCGTAGATTAAACTTTTAAGACATCGTGCTAAAGATTAAAGTATAAATAAAAATGTCAAGCAGTAAAGAAAACAGATGTAGCAATTTTTTGGGAACTTAAATAGACAGCTAATCAAGATGGAACGCACCAGCAGAAGATGTTTGTAAGAAAACTAAGACTATCTAGTTGATTCCAACGCTCTTATAGTTTCCATATTAAGATTTCGAATTATACTTTGGAGCAACTTTTGCGACAAGAAAGCAATTTCAAAGTCAGAATGCACTGTCAGGAAGGAAGTGTCATTCCTTGGAATTAGGAAGGTTCTTGCCTTGCCTCTCGCCAAAGTCAATCTGTTAATGGGTGTTTCTGTCAAGAAATTTGCAGTAGTAGCCCGGAGTAGTTAAGTTGGCGGTGTTTCATCCCCGTGCCTCGGAAAGCATATTAAGCCGTTGGTCATGTTTTCGTTTTTTTTTTGTGTTTCATATTACTTACAATAGTAAGTAATAATATATTTTGTGTTATATAATATAGAAATAAGTTTTAACTTAATATTTTCATATCAAAATGCTAGAATATACAAGGAATTTTTAAGCACTCTGTTGACATCTTATTGTATTAAGATTCTTAATCGATGACAGATGTAGATTTTTATGAGTCATAGAATTTACTATATATGGACTGTGACCGCGTTTGCCATCCCTATGATCTAAAAAATGACAGTTCAATAACAGGTCACAGACACATAGCAACATGAACGCCGTGTGGTGGCAGCGTATGCAAATCCATTAAACTCCCTATTTCGTATCGTCGGTGTGTTAAGAGGCTACTAATAAAAATGCTAGAAAGATTTTATGCCATTTTGGCTTTGATAGACGGTGGTAAAACCGTCTCGCTTATGATAAACATAAAATCCTCAGACGCGCGATAGGGATTGGAGGCAAATGTGCGAGACTGATATTATTGCTATCGTTGCTAATCCGTCAGCCAAACAAATAGCGAATCCTCCCAATTTAATCAATAGCTTTGGGGACTTATGACGATAATATATTGATTAACTAGCTATCCGCCCAGGTTTCACACGGGTGATTTCTAAATCTCGAAAAGAGCGCCATCTGTCGGGTCTTATTGTGAATCTTATCCATCCAGGAACCCACATAAACACACACAAAAAATGTATCGGAATCGGTAGCGCCAGTTTCGAGCGACACTAATGGACAGCAATTGATTTTTATTTATAGAGATTTTACGCTAAAATAGGTTTAAAAGTAACAATGTTTTGAGACAGGAAAGAAATCATAAAACAAAAGAGAGATTTAGAATTACTAAAATTTACTAGCGCACTTTACAAAGTTGCATGAAGCGTGAGCGAAATTTAACATTTAAATTTATTGGACATAATACTTTGTCACTTCTAATTGAGCCACCCTACTACAGTTATTACAGAAAAGCGTGCGGGTGGGCAGGGGAGCCAGGGAACGCTTTTGAGCTTTCCGCGCTACGCTAGTCCAATATCAAATGCCGTTGTCGCAGGACGTTCTCGTCCATTCCTTAGTTATGGGGGGAAAGTTTTATGAAAGATCGTTTATTTTTATGCGTAAACTATAACAAAACGATGAAAACAGGAAAACTTTAAATTAAACTGTGCAGTGTCAAGAAATAATTTATATGTGAAATTATAATGACTGTGAATGTGAATTATTTTTACAGAGCTTTCAAAATATTGTGGTGACTTCACAGCTGAGTGATGAAAGGTTTGATTTCATTTATCAAAAACTAGTTTAGTTAAAATTAAAAATTATAATAAATATATAATAAATCTCGTTAACATTTTACTGTAAGAGCTGAAAAGAAAAAATGTTTTATTCTATAGAATATTATAAATTAATGAGTTTGTGGTATGCTTACGTGTATTATAAAAAGCTATTATAAATATTTCTATGAAAATATAATAATCTTGTAACGCAGAAAATAAGAAATAATAATAATTTGTAACCAACTTTAACTATATAAATAAAGTTATAAAGATAACTTTCAGCCTCAAAGTCAAATAAAGCACGTTTCACATCTAAGTGCAATTCAAAATAATTTTTAAGTATCGTGTAATTTATGCAGAAAAGTTTCGATTTTAAAAATCGATTTTCAAAATAACTTTATAATAATATAATAAATATAGTAAACAGAAATAGTTTAAATAAAATTTTAAATTCTATAATTTATAATTAATTTAATATTTTGCTTTTACTATCACGTAAAATACGCTAGAAACATGTGTTTGATCACTGATGGTGGCTTCACTAAAAACGTCAATTATTATGCAATGCTATGCATGCTCATGTCAAGTGTACTTCTGAAAAAAATGTATTTCGATTAAATAGATATATATTTCCCCAGCCACACTAGGTCCAGACTCTTTCCTATCCTTTATTTCTGAAAAGAAGAGAATGTACTTTGAAACTTAGCATCTGTAGGAAATAATAGTTAAAGATTGGCACATACTGGGTGCTGCAATACATCAGCATCGTGTAAGCGTAGGTAAAGTAGAGCCACGCTGCAGCAATATTAGTTGTAGCACGAATGGGTCAGCTTGACCGGGGAAGGACCACGCTCTCTCAGAATACCAGAGTAAAATAGCAGCCTAAGGTTTTTATACAGAGTACCGGAAACCCTTTTCATTGGAAAAAAAAACATCGCATCTGCATTTTGATTTTTTCGATTCGATTTTAATCGAGGATGAAGGCAGATGTCTATGGGCCACATGATCCACTTACAATCGGGTGGAATGTGTATTCGTTAGTCACCCTAATTCTAAAAAACAAAAAAGTAAGTCAGATCTAAAGAAAAACTTAATTAATGCAATGTAAAAAAAGCTCTTTATATAAGTATATCTATATAAGCCATATAAATATTTATGAAGTATAAGCATCGATTTTTTTCTTTTTTTCTGTTTTTTTTTTTTGTTCCCGCTTTTTCTTTTTTTTTTCCTGTAGTTATTGACACCAGTTGTAATGTGCGTACAAAAATTAAACATACAAAAGTTTCACACTCTCAAGAGACAGTCCTCTTTTCCTCATGACACAACGCGAATGTAATAACAAGTGTTGAAAACGTATCCGTTCAGCATTCAAGGTAAAGGTTCAAGGTAAGGGTGACAAAAGTAAGGAGTCGAGGGTTCGAATTCCTTTACCTGAAAGAATTCGTAACCCAAGCATATAATTTTTTTTAAATTACTTCATGGAGTAATCAATCAATAATACGTGGTGAGTGACTGAAGAGAGGACGGTTAACAGAAGAGGATGGAAGAGGAAGACATGTTATGCTAATCCTAAATAACTCGAGATACCTTGAACTTAGCAGAATTTTTCAGTTAGCCCTAAAACTTAGTTCTTGTCATATCTTGCAAGCCATATTATGGTAGTAGCATGAATGGGTTGGCTCGACTGGGGAAGGACCACACTCTCACATAATACCAGCGTAAATAGCAGCTTAATGGTGCTGTGTTTTGTATAGTGAGTATAGAAAACCAGAAACCCTTTTCACTGGAAACGAGGCACTCCATCTTGCTGGGCAACTTGGTACCGTGCAGACACGGTACCAATCTGAACAGACAACAAGAAACAGAGGGCTAATCCTAACTCAACCAAACTTATTGTAGCAACAACCGAAAATCGCTTATAAACTATAATAAAACAACATCTTGCTCAGCGCCGGTAGCTTATGTAATAAAGTTGCTACTTGCCAGTTCTAGAATAACCAGAATTGGTGTAGTCGCCATCTAGCGCACCTTTTAGAATTTAATGTTTCCAAAGTTTATGGGGATATAGTACAAGATGGCACTAGTGTCTTTGCAAATTATTGAACCCCAACCTAAAGTATGGAAGTTTACCCCCCCTGATGTCTATGGATAGCCACAGCATCAACTTACCATGAGGTGAACTGTGTGCTCGTTAGTCAACATTATTCTATAAAAAAATCATCAGTTCGCGTTTTAAAGTTGTAAAAACCTTCAAAGAATTGTGATGTATGTATAAAAATTGAATATGTACATCATTTGAATAAAACTACGCCTTGAAGCGAGCGTCCATTAAAATATATTACAAGCCACCGAACAAGTTTAGTAAATTTTTACCATCCATCAAATGTAAATAATAAACCTCTACAAGATGCAGGTGTGTACAAGCTAGATTGTGAATGTGGTCTCTCTTACTTACAAAAAGACCAATAAACACCCGTGTGAGGGAAAATATAGCTGACGTGAAGCACCGACGCTCCGGGAAGTCTGCAGTTTGCGAACATGTTCAAGATCGTCCCCACAATTACATTAGATTTGATAAACCACAAATGCTCGCAAAAGAACACCGATTCCTACAAAGGATGATACGCGAGGCTATTGAATTAAAAAAAACATCAAAATTTCAATAGAGAAGATGGATGAGTGCTGCCATCTGCTGGGGATCCTATAATTAACAAAATTAAACCCAAACCCAAGCATACCACTGCAAGAGTTCATGATACAATCAGCTCGTTTTGCGTAAATCGGAACAAAAATTAATATTCAAAAACTAAAGGTAGCCGGACTAACTATGACATTGGGACGTCAAACATCTCAGTGAGTGCTGTAAAGCACCCGAAACGTCGGGATAATAAAAATAAGCTGAAGTAGTAATTAAAATCGACAAAATCCGTAAATAATAGTTTTATTCAATGTGTAGTGTTTGTGTAAATTTAAGAAATCATTATGTATACCATTTTTTGATGTATGGTGTGTCTAAATAAAAAGATAGACAGATTGTGCTGAAAGAACTTAACACAAATGTTTTTCGGATTTTGATCTAGTGCTTACTTACTTACTTAGTCACTTAACATCCTTGATTTAAGGGTTTTATCAAACCTTAAATCAAGGATGTTAAGTGAGTTATTCAGGTTTTATAATATAAATATAAATACGGAATAATCATCTTATCACATTCAGTATAAGTCGAAGACTATTTTTAGTAGAGTAATTTAATTTATACTCATAATTATACTTCCATAGTTTTAATTTAGTTTTATAGTGTTAGCAGTAATTAGAATACGTATGATGGGATTGGCATGTTGTTTCAATAAAAATCCCAAAAAAAAATAAGCCGAAACTTGAGATAAGGACAGTGAAAGAAGAAGAAAGAGTCTACGTGGTAGATTCACTCTGCAGATGTATAATAACTGCAGAAAGATCATTCTTGTCCTTAGTTGGCTTGACCGTGAAAGGGCAGCGCTCTCTCAGAATATCGTTGCAAAATATAACTGCTGTTTGGTAAGAGATCTGATGAGCTTTAACATGTAATGAGCACACAAACTTATTCTTTTTATAAAGAAATTAAAGTTACAAACGAAAATAAAGTTCATCTGATAGTAAGTGGCTACTGTAGCTTATGAATGCCAGCAAATAACTTAAACAAAAAACGCTACGGATGCGTTGTCGCCTCTGAGAACTAAGTTGTAATGCCTCACGGAATATCTGGTTCTGTATACCCTTTAAACCAAACTATATGTAGTAGGGCATGTACTGCTGATTGCCGGCTGGTATAAGTACGTGAGTGGGTTCTATCTAGACGGACTCCTAGACCGAAAAAACCTACAAATACTAGTAGGGTATTAATACTAGTAATCGTCAAGGCCAACAATAAATTTAATCACCATAAAGTGGACTGTGTGCTCCTTATTTACTCTGTCATAAAAAAACTGGGCAAGGAATGAAAACGTAACTACTCTAACTTTTTTCACTATTCAATTAGCAAACTTGCGTCCACAGTTTTATAAAAATCTAGCTATTCTGTATATACAGTGTAAATAATGCGCTGACCCGGCCAATGGACGCTGCTCACACGACTTGATTTACGATATAACCTACTATAAACGGCATTATAATAAATCTCTTAAATATCCATTTTGCACCAGCAAAATGGTGCAGTGTTTCTGCATACTTCTAAAACACTGCCAAGTATTGGAATAGAAAGCAATATTACGGTTTGCCTTCTAGTAATAATATAAAACAAAAAATAAACGGATCTTAATCAAAACAATTTTGTTACACATTTAATTACATATTAGTTTTCAATAAATTAATAAAAAGGCTTAATGATCATATTTTAGATGTCAGTATGGTGGTCAATTTCCAAGTATTTTATCGCTTTGGTATTTAAAAATAAATATATTTTTTACATTAATTTATCACATGAACAAGTATTACAAATATTTGTAGTGATAGCATTTAAAAAAACACTAAGGTTTATACCTAAGCTTTCGAGAGTTTACAATTTTATAAGATAATATAAAACAAAACCATGAAATAATCGTGTAAACAATCAAAAATGAAATAACTTAAAAAAGTGATCCTTTAGCTTATACTTAGTGTTATTTTTAGTGATATTGTCCATCAATTCTGACGGCAAGTTATTGATAAGCCAAGGTATTAAGTAGCTACATGTTCGCTGTTCGAACGCGGTTCGCCGAAACGGTTCTTAGAAATTTCTCGAGTGCATACAAGATGCTCAATCGGAATTCTTAGCAATTCATTAAAAATTGTTCTTTTAATGAAATGTTTTGTATTTGTATATGTAATGGTAAAATTTTACAGTTTTTATACGTGGTAGAGCCATGCTGTAGCTATATTAGTAGTATAGTTGTAGCACTAATGGGTCGGCTCGACCGGGGAAGGCCCACGCTCGCACAGAATACCAGCGTAAAATGGTAGCTTAATGGTGTTTTGTATGGTGAGTGTAGAGAACCGGAGACCCTTTTTACTAGAAACGAGGCATTCCATCTTAGTATTCGCGCGTGGCAACGCATCTGCATTTTTATTTGTAATCGAGGATAGATGTAGATTAGATGTTTATAGGCCTCAGAAACCACTGACCATCAGGTGGACTGTGTGCTCGTTTGTCACCCTACTATATAAAAAACAGTGTTTGAAGAGACCACTAACGTCTTCCCAAACTACAGTAAAATCCCCCTATTTTATTTTATTTCCACCTGACACGGTTGAACTTCAGTTTTTTTAATTATTTTCAGTCGTTATCAGAAAGATACTGCTATCCATCCCCTGTTTCAGTTTGTCGCTTCTTAGACAGATCTAGAGAAGAAATGGGGCATGCGATTATAGATAATAAATGTCATAGATAAACTAGCCTAACTCACAATAACAATTAAAATTCAAAAAGGAATCTAAAAACACGTCGTTAAATAAAATTAATAAAAACTAATAAAACTCAGTTATTTTTTTTGTTTTGTTAAGGACAAAAAATACCATGGATACTTGGTGTCATCTTAGCGGTAGCACTAGCCTCAAGTGCAGGAAACAAGCGGCCGCATTTTGCAATCGAACCACCAACCCGGGTGTTATGGCCATCTACTCGTGGAGCATTTGCTGTGTGTAGAGCTACTGGCCATCCGACTCCAAACATCAACTGGGTCACTGCTGAAGGGCAAATTCTTACAACTATACCTGGGCTGAGGTAAGTTTAAGTTGTATTTTTGAATTATTAAAAATTAATTTTATATTATCTTATCAATATATCAATATATAAATGTCACTATAATTTCTTACGTTCAAACATTGAGCTATTATGTACTACGTACTAGAGACGACACTGCATTCAGCTACTCTGTTCCACTCAACTGCGGTGCATACACCGCACTTTAATCAGTCACTCGCTAGGCGCTTGTAGAGTTGTCACGTGTTGTGTTGATTTAAAAAAAATCTCGTGATAAAAATATACCGTCGTGTGTACTTAGATATTGCACAAATAATTCAAGAAATGTCAGTAAAAACCAAAAAATTACTTTTCGTCGGTTAATAACATACTTAATCAATAAAAACGTATTATATATTAATAATAAAACAAATTATTCCTAAGACGCCATCTCGTGTCATGGAATATAGATTATGAAATTACTTTGTACAGATGCGACATTTCTGTTGGTACTTAAGTATACGGCGAATATATACTTATACACATTTTTTTGTAGAAACATATATAAGTTATTATAATTTGACCAAATTTTTCATGTTTAAATCTGCTTATTATTCTTTTATTTTATTTTTAGGTTTCCACATCAAAGTCAAAGTGGAATAAATTCGTGCATTTTTAACTCTCGCGTGCCCTGTATTTATGAACGACTTTTATTCTAATTTAAATAATTTTATTGTAATTTAAATGTTACGTTAATAAATTTTGTTAAACATACATTTAGTATGTTTTTTATATTTGATTTGATAACTTTTAAAATATTCAGATAAAATATCATTAAAATGTAATTATGATATAATATTATGTAATATTATATTAAATTTAACATACATGACAAAATTTAAATATTGCTCTCGATATAATTTACCTATTTAACAATACAATCGACTATTACCTACGGGTCATTCTACCTATGTTTATTCTATGATAAAAAAACTAACCGCGCGAACACAGATTAGCTCACATTTTTTGTTTGAGATAGCTGTTCTAGTACGTAAGTACATATTACTTCAATGCGTTCAAATGAGTTTTTAAACCGGCACCGACACAAACAGGCACCTACTCAAATACACAAAAAATCATCGAAACCGTTCGAGCCGTTTTCGAGTTTTAGCTAAACTTACGGACAACAATTGATTTTTATATATAAGAAGAAGAAGATATTATATAAGTTAGAGCACAGAACATAATCTCTCTATGCGAGAGCAAAGATGATAAACGAGCACATATATTACCTGGTGCTAAGTTATAGTGTATCGTTGAGTAAAACTCCTGACTTCAAAATCTTTTATGTAAAAATTATTTTATTCTTTATAACGCACGATTAAGGTTAAATAGTTACATTGTGAAGTCTATCTGCTCTTTTTAACCCTGTTTTTCTTTCCCTCTTCTTCCTATATGTACAACCATTTTATCCTTTATAATAAAATAAATATAATTAAAATCGATTCATAAAGAAAGAAGCTATGCACAAACATATTGTATTAAAAATATATAGACGAATTTAGGACCTCTTCTTTTTTCCCATATGCTTACGGTTGAACTTCTAACTGAGAAGATAAATAAAGTTTTCAGTTGATAACTTTTCATTGCTTAAGTCCGGTTACATGAAGAGTGCATTAACAGCTGATTATGTTTTATGCAACTGATGTTAGTCGGGACGACTCCTCTTCAAAGCTGGATTGGATTATAAAAAAATTGTTGTTGAAAGAAAAGTGCTGGTAGATTGTCCCGTCATGGTCCTATGAACGATGTTATCCAAAGAGCTCTTGTCTCTGTAAATCTTTCCTCAGTTTTGGAGTCTTGTATATTATAATGATATATTTACCTCAAAAGTACGCGAAGGCGGTGGTCCTGTGCCTAACCAATCTCAACGCTCATGTTGCACTCTCTTAGTCCCATGGGACTAAGAGAATGCATGTGAAATTGTTCGCTCACTTGTGCAATATAAAGCTGTCCTGCGCAGATGACTCTAGAGGACATTACCAAATATTTTTGATTATTTTAATAATAATAAACACGGTTGTAAAGTAGGAAAGATTACACATATTTTACAATTGAGGACCGCGAAGAGTATCATTAATACATAATACCTGAGTTGTTAGTTCAGTTCGACTACAAAGATACCTCAGTATTCATGAAATAGGTAATATATTTTTTAGACTTTTAAAATCTAGTTTTAAAAGTCTTTGTATTCATACCACATAATGCAAGCTGACGTACAATATAACTGTGTAAATGTCTTACGGTCTATTAGAAATAGAAATTCAGCACATATAAATAAAATATTTTTATATTTACCTCAAAAGTACGCGAAGGCGGTGGTCCTGTGCCTAACCAATCTCAACGCTCATGTTGCACTCTCTTAGTCCCATGAGACTAAGAGAATGCATGTGAAATTGTTCGCTCACTTGTGCAATATAAAGCTGTCCTGCGCAGATGACTCTAGAGGACATTACCAAATATTTTTGATTATTTTAATAATAATAAACACGGTTGTAAAGTAGGAAAGATTACACATATTTTACAATTGAGGACCGCGAAGAGTATCATTAATACATAATACCTGAGTTGTTAGTTCAGTTCGACTACAAAGATACCTCAGTATTCATGAAAAAGGTAATATATTTTTTAGACTTTTAAAACCTAGTTTTAAAAGTCTTTGTATTCATACCACATAATGCAAGCTGACGTACAATATAACTGTGTAAATGTCTTACGGTCTATTAGAATTAGAAATACAGCACATATAAATAAAATATTTTTGTAAGTGGTAGAGCCACGCTGCTATATTATGGTTGTAGTACAAATGGGTCGGCTCGACAAGGGAAGGACTACGCTCTCACAGAATACCAGCGTAAAATAGCAGCTTAATACTGCTGTGTTTCGCATGGTGAGTGTAGAGATCCGGAGACCCTTTTAAATGGAAACGTGGCATTCCATCTTAGTCCTGACAGGTGACAATGTATCTGCTTTTTAATTCTTAAACGAGGATAAATGTAGATGTCTATGGGCCACAATATCCACTTACCATCAGGTGGACTGTGTGCTCGTCTGCCACCCTTATTACATTTTAAAAAATGCTAATGTTACCAAAGTTGCAAAATTCGACCAGGAGAATATACGAATTTTATTATAAGTTTCTTTGAAAGCTTATTGTGTCGAAAGCAAGAATTGATAACTTAACTTTAACTAGCTAACAAGTTATATTTTATTTCGAGTATTATTAAATAACTCACTAATATTTTACCCGAAAGTAATACGGGTGTTATCATAGTATGAATAACTTGGATTTCCCTAACATGTCACGAAGATAATAAATAATCTATTTTTTATTCACCTTATGGATTTCACAACATAGCGTGCTTGATTTAGCTATTTGTTAGTGCAATACTGTTATAGACTGTTGTAGTTAAAACTTATCTATGTTTAAAATCAATTAGGGAAGATTTTCTTTAACTGAGCGAGTGTCTTTCAATCTTGAAATAGTAGCACAATAGTTCGATAAGACATAGTTTCGTATTTTTATTTAGAACTTAGCAGGCACCCGGCGGGTTTGCTGCCGCAGAAGAAATATTTGTGGAAATATTAATTAGAAATAGGAATAATAGTGATGATAATATATGACTTTCAAATAAATTTGTCGATACGATACGCACGCCACCTACAGTAAGTATTATGTCTATAACCTTCTTAAAGTTTTACCGCAATCTGATGAACAGTATGGCAGCGCATATAATACGAACAAGCAAGCATAATTTTTTATATATTAGATAAAGAAGGAATAAAATATCTTTGGTTGTATTTTATATCTTACTGATTTTAATACTTTTTTGTTCTTCTTCATTGGCTTTTAAAAATTCACTTTTGAATATGACCCCTCTTATTGTAGGGAGAATTTGTTATTATTAGTCACGCTTGGCATCATCATCATGATGATGATGAGTCACGCTTGGCAAGCGGATTCGAGATTACAATTTTAGATTTCTTGTATCTCTGTCATTGCTATCTTCACCGAACTAGATATTCTACACCTGAAGTAAATGGGATGACTATGCTGCCATAAGATTGAAAAAATACATTAAACTTTCTAAATATAAATTGTAACACAAACTGTATACTCGTATATTTCGCCGGATTATTTTTGACATTACACGAACACTCACGCTGCAAAACAGCCCAAACGTTGAAAACTTCCTCTTCATTTAATATCCTCCTACATACCTCGTACATAAACCTTAAATTCCCGTTACTTTCAAATCGAAGATTAAGAATAAGTTGAATTAAATGCAAGAAATAATATAACGTTATTTTATGTGTAAAGAATGATGTCAATGCATCTGCATTTTGATTCTTAATCGAGGGTAGATGTAAATATCTATCATCCACACACACATACACACACACACACACACACACACACACACACACACACACACACACACACACACACACACACACACACACACACACACACACACACACACACACACACACACACACACACACACACACACACACACACACACACAAACACACACATACCATCAGGCGGACTGTGTGCTCGTTTGTCATCCTTACATTACAAAAAATATTTATATTCATTACATTTTTATTATATTATACTTAAATATAAATAACAATGTCCTAGTTAACATCGGATATGGACAAGTGCAAAACGATAACGCGAACAAGATGAAATTCACTTGTCCAAAATAGCTTCAGTGTCAAATAATCTTAAAGTGCGTTTTCACCGTTAAATTAAACGAGTTTCGTTCAGTACTCGTTAACAGTAAATTCAAAATAAAGACTTTTTCATTCGTTATTTATGTGTTGTAGGGATTTTTTTTACACTAAGTGAATTAAGTTAGCTCTTATAGCTATTTATATTAAGATTTCCGACAGTAATTTAGGAAAAAGGTTGGCGTTTATCGTAAATTTTAATATAATTTAGATTTATCATATTTTTATAGTTTTAACGTTATAACATTAAACTTAGGTAGGGTGAAAGGACGCAAATACCAAATTTTTCTTAGAGTCAAAAACGGTACTTATGATAGATGTAGATCTGCATCACTAGTACGGGAAGATCAGCCTGCATTCCTTTATCAGCTTGCGTGATGGTGATGTAGGAAATAACATAATAGTAAGAATTTTTTTATAGCATTGGGTGACAAACGAGCACACAGTCCACCTGATGGTAAGTGGATGCTATGTGGACAATTCAAAGGGTTTGGAAAGTGAGCAACGATCTGTGCCTAGCAGTGGAAAGTATATAGACTCCAACTGTTATCAACACTTCAAAAGAAGGAAATTCTTAATTTGACAGTACTTTTGAATGTGTGTACGAATATGTTTCGAAAATCTTCTCCCACTGCCAAGCGATTTTATTATTACTTTTTTATTAATAACAAAATAACACTACAGCCTCAAAGATGTAAAATTTAATGAAATAATTCCGCCACAAAACGTGGAATAACATTTTCAACATATACGTGGTAGAGCCACGCTACTGCTATATTATGGTTGTGGCTAAAATGGGTCGGCTTGACCAGGGTGGGACCACGCTTTCACAGAACACCAGAGTAAAATAGCAGCTGAATTTTGCTGTGTTTCGTATGGTGGGTGTTTCTACACTCTCATACACCGACTCTGACTCTATACACCGGAGACCCTTTTTTACTCACACCTCGGGACTACGATGGAATGCCTCATGAATGCTAGCTTAACACCCTTATCTATTACATACAAACTAATATTTGTTTGTTCGTATTTTATGCGCTGTCATACCGTTCATCAGATAACGCTTAAACTTTGTCAACTTATTGCTTGCACTAGCGCGAAGGTTATAGGCACAGTACAGTTAGCTTACACTAACTAGGTGACGCGTGTATCGTACCGACAATTTTATTTAATAGTTATATATTATTCAATTCCAATTAACGTATTATCATTCTTAATTAAACAGTATAACTTTTCCAAATTTAAAACGATATTTTATATGATCAAACGAACTTCTCCAAGTGAAGTTCGATCAGTATTATATGAATCGCTTCATTCGAAGATATAATATTAACAACTTAGTTCCCTTATTCTACAAGGCTAAGTCGCACCTTTAAAGATTTTTACTCTACCCACATCAAAACAATTGCCCCTTCCCACTAACGTCTCTCGTCGTCCGAGCGTACTGCCTCATTCTTTTAGAGATATTATTTTAGGCAAAACTTTTTGTGGGTTATGGGTGGGAGGGAAATTATATCTTCGAATGAAGCGATTCATATAATACTGATCGAACTTCACTTGGAGAAGTTCGTTTGATCATATATTATATTTCATCGCTTCATTCTTCAGATATAATATTAACAACGTAGATGTTTAGAGATTAAAGTTTTGCTTATTGGGTTACTTATGTGTACTTTGAACTTTAAGAGAAAAATCATAAAAAATATCATTTATTAGTTCGATTGTAACAAAATAACGTACAATTATTCACTTGTCTGTCTTATTTAATAAATCAAATTTAATTATTTATGAGGACAGTTCTCGCAAACTTATTTTCGTCAATAATTATGCGATGATAAAATTTTGCAAAGGTCTCTGATACTGACGACCAACCGGCTGTTTTTTTTTTGATCTTATCTAGAGAGATTCCGGCGTACCTAGCAGCCGAGGTGACAGCATGGCGGGTGCTGTGTGCACTAAACACAATCACGTCCACGCCGCTCTCCGCTAATACTTTCTTAATCCACCTGCTGATAGAATGAGCAGTGGCCGCCTTTTTGTGGCCGCCCGTAGGTTAGCAATAAGTACCGACAATCTGCGAGTCTGATTTTATTTGTAATCTCTAAATAATCTTTTATTTCCGTGGCTGGACAAATATTTTTTAATTTTAATAAAATAAGGCAAAATTAGAAGGGGTAGCTGATGTCCCGCTGCAGATGTTTTAATTATATCAGTGATGCTGATTCTAACATCTATCTGAACGTATGTTAATATTGTCTATCTTTATTAAAGATAACGTTTGAGCTCAGTGTGTTGTGCATAATTCCATTAATACTGCAAATGTTTTGTGAGTTTTTCAATTGAAAGTGTTTCATTGGGAACCCAATCTCGAATATGATTTAATATAATTTTTGGATCCCAAGTAACAGTATATTTTGAAAGGGTTGGTCTTAACTTGAATGCGCCCTTTAAGAATTTTTTTATTTGGTATTTAGAACCTAAGCAGTCTCCTAGAATTAATGATAAGGCTGACCTGTGGTTATTGAGCGAACATTGACGGTATAGAATTTGCTTAAGGATCTAAATTATTTTTATGACAAAATTGCCACCACAGCTTATACGAGACGCTATACTGAAGTATTGTATTCTTCGAAAGCGATGCCATCATCACGTGAAGAGTGGGTGATGGAGTACTTCTTCTTACTACTGAGAGCCTCGCTGCACCCAGAGTAAGTTGCTTGTGCAGGTGATGAGGAGTTCTGGAAGAAGACCGTAAGAGAGCTCTCTGAGGTTTGAAAAAACATTATATCTGATCTGAGTACCTAAGTAATTTAACATTGGGTACCAAGGTTGGGATGGCCAATAAAGAAAGACCAAAATGCCTTCGGCTTTATCGCTTATGATTTTTTTCCAGACATTTGATTAGATTTAAGTATTTAAAGAAAAAGGTGGAAACGCATAGAAATATTTGTATCTCCAATCAATAGTGAAAGCATCTACTAAAGGCGTCTAGATCCGGTCTCCAAGATACATAGGTCATGCATTTAACATTGGCACGAGAAGCGAAAAGATCCATATCTGGTTCCCCCAATTTTTGTATGATCTCTTTATAAGCGTTATCACTTAGCTCCCATCCTGTATCTAGGTTTAGTCTCCTTGATTCTTGGTCTGCTTCTACATTTTCTTTACTATTTATTTAAGATGCGTGTGGCCAAATGTTTCGCTTCTCGCACCATTACCATATTGATTGAGATAACTCGTTCAAATGGGGGAATTGGATTCCTCCCATTCGATTGATATAACTTATAGCTATTGTATTATCTACGCGCAAAATATTACAATCCGACATATACCTAAGAAAACATTTAATACCTAGAAATATGGCTAGTAATTCTAGGAAATTGATAATATAATAGTCGAGTTCATTGTATGTCCATCCTCCGCCAACACGAATATTATTACAAAAAGCACCCCAACCTGTCAAGCACGCGTCTGTAAATATCTCATAATTAAATTTAGTTATACTAAACGAATTTTTTGGTTAAAAATACATATCTTTTTTCACTATTGTAAATCTTGTAAGATATGTTTTGAAAGTTGAATATTTTTATTATACGTCTTATATTTTTTAAAGCGCAATATTTTACCGCATATTTTACCGCAGGACAAGCGGCCGTGAAAACACCTGTTAAATGAGCTAAATCTTTGATCGAACAACTAGTTAAGAAAGAGAACCTTTGTACTTATTGAGCTATATGATTTTGTTTATCTATGAGTAGACTTATAGAAAGTTCCGTGGTATCAAAAATAAATCCCAAATATTTGCAAGATATATGCTGGCCTAGACAGAACCTATTATAATTAATAACAAAACAACATTGTAAAAGATGCACAGTCACGTTAACGTTGTCTAAACATTCATTGTAGTCTTTACCTATACTAATAATGTCGTCAAGATATATGACAGACTTATATCCCCTGCTTCTTAAGTTGGTTATTACCTCTTTCATTATCTACTAAATATTCTAGGAGCAACGGACAGGCCATACGGCATGGCATTTAATTCATAAAAGGTTAAACTAAATTTTCATTTTCAAATTCAAATCTTAAAAATTTGTGATGACTCGACAATAGACACTACACTAGTAAGTAAACCTCCCGTAGGTCAATGGTAGCCATGTAACCATTACGAGGTTTTTTAACTTTGAGGCCGTTCTCTAATCCTCCATTTTAAAGTGAGATTTGCAATGAACTTATTAAGGGACTTTAAATTCAGAATAAATCTTTTATCTCCGTTAGGTTTTGGCGCTAAGAAAACTGAGGATATGAACTTGTTCTTTGACCGATAACACTTTGATAATGCTGCTAAGTGCAATAAATTACTAATAGCTACAGAAATGTTTTATTTATCTTTTGATAACAAAGTTGAATGATGTAATCTACATTGAGTAGTTTGTATATTTAATGGTATTGTAAATCCGTCCCGAATCCATCTTAAAATAATTTTATTTTTTGTTAATTTAAGCCAACAGTCATAAAAATATTGTAATTCGATGTACCTGTTTTACAGCTGAACTGGAGCACGGTAAGATTTGTTGTTACTTCAAGACCTCGTTTGTGGATACACCTGAGAGGGTTGATCCCTGCGGGTCCCCGATGACAACTTCCTTGCCCCCCCCCTTTTTCTGTGAGCGAGAAGGGCTTCGCCAGCTTCCCTGGTAACGATTGTCTCTTGAAGACGAATTTGTTATCTGTGATGTTTGAAACCTTGTTTTTCAATGGCTTTTGACGCCTTAATCTTATCAGGAAGCTCAATGCCAAAAAGAGTTTCATCTCTTTCACTCTCATGAATGACTTTAAGAAAACACTTGTCTAAAGACATGGTTAGAAAGTTCCGTGGAATCAAAATTAATCCGGGTGTCACCAATTTAATTCTGGTTTTGGGTCTCAGAGTGATGGAGGTTGGATAATGTACGGCAAGTATCAGATAAAATTTTTATCGCTTGAACTTTATTGTTTCCGATGAGAAGTAAAGACATAGCTCTATTAACGGTAGTAATACCTAAGCCTAGTCTTTGTTGATCGATCTCTATTTTCTTGTCTCTATTTCGGGCTGCATCGGTAAGTGCCGCTGCAATCTCGGGATTTAGCGTAGGTGCTCTCAAAAGCTTGCAATTTTCGGGAATTAAGTACTCTTTTAACAAGTTTTGGCTTGTTTCCTTAGTAAGACCCTTACGTAGAAGAGGAAGCCAACGGTGGGCAAGATCATGGTGGACATTTTCACCGTATATTTGCTCATCACTATCCGTATCACCCAAAGCTGACAATAGTTCAGGGTCTAATGTAGGAATTGTTTGCTCCTCGGAGAGAATGGATGTTACCATGGTGTCATCATTTACGACCTTATTACTGTCCTTAGTTTCGTTATTTGCAACACGAAATAAAGTGTATATTTCGGAGGTATATAACAAAAAATTGAGATAAAATTAACACAACTTTAAACTTAAAACTGATGCTTTAACATATTTGTACATGAGTATTTAAGTTTAAATAACCTTCGTGCTAACTCTCGGCTAGCCCCCCGGTTAGGATACCTTCGTACTGACTCTCGGCCAGTCCCTAGGTAAATTTGTATTCATGTTGATTCACGATCAACCTAGCGTTAGGTTTTTAGTCTTAACGTATATTTTTAATGATCACTCAGGCACTAGAATCGAATTACTTAACGGTAACACTTACCAAAATTTTCTTCGGCCTCAAAAGAATCGGAGTAAACAATGACCAGTTTATGTTGCTTTCGTTCTTGTTCTTCCAGTTTTTTGATTTTCTTTTGATAATAACCAATTTTGTCTGCAGCACTGCGTGTCAATATTTTACTTTTCTAAGATAATTAAATAAGGTGTGCACTCTGCCTCGCACGAAAAAGGAATGAGGCAGTACGCTCGGACGGCGAGAGACGTTAGTGGGAAGGGGCAATTGTTTTGATGTGGGTAGAGTAAAAATCTTTAAAGGTGCGACTTAGCCTTGTAGAATAAGGGAACTACGTTGTTAATATTATGTCTGAAGAATGAAGCGATGAAATATAATCACAAATATTTCTTCTGTGCTGGAAACCATCTTGTTCTATACAAAAAAAAAAAAACTATTTCGATGCTATTCTAGTTGTAACCTTGAACCAGCATATACCATGAGGTAGTGGATGCTCTTACGCCATGACTACACGGCAAGTATAATAGAAGATAAAGTAAAATTGTATAAACGCTAGCTCAGAGGATAATTTCATAGTTTGCGAGCAAATTGTGTTAGATCGCCGCCGGCACCAATGAAATTAGGTGAAGTTTTATTTTAGTCATAATTAACCACGTGCCTGACGATAAAAAAACATCGTGAATAAACCTTCATGTCTGAGTCAGTCAATAAAATATTCCACTATATGTGACATTCTTGGTGCAGGACAGGTGCTTCAAACCTCTCTCAAAAAAGGGGAGAAAACAGTGAGACGCATTACTTTACTTATTTTACGTTTTGATAATATCGTGCCGTCCGGTGAAACTTCAGGTACTGACATTAGTATACAAATATATGCTGTAGCATATGTTTGTATAATTCAGAGGAATTTTGGGTCTCTTATTGTATATTATGCTCCACGTTATTAGGCTTTAGGATAATAATGTGTTTCATAATAAGCAGAATTTTAAAAAAAACTAGAGGTACTACTCCATTCGAATGTATGTTTTTTTGTGTGTGTACGCAATATTTTTGTCAATTGTAAACCAATTGTGAATTTTTATTAAAATTTCAGGATTAGTTACGTATAAATTTGGATATAAAATTTCACCCCTAGAGGTGGCACAATAAGGCATGAAATTTCTAATAGAATTATTTAGACGACATTGATAAGATTGTATTATTCCTTTGTCTACTCAAAAAGGTTTAAAAAACTTACGTTTATTATAAAGTAAGAGCCAACTTCTAATAACTTTAAAAAAAAAACATAATTTCACATTAAGTATTCGGGAAAGCACTTTTTTAAAGCGCAATTTTTCGGATATCGTTATGAATTTATTGCTACACCTTCGTCGCAGCTTACAGGGTACTTATTAAGATTATTACGTGTTATTTTTGCGTATTTTGAATCGTTATGACATATAATAGGAGAAATTTTTATTAACAAATGAGAACAAAAAGTGTAATGATAACTCCATTTTAAGCATGAATTGTTTTACGTTAAAAGTAGTACCTAATATTTTGATGTTGGGCTTCTACCAGGCATGTAATAAGTGACGGACGTCTGGTGGTTGGTGCTCGTCGTTCAGTAGTGGACGCTGGTGCCGGTGGTAGCAGCGCAGTTCTAAGATGCAAAGCGACTAATAAAGCGGGTACAACTCTCTCCAGGCCTATGTTATTGCAGCCAGGTATGTCATTAAACTTTAGCGTTAAATTAGAGTTAATTTGTTTTTCTTATTATTTAAGATAAACAACAAAATTCCTTTAATTTTTGCAATCTTTTTTGCTTTTCAACCAACTTCAAAAGGAGGAGGTTCTCAATTTGACTGTGTTTTTTATGTATGTTACCGATTGTGAACCGATTTTGATAATTCTTTTTTTACTTGAACGCTTCATCAAGATCTAACAAGTAGTAATAACTTTTAATTTTTACCACATTTTGTTGCTTACTTTTCGCTTACAACTTTCTTAACGTCGTCAATAATAAGGGATTACTTAGTTTTTTCATTCAGAACACCTTGGCCATTATGCGTGATCCTCTGTAATAGGTTTGCTGGTTCTTTTTGTTTGTTGACAAATGTAAGAGATAAGATTTGCCACCGTTTAAAAGAAAAGTAAATAAAAATTGAGTAAAGTTTGAACAGAATATGAATGGTTGTTTATCGTAGCTTACTAGTCTTATATTACACCTTATTTATACAGGTATATTCGAAAGTATTATTACTGTAGATCTATTACGTTGGCTCAATCGGCTCATTAACTTGAAATAGCATGGTGTTGCTGGGTTTCATATGGTGAATGTACAGAATCAAAGACCCCTTTCTTTGTAAAAACACATCTACATTTTGATTCATAATCAAGTACTTATACATATTTGAGTCAATGGGCCAAATCATCCACTAACCATCAGGAAGACTGTGCTCGTATGTTTTTACCTAATTGTATAGGAAAAAATTATAGGCTAAATGTTTAGTTATGTTAAAAATTTAAAGTTACAGCCTATATACGTCCCACTCCTGGGTACAGACCTCCCGCTCATTTCTGAGAGGGATTTTAGGGCGAGGCATTGTCCGCCGCGCTGCCTCAGTGCGTGTTGGCGAACTTCACGTGTCTTCGTAAATATATTTTTTTTATTTCTCAGACATGCAGGTTTTCTCACGATGTTCTACTTCACCGCCGAGCACGTGGTTTAGTTATGTAAATAATTGAAATTGCTTTATTTACGAAAATGAAATTAAATGGCACGTTATATCGATGCCGTAACAAAGGCCTTATGTAATAAATTGATGTACAAAAAGTAGGCAAAACAAATTATAACTTTGAGTCGAGTTGAACCAATTAACTTTCCGTTACACAACGAGGGAAATATGAAATAAAAACGAAAAACAGGCAACGACCGCTCGAGTTTTTTACACGGTAAAACTTTTAATTAAGGAATTAAAAATGACATTACAGTGAGTTTGTAACAAGGTAAATTTTCTTTGTTCAAAAATATCGGAGCCGCAAACACTTTTTAAAATTATAAATCCTACTACTCCAGGTCTACATCACAGTATTTTCTTCCTTCAAGGAACTTACAATATCCTTAAATATTTTTTATTAAACTTGACAGTCGTTTTTAAATATAGTTGTTGAATAAAATTTCTATCTTAATAATTTACGTAAATTTACTTCAGGGGTGAACGATAGTCTCTAATGAGGGGACTAACCCTTTTTACTATAAACGAGGCATTCCATCTTAATCTTCAGGGGTGACAACGCATCTGCATTTTGATTCTTAACTGAGGATAAATATAGATGTCTACGTACCACAGAACCTACGTACCCTCTAGTAGCTCAGTGCTTCTGAGCTCGTGCTGCTAGTTTGTCACCCTTAATCTTTAAAAAAAGGATATTTACTCAATTATTTATCGAGTATATATTTATATTAATGTCCAACAAGAATATAGAATTGAGTTGTAGGTAGTAAAACGTCTATCTAATAACTCAGAAACGCTTTACGCTAACGTAAACCAAATTATATAATTATATAGAGCTGTGGTAGCTCAGGGGCTAGCGTAAGCTGTAATTTTCAGGACGCGAGCAACTTGGCTCCGATCCTAGCAGCACCAATGAAATTATTAGCTGCAGTTTTAGTTGCCAATTTACCACGTGCTCGGCAATGATGGAAAACATCGTGAGGGAACCTGCATATATAAGGAAAAAGATATTATGAGTATCCGTGAGATCCGTAAATATTTAATAGATATCCTTCGGCAAGCAACTGTGCGGTATCAAAGAGTATAATTAGTGCGGTTATTTTAAACCCCAAAAAATGACAAATTTCAAACTTAAGTTCAAATATATAAAAAATTATAAAACGTTATTGCAGTTTCTGAAAATATGAATAGTTTTATTCCTGTAAATACTTATTAGAAACTCCTTGGAGCAACTTGGTTCAATAATTAATAAAATAGTATATAACACACCCCCACAAAAATGAAGAGGGCCTGTTCCCAGTAGTGGGACGTACAGAAACTTTAATAAAACTTGTTTTAAATATTTGTAGAAGTTTTATTAATATGTAAAAATTAGAGATATAGAACATAACGAAATATCAATCAATTTCGATAAACCATTACACATTACAATTAATTTAGGTACATTTAGGTACGTAATATTGAGAAATATTTTTCTGATCCGGTCTAAGGTCGGATTTTACTTACCATATTTTAACATTTTCTATACAATAGAGCTCACTACAAAGAAGGAATTGAAAGGCAACAAATGGAGGCGCAAAGAGGCTTATTCTTATTCAAATTAGTTCCGAAGAACGTATTCGACACTTCATATTGTATTTTCGTTTTGTTTTATCAATATTGCAGGAATTTTGCTACAATAGTATGGTTTTATTGCAATTAACACAATGAATTTTTTTTACTGAATAAGTCAATTATCTACCTTATCACTTTATCATCAGTTTTAGCAATTTAATGACAACCATAATATACATTTTTAACTGAATGCTAATTTGCACTAAATTAATTTTCTCTTGGTTCACAACACTAAGGCATATGTAGCGGCGCTGTCGTCGCGCCACTAGCACACTGAAACACACCGAAGCCTAAATCGCGATATTAACATTATGAATCATAGACAGTATATATAGAACTTCTCCGAACTATCACTCGGAGTGTCGGCCGCTCCCCGGGCAGAACACCTTGCCCGGCGGGGAGATCTCCCCTTTTCCTTCTACGGCCACACACAGGAAAAGCCTTATGGCGCTATGTTAGATGTAAGCAAGGAATGTAATTCATTTTAATTCCACAGTTGAAGACAGCGTTCTATCACATTCGGTGAGGCAGCTAACTCCTGCCAAAATTGGGGGTTCTGTTGTCTTACGATGTGAAGTATCACCTCAAATGGGTCTTATAGAAGTAAAATGGATTCAAGACGGGCTTACCCTTTCATCGGGCTTTATTGGAACAGGTAATTTAACATAAAAAATAATGATGGTTGACTGTTATTCCATTTTACGGGAAAACTGTGCGGTATCAAAGAGTATAATTAGTGCGGTTATTTTTAAAAAATCGACAAATTTCAAACTTAGGTTCAAATACATAAAAAATTATAAAACGTTATTGCATTTTGTGAAAATATGACTAACCACTAAGGCTTCCAATTTTAGGTTATTAGATTGTCCCAAATTGAACAATTGGTAGGCAAAATGTTGTATAAACAAATTGAATTATACAACATTTTGCCTACCGATCGACCTATATGACTGTGCGTGCGCGTTAAAATTAGTTAAAATAATGCATTAGCACGCATTTTGAACTTGAAAGATAAAAAGGACAGAATGTTTGACATTTGTTTTAATAAATTTTTCTTCAACATTTGCCTATATTAATTATTCTAAACCTTCTCTGCAAATTTAGCAGGTTATTACAAAATAACTCTTCAAACTTAGCAATTTTTATGATAAAATGGGTGTTTTATCTATCTTCCATTCCCATATAGTCCCGTGGGTTATAATAGTATAAGAGTTAATAGAGGGAAAAAAGCCAGGAGATGGGCAACAAAGTCTTCCTAATAACAAAAGAAGAAACTGCAGTTGCCACTCGACTGCCAAACGTGGCAACTATAGCAAATATATGCCTACGGCCTACGTTCAACAGTGAACTTTTCGTAGAATATAACGGTAAAGGTTATTCATTATTTGATGGTGAAATTAAATTACAATATTTTTATGTATGTATTTTGTATGAACTTATATTTTAAATACAAAGTGCCTTTATAGATTCCCGATGGACAACAGGCGCGAGTGGACTTCTTGTGGGTGTTGATTTGACTCAAGCTGATATGCAAGCGGAATACTCTTGTTTAGCTCTTGACACTCCAAGTCCTGTTATAAAACTAACATCAGACGGTAAGTTAAAATTTTTGATTTCTATTACTTATTTCTAGATATGTAATAATAATTTCCATAAAAATTTCATTGTTTTAAAATAGATAGTAGCTGGTTGGAAATCAAAGAAATTAATTCAATCGAAGCGCGAATTGGAGATACTGTGATACTTCCTTGCATAATGCGACATATCGGCGGGCACACAATTACGTAAGTATATTTTAAATTTTTTTATAGGAAACGGGTGACAAGCGAGCACACAGTCCAACTGATTGTAAGTGGTTGCTATGGCCCATAGACATCTTCATCTATCCTCGTTTGCGAATCAAAATGCAGATGCGTTGTCACCCGTGAGGACTAAAATAGAATGCCTCTTTTCCAGTAAAAGGGGTCTCCAGTTCTCTACACTCACCATACGAAACACGGAAGCGTCGTCCTTCCCCGATCGAGCCGACCCATTCGTGTTACAACTATACAATTGATATAGCTGTAGCATGGCTCTACTACATAAAAAAAGTGAATAAAAAATGAAAATACACACCAGCTTTGTTATAGCAGTCAGTCAGTTGCAAATAGAGCAAATTTTTTAAAGTGACACTATTTTAGGTAAAAAATTAAACATACGAGTATGTAGCACAATTAATTCAAACTATTAGTTGGCAGCGACAGGAAGCGAGCGGCATATGGGTAGCTCAAACACCTGGTGAAGGTATCGTTAAGGGCGGTACTCTTGTCCTACCGAATGTTCGGCCACATCACGCACTACGTTACGCCTGCTCAACAGGATCTGAATCCTCTCCAAGACTACTAATACGGTTAACGGTTATAGAACCTTTAACAGTTACTGTTTCACCAAATCCTTTGGTAAGTGGTTAAATTGATTAATATTAATGAGTTTCAAATAACCTGAAGGCAATGTTTTTTATTTACATTAATCTTTTTATTACAAGTTTTTATTTTATTTGCTTTCTTTGTACGCCTTTAGAGTTCAATTTGTAATAAATTTTTGAATCTATTGCTAATATATAATGCACACTTATCCGATGTCGTTACAATATTATAATTAATAGTACCTGGGGGTTGATCTGATGATGGACCTGCATGTTGGTCCTACCAACGTCTAGACGTTTTTTAACATATTTGATGTTTAATTAAGCTTGTCTATATTTAAACATATTAATTGTTATTTTTGTAGATACTGGGAACAGGTGGGACAGGTTATTTTAATTGTACAGTACAAGGAGGCCGCGGTGGAGGAATAACTTTAAGTTGGCAACATGAAGGACGTCCTCTTCATGCTCCACAAGCTCGTTTGTCCCTTGGTCCTGTTCGATCACATCACGCTGGCCTTTATCAGTGTACCGCTTTTGATCACACAGAATCAGCAGTATCAGGAGCTGAACTAATAATAGCGGGTATTTGTTGTTTGATTTTTGAGTAAAAATAATGTTAAATGTTTCTGTATCTTATAAATAATTCAATTATAGATAGACCACCAAGACTGATTTCAACATTTAGTGAAGCAGTAACTAGAATTGGCCAAAGTATTGTTTTAAAATGTGCTGCTACTGGCATTCCTCCGCCAAGAATATTGTGGACATTAGACGATAGACCTCTACCAGCAGCACCAGATAAGTATGTCTTTTATTTATTAACAAATTATTAGAAGATTTCCTTATAAGTAATAGAAAATGATTTGTAGATACAGCGTAAACACAAGAGCGGAAGCTCTACCAAGTGGTGAAGACGGTGTTATTGTGTCAACATTAAGCGTCACAATTCGAACTGCCGACGAAGGTGGTAGATATGGCTGTAATGCGACAAACTCGGGAGGCTCTCATGCGCATCACGCCAGATTAAATATTTTCGGTAATATAAGTATTTATTTCTGGTATAATTTAAAAAAGTTACTTTTAATAAATATTACGAACCTAATATATTATTATAAAAAAAAGTTCATATTATTTTAATTTGTTGATTTTAGGTCCTCCTAATATAAGATATTTACCGCCAGTACACGTAAAAACAAACACAGACGTAACATTAAACTGTCCTTATTCGGGATACCCTATAAAGTGAGTATTAAGTGAAAAATTATTTATGATAATAATAATTCATGTTTTCAAATTTTGCACACCTCATAAGCGAAGTGTTGAGGTTGTGCTCTACTCTCACTCAATAGAAGTTTCTGAGCTAAAATGTCTTTATTTTTTTAATATTTAGAATAATAAAAATACACACATATCAAAAGATCATTTGTTTTCATGTTTCTATTATTTTTAAAAGTAATTTTCTGTATTTAGTGTAAAAACAAGTTGATTTAAAAAATCTGTATGTGTGGATGGTGCACGATTACGGTTGTTAGAATTAATGTATCAAAATAATTCTCTTTTTTTAGGTTTAGAATCTAAATGCACAGATTCCTTTTAAAAATCACTGAGTAACCAGTTTTTTTTACATTTTCATTAATTACAGTTAAAGTTGGTCTCGTTTAACTGTAATTAATGAAAATGTAAAAAAAACTGGTACTTTTCTACAAAAAAAATATTCTCATGGATCTCTTTTTTTGTCTCAAATATGGAAAAAGAGATATTTTTTCTTTTTATATAATCAAATGAGATTATGAGGCGTGCACTTTTGGATTTTTTATTTCTATAGACGTCTTGAGAGTAAAATCTAACTATATTATGCGGTTAATATTTTTGCTAAGAATCCGTTTGAAACTGCTCAAAACTAATGTAAAATAAAGAACGTTTTGAGTACATTTATTTTATTTTCCTCCATATAATTGATCTCAATATCCTAAAATCTCACGTGGTCGTGCCAAAAAGCTGGCACCTGTTACTCGTACGATCATCAACTCCATGCCAGAATATAAAAACTGTAAGACAACACTTTTAAATTCAAAAGTACATTAAAGTACTATTTTTTACGAATATGTACCGCATAAGATTAAGGAAATCCTCCATGGTCATACTAGAAAGCATGACGTGGAAGTTGGACAGGATGAAATTTGTCAACGTAAAGATTCAAATGAGAGTAATTTTACTAAACTCAGTTTATGATACATGATATTTATAGATAAAAAATCTGATATTACAATCAACAGTCGTCCAGTATCAGAAGTCTTGCACTTTTGTTCGTCTAAATATTTGATAACTGATGTGAACAAGATAGTTATACCGAAATCTATAGGAAGCCCTGTAATTCTTCTAGTACTTTCCACAATCGTCTCTTACGAGACTCACGGGATGAAATGGTGGTGATAGATTTTATAACGCTTCACAACACAATTGTTGGACTTATCTTAAAATTTTGTTTAATTTAGTTTTTTTTTAATTTTTAAGGTTTTTTTTATAACAAATCGTTTGTTACATAACAGAGAAGTCGTCTGGCGTCGCGAGGATGGTTCAGCGATAAAAAGCGGTCTTGACTCTAATGACGAACTTGGTATACTAAGACTAAGCTCAGTAAGAAGTACCGATGCAGGAAGCTACATATGTGAGGTCAGAGCTGAAAGCGGGGAATTAGCAAAAAGGACAGTTCGTGTCGAAGTACACAGTAAGTAAAATATGGAAAAAGTTGACGTTGAAATCCGAACATTAATGTAACAATATTTTTAATTCCAACAGAACCACCTAAAATAATGCCATTTCACTTTCCTGAGGAACTGGAAGTAGGGGGAAGTACGCAAGCAACATGCAGTTTGGTATCTGGAGACAAACCGATACTATTTTCATGGCATAAGGACAATTTGCCTATACCTTCAGTATTAAAGGTATCGAATATTTTCATAGTAACAACTGAATCATTGGACGAAATTGCTGTCAATAGTTATTAAATTTATTTTAGGTTGAACAAAAAAACATGGACTTTTTCTCTATTTTGGTAATACATAATCTTTCTTCTGCACATACTGGGGAATATTCTTGCAGAGCAACGAATGACTTTGGAACAATTAGCCATACAGCACCATTGATTGTGAAAGGTACTCATTTTCGTTTGTAATTATATACAGTATAAATATGTTATTTTATATTCGGAAAGTAAGAATGAAATATCATATCAATTAAAACAGTTTTTACGCATAGAATCACCGTCCTGGATTTGGCGAGCTCAAAATACATCAGTGTCTGTTGGAGCAGCAGTACTTTTACCATGTTCGGCAAAAGGTCAACCATTACCAAGAATATCTTGGGAATTTTCTTCAGGTAATATTTTGTGTAAGTTAAATTTAAGAAATTAGGATCGGAATTTTATCTACTAAATTTAAGTTCTTTATAGGTGGAGATAATTGGCATCATATTTTATGGGGACAATCGGATTTACCTGAATCTGGAGAAGGATCGGTTCTGTCAGACGGAACCATTTGGCTCAGAGCAGTTACTTCTAATCACGAAGGATGGTATCGTTGTACGGCTCGAGTTCAACACTCTTTTCTTCATCATTCTTTTTATCTGGACGTTAGAGGTATAATCATCTTTATTTTTATATTTAACTTAGCTTTAGTTCAACTTAAACTTAAACATACAACTGAGGATAAAAAGTGTGTGTATCTATAACTATCTAGATTGATTTTCTCTTTCCCCCACTACACGACAAAGCAATGTTTCTATTTATATTTGAAATTGTTTTTATTTTAACACAAAATTTAAATTAAGTTCTTCCATGTATTTAAAAGATATAACTTTCTTAATATAATAAATTTTCCCAACAGAGCCCCCTAAATTGAGTAGAGGAGATGGTGGTGGAGAAACAAGATGGGTAGTTAGAGGATCAACCACACGTCTTATTTGCACGGTCAGAGGAGAACCAGAAATTCATTTGCATTGGACACATGACTCGCGTCCGCTTTCACTTCAGTACGTATTAGAATTATTAAAGTTAGTATTAAAGTTAAGTTAATTAAGTATTAAAGTAATTATGGGGTGGGTCCATAATTACATTATACGTATGCAATAAACATATTCTACACCGTGTAGTGGCGGTGAAAGAATATTTACAACCCCGTATCGTCCCGTAAGTATCCTAAGAGGGGACAGACGGAAAAATGGGAGGTTCAACAGCAGCGTCCCCGTAATAAGAACTTAAAAAAAAAAGTTGCGGTCGCCAACACACAGTTTTTAATTTAGCATGGCATGGCATGGCAAATATTTGCATAATGCATATATATATACATTATGATGACTTATGGATCTGAAACGTGGTCCTTCACTACTGGCCGTATGAGGACGCTCAAAGTTGCCAACGCTGCATTAAAAACTGTGTGTTGGCGACTGCAACTTTTTTTCTCTTCTTTTAATCTAGCGTGGCATGGCACGGCAAATATTTGCATATATTCTCAAATATATCCTCTATCGTGTCCCTTTAGCATTGGGCTTTGATGTCTTTTAATTCAGAACATCAATCTATGGCGGATATTTTGGTTGCGTATTATTATAATTTTATATTATTTATGATTTTTATTTGGATATATTTATTTCTACGATAATTGATCTAAAGCATTTTTAAACTATAAATTATTTATATACAAGGTTATTTTGCAATAACCATCTAAAGCAGAGAAGGTTTAAAACAAGTAACGTAGGCAAATGTTGAAGGAAAATTAATTTCAAAAATCTCAAACATTTCCTACGGGGTAATTGATTATTTGAACCGATTTTACTGCGCACGCACACATTCGTAAGGGTCGATCGGTAGGCAAAAATATTATTGGCCATAAATCACATTCAGTGTGAGATAATTTCAAATAAAATTAGAAGCCTTATTTACTCGTATTTTCAAAAACTGCAATAACGACATATTATTAAATATATATACACATATACAAACTTAGGAATAAAATTTGGCTACTGTTTGAAAAATAACCCTGTATTTTTAGTTTTTTTTTGTAGAATAAGGTTGGTAAACTAGCACTCAGTCCACGTGACGGGAAGTTGATGATGTGGCCCATAAAAATCTACATCTATCTTCGATTAAGAATCAAAATGCAGATGCGTTGCCATCCCTGAGGACTGAGATGAAATGTCTCGTTTCCAGTCAAAAGGGTCTCCGGTTCCTCTACACTCACCACACGAAACACAACAGCACAGAGCTGCTACGAGTATAAATGTCGCTGGTATGCTGTATGAGCGTGGTCCATCCCCATGGTGCTTAGTTCTATCAAATATTTTAAATTTTTATCGTAAATAATTTCAGCATAAATAAGGCTTTAAGTTTGTAAGTAATAAATATGAATAAATTATGTGGCGTTCATATACACTTTTTAAATACCTAAAATATGCACTTTTATCGAAAGTGGTTCAGGTGGAGTCGAAACAAAGGACATAGGAAATGGAATGAAGACGTCTGAAATAACAATTTCACACGCAGGACCAGAACATGCTGGGGATTATAAATGTTTGGCCAGGAATTTATACGGAAATGATGAACTGTCATTTCGATTATTCGTAAAAGGTAAAACATTCAGCATTTTTATGACATTTATAAATTTAACAGTGCGTTACTACCTTACCTAATACCTTCTTAATTTAAAATTTCCTAAACAATAGAAAACTATTTTTCTTTTATCCTTATAGATTATTATTATTCTGGTTTTTAATACCTTTATAATTTCAATTATTTTCTAATCGCTTATTTAATTTAATCAAATAATAATTTTTTAAACACAGAACGCCCTAACATTCCCGAGGAAGTTCGTATTTCTGAATTGTGGTCGAGAAAGGCTCGCGTCACTTGGAGGGCAGCAAGAGGAGTTATTGTATCGCATTATACTTTTCAATATCGTGTTTTGACGTTTGACATTCCCGACGTTGCGTTAAATGTCCCATTATCTTCTTTAATAAGCTCATGGGATACACCTGAAGTTGTTAATGTTACGTTGGCTAATTCTGATCTGTTACATGTTGCGTGAGTATACCAAACTTAGTCAATAAAGTACGTTTTATTTTTTCGATAGTACATAAATATAAAGATAAAACCACACACGCGCACACACGCGCGCGCGTATACATACGCACACGCACACACGCACAGTGCCCGTACCTTGAAACGTAACAACACCTTCTGATAACTAGTGCTGACATTCATATCTACACAGACGACAAAGTATAGTAAAAATAGCGATCAATTAAAAAAATAAGTGAAATATGTATATTTTACTACGTTACGCTAAGTCTTGTTAACGATAGGTTACTTAGATTTTATACGTTTCACCTTTTTTATAACTTTAAAAGTACAATTGATATTTATATGATCTTTTGTCTATTCGCTATATTTTTTCTACACTTCATTTGACAAACTACGAGTTTATTTATTTATTTGAATATATATCGTATGTACGTTTAGTGTACAGTACACAACTCAATAAGATACTAAACTAAATGTTTTAAGGTTTATATTAGGGTAAAATTTTCGATTTTCATTCCGATTTTCCATTACAATAGAATTATAAGTTAAGCCTATTGACCATTCAGATCGGAAGGGCCGGGTCGCGCCGGGGCTTTGGTGACAGGATTAGCTCCTGACACACGATATGTACTCAGGCTCGCTGCCTATAACGACGTCGGCGCGTCGCCTTACACACCCCCGCTCCATTTCACTACCCGGGAAGAAGGTATTTATATAAACAGAGCGCTTTAAAATATTTTGTGCTTTTATTTTCTATAGAAAGATTATAAACTGAACATCAACTAAAATTAAAATACAGCAGTTAAGTGTTAAGTAACGATAAATTTGTATTTTATGGCTTTATTTTTAACATAAGTTAATATGATTTGTATTTCAAACAAGCCTTTGAAATAAATTTTAAAATTAAATCATACAAAGGACTTTTTTATCACAGCTATTATTTTAATTATTAAAAATACTCCTTTTTTATCAAAACATTCTTTTAATAACCAAAATATAGTGTTAAAACAATCAAAATAATCAAAATATTCTCATTCATTGATAGCACCGGGAGGAGTTCCACGTGACATAATAGTCAGGGCACTCCGTGCACGAGAGTTGCTTGTCACTTGGCAGGTAATCATTTGATTTTTATCGTTTTTTTATACAGGTAATATATTTTCATAATAGGGAGTTGAGCCGTGGCTTTCTGTCATTAAATAAAATAACTATCTATTTTTATTATTTCTTTTTAACTTCTACCATCACAAAAAATGTAGTTAAGCAAAGTTATTATATATAAAAGAAGAGCTCATACATTTTCAAAGTAAATTAAAGTAAAATCAAACAACCTTTTATATCCATAAAAGCAATTTTGTGTATTTTATAATATGTACTATTTTAAAGTGACATGTTAATTATTACGACAGCCACCACCGAAAGAAACTTGGCATGGTACTTTACTGGGTTATACAATACGATGGTGGGAAGTATCTGAAGAAGGTAGAGGAACAGTCGTTGACAATTCTGGGTCAGAAAGCGGAGCCAGCGCCGATGCAACTAGCACAACTTTGAGAGGCCTTAAAGCAGCAACAAGATATGGTGTTTCAATAAGGGCTTATAATGCAGCCGGCACAGGACCCCTGTCACCACCACATTATCGTCACACGCTAGAATCACGTAAGAAAATTATTTTACTGTCTTTTAAAAGCAAAGCAGTAGCAGTTTTTTGTCGTTCAGATTGGACAGTTTTCTTTAAATACTGAATAAGTCACAGTTACCTGGTTACCACAGTAATATTAATCAAAGTCACTCTTTTATTTCTGCCAGGGTTTTTTTATAGAAAAAGGTTGGCAAACGAGCACACAGTCCACCTGATTGTAAGTGAATGCTGTGGTCCATAAACAACTACATCTATCCTTTAAGAATCAAAATGTAAATGCGTTGCCACCCCTGAAGACTAAGATGAAATGCCCCATTTCCAGTAAAAAGGGTCTTCGGTTCTCTACACTCACTCATGCTATTAGACCCTGATATTCTGTGAGAGCGTAGTCCTTCCCGAGTCGAGATGACCCATTCGTGCTGCAACCATAATATAGCAGCAAAAATGACTCTACCTATTTTTACTGGATACGAGTTATTCCATCTTAGTCATCAGGGGTGATGACACAT
Organism: Parnassius apollo; assembly: GCA_907164705.1. Taxonomy (NCBI): domain Eukaryota; kingdom Metazoa; phylum Arthropoda; class Insecta; order Lepidoptera; family Papilionidae; genus Parnassius; species Parnassius apollo. The sequence goes on along the minus strand of CAJQZP010001218.1, from coordinate 6,758,519 downwards.
CTGCGGCTGTGGGCCGCAGCATCCATTAACCATCATGTGGGCTGTGTGCTCCCTTGTCACGCTTATTCTATAAAAAATTAAATAAAAAAAATTGCATAGAATTAATATGTAACCGATAAAAAGAGTTAATTTAATTCATTATAATGGAACAGTTATATTACTAAGTATCATTTGAAGGATTATTAATATATTTTATTTATACTAAAACACCTATACGATTTTATTAGTTATTTTTGAAATCTCAACTCACCTCATATCTCTCTAGGAATATTTTTTGTATCGTGGAGGCCTTTTACATGTATGAAATGTATATTATATATTATAATATACAGTTCATATAACTGTATATTATATAAAGACGATCAATTTTCACATTTTTAATACGCGAGGGAGTTCACCTCCCGCCTCGAAATGCTGCGACGTAACACTTAATAACTGCAATTAAAAGCAATTTTTAACAGCCTCCACGAATTAAGAGTAAGTTTTAGAGGTTCAATGTTTTTTTTTTCAGAAAAAGATACAAAAGAAAAATGATTTAGCCTACTTTTTTTGATTTGGCCTTAAGTTGGTCGTTAGGTTGGTCAAAAATGGTTGACATTGCGGATCATTTTCTTTATTACGATATTTATTTCTTTTAGCTCCAAATGAAAGTCCTGAACTGCTACCATGCATATCAAGTGGGTCAACTTCTCTTAGAGTATCGTGGCATCCACCAGCATTAGAGGCGAGAGGAGGCATTATAACACATTACACATTACAATATACAAAACGTGATTCTGATCCTCTGTTGCCACCACAAGATGCCTACTTGAGAGTTCAGGTTTGTAGTTAACAATTTGGAAGTTGAAAATTTGTTAACAAATAATTAATTTTAAATACAAAAGAAAAAATAAAATATATTATTTTTACATCGGAGATTAATATATATATATATATATATATATATATATATATATATATATATATATATATATATAGCATAAGATATTACGTATATAAATAAAACATTAGTAAACAAATATAAGTAATTTTATATTTCTCTCTTAGCAAATAATTTATAAATAATTCGAAACGCAACCTAAATATTAATTTTATGACTATGTCTACTATTACAATTTCCCCATTTTTGGGGAAAACGTCATCATTGCATTGTTGCTTCAACTTTGAACAGATTGAACGACACTATCACTCTAAGTCTAATTACTCTATGAATAAAAATATGAAAATAACTTGTGGATGTCATTTCATTTCTTCGTAATATTTTCTAGGGTGAAGACACAATAGTGTCTCGTTTAGTGCCATATGCGGAATACGAAATAAGAGTTCGCGCACATAACGCTGCGGGGGATGGTCCATTATCGCCTCCACAGTTTTGCCGTACCGACGAAGACGGTATGTGGAGGAAGAATTTGTACCTATATGTATACATTTTAATTCCTTGAGTGCATACTAGATTTACAATTCTTAAATTTTCATTTATAGTTCCAAACGCACCGGGAGGCATGAAACTTATAGCGTTGAGTGAAAGATCATTAAGGGCATCATGGTTGCCACCTTCACAACCAAATGGAAAACTGACTCATTACACTCTTTATGTCAAAGACTTATCGGGGTACGTTTAATATACTTGCGCTTAAAAAGTTTCAAATATAATATCATGAAACTCTAGATGAATTATCTAATATTAAATTATGAAAGCTAACCCAACATAAAAAATATGTTTTTTAGAACACAAGAACCGAATGTGTCTAGAATAAACGTATGTGTGGAAGGGGAGGAGTGTATGAAACCACTGCGTGGACTTCGTTCAGGTAGAACTTATGAAGCATGGGTTAGAGCTGCTACGAGTGCTGGTGAAGGGCCACCATCAACAGTAGTTGCTTGCCAAACAAGTGCATTAGGTATGTTTAAACAATATATATATATATATATATATATATATATTTGAGGATCGATGGTGGAAAACAATTTCTGTATAAAAAAATATTTTTAGCGCCAGCGCGAATATCTTCCTTTGGGGGCTTAGCTATGGAATCAGCTGGTAGTTCACTATCCCTACGGTGTGTTGTTGGAGGTGTACCACCACCAGCCAAACGTTGGCTTCGTGCTGGTAATCCTCTTCATCCTATTCCACCATTCCATTTGGAAGGAGATGCGCTTCTAATAAGAGGTACGGTTACTGCACATGACAGCATTTTGTCAAATCAAAAATATTTATTTGGCTCTTGAATTATCACCTTCATTCTAGGCTTAGAATTGTCACATGCTGATAATTACACATGCGTTGCTGAAAATCCACACGGTTCAGATTCAGTGACCTGGCGGGTCATTGTGTTACACCCACCAGCACCACCGAGCTTAGCTTTATTAGAAGCAAGGTCTAGAGAACTTGAACTTGATGTTAGACCTACTCCAAGAGCACCTGGACATGCGCTTCCTAAAGCTTACACATTGCACTGGAGGCTTGCTGCACCAGAGGTAAAATGAATATTTTTTTTTATATTTGACAACAAAGTTTATTTTTACGCTAAAATTTTTTTTCAGGGAGAATGGCGAGTTCAACCTGCAAATCCAGGTCCAGCCACTTTAAGCGGGTTACGATGTGGTTCAGCGTATCGGGCATATGGTTCGGCTGGTGGTGCCCCTGGAACTGAGATAGCTGTAAGAACTTCTGGAGGACCACCATCTGCACCACCTGACAACAGGTGGATTAGAGCAAATGCAACACATGCCAAATTTGACACTAGTATGTGGTCGGATGGAGGATGTGGACCAGTTGCTTTAAAACTAGAATGGGCCGGACCTGGTTCTATAGGAGCAAGAGATGTGCCTGTTGGAGGAGAAGTTATTTTAAGCGGTAAGACCTGTTATCTGTTTTCAAATAATATAATATTGTTTTTAACATTAATGATTCTTTATCAATTTAATCGCAATTGAGTGGAGTCATCAAAATTTCTAGGAACTATAATATCTCCTGCATAATTGATAGGTTTAAGTTATATGGAAGGTATCGCTGTAGTCGAAAATCCACCAGTAGAACATCACATAACGGTGCTTTAACGTTATAGGATTAACACCAGGTGCAAGATATCGGGTAGCAGCTCGGTCATCAAATGAAGCAGGATTGACGCGAGAAGTGTACGAATTTTCTACATTACCACTCGAGGGAAGCTTTGCTGAAGAAGTTGATGCTCCGTTTCCTGCTACAGCAGGAGAGTTAGCAGTATTACTGGCATTATGTGCAGCTCTCTCTCTAGCTGCGTTAACTATACTGGCTATTCTGTTGAGACGTAAGAGGTAATTTATTAATGAGTACCTTACAATAATGATGAACGTATTTAAAACAAATACAACAGAACCTACAATAATGATTTATTTTGTTTTGATATGGTTTTGGCGAAGACAATGCTGATCGAAGATGTTGAAATTAGTTAATTACTGCTATGCTAAAAATTTATTAATTTATAAAATTGCTATCTCTATCTCTCTCTTTCGTTCTCTCTCTCTCTCTCTCTCTGTCGTCTCTTTTGTTTCACCAAATGGCAATATATAGAGGTGTATAGATAGTTAAAACTTAATTTAAGTTAGCGATTCTCAAAGATTATGATTAAGGCCGTAGGTACATAAATTTAAAAATCTTTACGATCCCATAGACTTTTTACATGCAACTAAAGAGTTGTAAGTTACAAAATTGTATGGATGCGTCTAGACTCATTCCTAAGATAACAATTCTTTTGTTTGTTGTTGCAAGTACGAATAACATTATTTAGTTTAAATAAAATATACTGTTATAATACTGAACATTTCTGTTTACACAATAGAAGTGACGGCGTAGTAGCGCGAATAGCAACCAACGCCGATAAAACACACTGCAGTACATACGGCGAGCCATCTCATCCGACACCTAAATTGCTTCCGGATCCACCAGGTAATAACTTTTTTCTTTTTAAATATCATAATGAAAATATTTTAAATGCATATAAATATTTTATTCTATTTCGTCTAGTTGTACTACTATTACATATAAATGTAATTCAATACGCATATTATTTTTACTTAAATAAAATAAAATATCTAAAGCAAGGTATAGTTTCACGATTTTAAATGTTTACCCTTTCATTTAGACGTTTATGAAATAAGTCCATATGCCACATTTGCTGGTGGACCTGGAATCACAGGAGCTGGGTCAAGAGCATACACGCTTCAATTAAGGGCCTTAGCACGTCATGATGATGACGCTGCCCCACCTGCACATTCCTCATGTTGTGACGGTATGTTTTTTATATATAAATAAAAAGTTGGTTTAGACTTTTTTATTTTACTAGTATTTTTAATATTTAATAATTTTGTAAGTGATATTTCTGCATGACTAGATCTTTGACAAACTTTAAGTTTTCCCATTTTGAATCGACTACTGAATGCATCAACTGTAACAATAACTATTATAAAAAAGGACAGATGAGCGTACAGTTCACCTGATGGGTAGTGGATGCTGTGACCTATGGATACCAACATCTATCCTTCATTAAAAATCAAAATGCGGTTGTGTTATCACCCCTACCGACTAAGATGGAATGTCTCGTTACCGAAACGGTCTTCGGTTATCGTCACTACGTCTCACTACGAAACAGCAGTACTATGCTTTTATTTCATAACGGCTGCAAGCGTGGTCCTTCCCCGCTCCAGATAACCCATTTATTTTGCAGCCATATTATGTGGCAGTGTTCCATTTTCTTGATTTTTTTTATTTACCTTGCTTAGCAAGGAGTTTGATAAGTTCAGTGCCAAAATTCTTATTCGTAAAACGTTGTGTAAAATGTATATTTGAGTACAACATTTTCGGATTTCTGTCTTATTATGTAAATATTTATAAATATTACCTTTTTAGAGGAAACATGCGTAGATACCTGTGACGATCAAAGGCGACGGAGACGGCGTCGTCATTATTGCCCGGATCATGGTACGTTATTTGTTTTAATATGAATGTTAAAATAAAACAAATAAAGTCGAATATTAAAGTAAAACAAATATATACGGTTAGAGCAAGTGAAATTCATCACTCCTGATAAAATATTAACAGTTTTTATTTGTCCCAGAATATATTTGGAATTTCTCAGATATGCAGATATTCTCATATAATTTTCCTTCACCACCAAGTCCAATAATACATTTTTACAAAAATGTAATTAAGAATTTCATTAACAAGAAAAAATGTAATGTAATGAAAATGAGTGTACTGCAAAAATAATATTTGTCTTACTTAAATAATTTTGTCAACAGGTTTATCACTAGACTCGGGGAGTTGAGAAAATACACTGCCATTGATAGTGAATATTTAGTCAACGTAATTAGAAGGCTATTCAGTTACACCTAACTTAAGGAATGAAAAATTTTTACAATAAATTTGTCTTTTTATAACGTATGTTTTTTATTAACTTTTAATGTCAAACTAACCTTATTCTGATTACACCGAATTAAAACAAAATATACCGCTTGTTTGGGGTCCGACCCAAGATTTGGGCTCAGCTTCGACTTCAGCCAAAATCAGCCGAGGATCTGATCAAGTAGCCAAAAGGACAAATCTGAAGTTATTATAACAATGAGACCTAAATGTGGATGTTCTGGCTAATCTTCGGAATAGCGAAACTTACTCCGGATCGGTAGTATCAATAGGTGTTCCTCAGGGCTCGATTCTTGGCCCATTCCTATTCTTAGGCTATATTAATGATTTAGCTTATCTTGTGGAGAACAATCTTGATCTAGTATTATTTGCTTAGAATACCTCTGTAGTTTTCAAACTCAAACCGCATTCCATTAATTTTGACTATGTAAATAATGCTCTATCGAAATTTGTACAGTAGTTACTAATACTGTAGAAATTTGACAGAACATTATTATTTGCTTGCGTTGAGACTACTAGTCTTTACGCAAGCAATTAGCTCTTAACCGGCAAAAATAAATATTAAATTTATAATACCTAATGTTAAACATTTGAATGCCAATGTGCTCTTAAATGGGGAGGAGTTGAGTCTTGTGTACCACTGTTTTTATTGGTTTACTATTGATACACGAAGCTTTAATAGGGTCCCATATATCTAAATTAGCAGGCAGACTTAGTTCTACAGCATAAGCCGTAAGAAAGATTAGAAGTCTCACAAATGTTGAGACAGCTAGATTAGTTTATTTGAGTTACTGTCATAGAGTAATTTTTTATGTAATAAAAAAAGGTAATGTGTGTACAAAAAAGACATAAATAGCTTTGATAGGAATAAAGATATCCAGCATGTAATACCATTTACCTAGTAAACTCCACAGAATTACTAATTGATTTATGGACTTTGAGTTTTAATTTATGGAGCAATGTATACGCTTTTACAACAAAATCACAGAAAATTTTCAAAATTTGTCAATAAAATTTAAATGTTCCATAAGAGGAAAATTGTAAAAAAAATTATCATAATAACAAAGAGTACGTAAATGAAAATACTCCTCGGATTTAGGTGATCATCACCATGCTGGTTCTATTAAAATAAATTTAAAAATTGTACAACCAAAATTATTGTAATGTAAAATATGTTTAAAAAATTCCAATGGGTTTCTTGCTGCCCCCAGGACAGAGAAGTGTTTTGCGAACCAGTGGTAAATAAAAAATGACTTTAAATAAGTATTATGTAATAATCTATACTGAATAAAAATCATATTCTATTCTATTTTAGAAATATAGAGAAAAATATCAGGAGTGATCTAGAATATATTTTATCCAAAAACCTTGGAGATTTTTTTAAATTGTTTGTTATTAGAATGTAATTAACACCACAATAATAGAGTCCACCCAGGCGAAGCCGGGGCGGGTCGCTAGTTTTAAATAAAATAAGTGTCTTAAAGCGTAATTTATTTATACCATTGCAGTTGATATCATCACTTTAACACGTCAAAAATTACGATACGGAATTTGCATATTAGTTAATAGTTATATCTACTTTCAGCTGGTGCTAGAACTAATCACAAATAAACTTTCGGGCCTGGTTTATAACAATAACTGTCATTCCGTAAGGCAATAATGATAATGCAAAGTCGAAATACAACTTTCAGATCCTTTCGTTAACTAAATATATACAAAAAAGTTCTTTGTGGCATCCTTTATTTGCAGAAGTTAAAGCTAAGAAATTTGTTTCCTATAACATCAGATTAACATTTTATTGTCATTGTAATATAAACGCTGAATTCTCAATTTATGCAACCATAGACCAATACAGGCCACCGGTAGACCGTACCGCTGGTGTTACTCTATGGAAACAACGACGGTCGTCAAAATTTTATAAATTTAATATTGATTTATCATAGGTTCATTTAGATTGCGCTTTCTTTCTAGAATACCAAATTTGTTGTTAAGCTTAAAACGTTTTTAATTCGGTGTTTACCTGTAAGTAGATAGCAATTTTTTTATTTAAATTTATTAAAATTTATTGTAGGAAGGATAATTAGTTTTATTTTTAATTGAAGTAACTGTTAGAAATAATAAATGTTAGAAATAATAAAATTAACCACACAGAAATAACAGTACGTGCCGGCACTTCCTGTTTCCGAAGCTAAGCTAAATTTATGGGCAATAAGATCAAACGAAGGTTAACATACAATGTCAGATAAACGGAATTATTTACAATACACATAGAGCGTAAGTCTTGTAGTTTTTCGACGTTGGCTGTATATGAAAATGACCAGTGAAGAATTATTAAAATATTTTGACCATGCGGTCACGCGGTCACTATGATATACAAACAAGTAAGCCTCTTTTTCTACAGGAAGTCCGTCTTGTATGTATTAATTGAGGTCCCGACTAAAAGAAAATGTTTGTTGTTAAAGGTTAGTATCTTTTTAAATCGCACAACTTTATTGAATTTAATAAGGTAAGTGAGGGTAATATTACATTAAACTTAAACTTTGCCGCCCTATAAAATCAAAACTAGAAGAAGGACAATTACATAAAGTCGAATACTATAATTAATATTAAAATAAGAAAGAAATTGTAAACAATCTTTGATAATAATTATAAATACTTCAAAAGATTTTGATTAGCTTAAAATAAAAACAGTTAATATATGGTCATTAACTGTTTTTATTTTAAACTAATCAAAATCGTCGGTCGGAAACAGTGGTAGAACATTTCAAAATTATAATGTTATAGGTAATTGAGGGTTAAAGTTTTTGACAATAATAATTTTTAAATGTTAGTTTACTTCATTGAGAGATCATAAAGTATAATCTTTTAATTGAATAATATGTAGACCATATTATGTATATACTGTAAATCACATCAAAATAGGTTGATTAGTTCTATTGAAGTAATATTGTAGTGTATGTGCCTCCATATGTAGTATCTACCTAGTACCTATACGTATGTTTGGGTATAATCTAATATATAAAGTTATTAATAACGTAATTACAGTCAGTCTTACGTCAACACCCAAGCGTTTCATTTCTCTCGTCCTTACATGGCGACCCTGCCAGGCGGTGCGCGGCGACAATGCACGCGTACCGCCGCGGCCTGCATAAATAGTTAAAGAAAAATGGAAAATTAATATAAAACTAAAGGAACAATTTTCAACTATTGAATTGACGCTACCGGATGTGACAAGTAAGCCGAAACGGAGACATAAGACAGACAAGGGTTATTATTTCTTTAAGGAGATATGCTAATAAAATCTATTAGAAAAAGAAGAAAAATTTTACGGAAAAAACGGGGAAGATCAACTTCTGAAACAAATATCATGAGAGCTTCAAATATTACATGAAGATTAAACGAATTAGATGGTGAGACCACAAATTTAAGAAAAATAGAAGAAACTTAAGTCCTGCAAGCCTTAGCCGATAAGAAGGTAGAAAAATTGAACCGAAAAGAACAAATTATAAGGTAACTTCGCACCTACGTGATTTTAATTCTATTTCAAACTTTATTTAACAATTTGAGATTGTTTTTTTTGATATTATGTTTTTAAAGTTAAATATTGAATATTCTGTATTTTACATATAATTAAGTTGAAATTATTTTTCAGATTATTCACAATATACTTCATTATCAAATATTTTATTACCTACAATAAAAAAACAATTATAATACAATATTAAAAATTAAGTTGAATTTTAAGCACTTATGTGGCACTCCTATTGCGCCTTGCAAGACCACTCTATATTCCCTTTTATGCAGTTATAGTTTTGTATTATTTTTTTACTGCGTCCTGCCAAACAATTAATTAAATAATAGAATCTAATTTTACGCACTTGATTTAAAATAACACTGATACATTTCGTTGATTTTTTTCTCGAATCCAAATTTTAAATGGTTAGAAACATTTCACTATCATTATAAGTTTTAATTTTTTTAAGGCATTAAATCTTAAATTTATTTAATAACTTATGTAAAATATAAAAAACTTTCTTTTAAATGTTTAAATAAATTAATGTATCGTTGTGTAAAGTTGATAACTCTTATAATGTGATTTTCAATTATTCTGTATACACGACATAATAAATAACATACTTTCGGTAATTTTTTTTTCGATCTATATAAAAGTGATATAGCTTTTAACGATGTAACCATGTGGACTTCTGAATAAATAAGAAATTAAAAATATCAGTTTAAGGTACATTTTTTTACTCGCACTCATTTATATGATACTACTACTTATGTAGTAACAAATTGTACACGTCAAGTTGACATTAGGCACGATCATACGATGCGATTATTTTCAATTATATTTTTCATATTTTCTGGCTAAAATAACACTTTTTATTTCTTTTGAAAGACAAGAAACTAGTTAGGTAGGTAAATATAACAAGAGTCAATCTTTACACAGTGAATATAAAAGGTCTGCTAACCATTTCCTACGAATGTGAAACTCCGGTTCCCGATATTTAATAAATAAATACATATATGCGTGAATAGAGAGAAATAAAGCTAGCAAAAAGTCAAAATATTAATTAAAAAAAGAGAAAGTACGTACAAGATTTATGAAAAGAAATGATAATAAAAAGGCCTAACAATCTACAAAAATACAAGGTAATAAGGGGATCCCCGACCCAATCCATAGGGTTGGATAGATAGTTATTTTGCATTTCTATATTAGGACTATTAACGCTACCCAAAATGCTACTAGCAAGTAGCATATTTAACAACTATAGGGTTCGATTCGCACAACTACACGTAAACAAATAAAAATATATCAACCCAATATGATAAGTACACTTTCGCGTAAATTTATATAAATTTACAAGATTTTTTCATATACTACTTTAAATAATTTTCTTCCTGTCTCATGTTTTCTTATGTAAAATGTGTACAATTTTGAACCTCATTTAAATTATAATCAAGTCCAAAGGTTATCGATACACTATTATTGTAAATTTTATAATGTAATCGTTTTTTTTTTCTATAAAAAAGGCAACGAAAACCTAAAATTGTGTCACCTGCTTGAAATAAAATTGTCTTTTCCAATGTAAATAAATATTTTGTAAAAAAAACTTTAGCCGTGTACCTAACAGTGTATTCTCTTTTTATATAAATTTTTGGCCCAATTAAGATAAACGTATTTCTTAGTAGTTATGAAAAAATGAGTGTTCGAAATTATAAATAACTTAAATAATGAATGTTTATTAACGTACCTATATATAAGTAATATTTTATTATTAACAATGTAACTATTTCTAAATATCTGTTCCAAGTTTTAAGCTATATTTTACTTGCATTCATATTATAACTATTATGCAAGTTACTTAAAGTTAGGTATGAATCACCACACCTTGTGATCATAGTCCGATGTAATTGCAAACGTAGCCTTATACGTACTTAGAAATTTAAAACGAAGATGTCACAAACCGCTTACGCAGCTGGTATTGCAAGTTGTATTTTGATTCCCATTAAATCACATGCTTTTAACTTTTATAAGTCATTAATTTCTGAAAATATAGTAGAATATTAATGTCTAATCTATTTGTGTGGATCATGAAAGCAATAGTTAAACAAATATAAAGGTACAAATAAATTAAATATAAAGTGTATACAATTATAAATACAAATGTGAATAAATATATATAAAGGTAGAGCAGGTACTGCTTAATATGAAATGTAATAGTTTATTTTCAGTTTTATATTGTTTGAACTTTTAAATCATAATTTCTAACTAAAACATATTGTATATATTAAAAGAGAAACTATAGTTTATGTAATAAATCTCGAATGAAAATAAATGTAAAAAAATACGTGTGGCACTCGGGGACTGCCGCGGTAAAGCTATTGCATAGCATTTTTATCAACTTACGCAATTATAATTATTTATTTATTTTATTTATGCAGTATTTTTTTTCTTTGTTAGCAAAAATGTTTGCTCCATGCAGGAATCGAACCCATGACCCGCTACGCTGCATTCGGGTGGTTTAGCCACTGCGCCAAACGTGCCATCAAAAATAATATATAAATATAAAAAAAAATATATTTAAGTATAAAGTCTTTGTTTATTAAATACTCTAAATTCACGAAAGTTGCTAGCATGACGACGACTCATATAAATCCAAAGAATATACTTCTTGCAATAAACTATATTATTGTTTAAAATATTTTTTGTTATCGTACAATACATGCAAGTATAAATATAAGTATATAAAATATAAGTAGTATGCGTGTAGACTAGTTGCATGATACAACTAGTCTACACGCATACATCTAGTAGCACGCACGGAAACACCGTGCAGAAGTCTGCCGAACTTAAAAGGCGTTAGACGATGTTAGGTTTTGGGGTGTTAGGTTTATTTTCGTTACGGAATTTCTTGATTCGGTCGCCGCGCTCAAAGCCCGCGATAAAAGCTATGCAATAGCTTAAAAATATTATTATTAAATTAAATTACATATCCATGTAAGGTTTTTCTGCAATATGTTGACGAAATTTCCTTTGACGTTCAGCATTTGATTTTGGTACTGTTTGAATGAATTTATTTATATATATATATATATATATATATATATATATATATATATATATATATATATATATATATATATATATATATATATTTTATATACGTGGTAGAGCCATGCTGCTGTATTTCGTATGGTGAGTGTAGAGAACCGGATACCCTTTTTACTGGAAATGAGGCATTCCATCTTAGTCCTCACTGGTGACAACGCATCTGCATTTTAGATGTCTATGGGCCACAGCAACCACCTACCATCAGGTGGACTGTGTGCTCGTTTGTCACCCTATCCTATTATATATATATATATATATATATATATATATATATATATATATATATATATATATATATATCAGGGTCATTTTTAATTTACTAAAGACCTTTTGGGAATATAATGGTGGCATAATTACAAACGATTTTAGCGAGATCACTCTTTACAGAATGTAATACATTTACATAAAAGCTACTTTTAAGTTTTTATTGTCATGTCTGACTCCTTTTAAGCCTGTATTTTGTAGTACCTAAACAATTTCAGAATACATAGTCACATAAAATGCCTTTTTTTATTTTACACTTGATATCAGTATCACACATTATGTTGAAAAATCAATATACATAATTAGATAGGCAAATAACATTAAAAAAATCACAAATATTAAAATGAGCTATTGCTCATTTTAATAATTATAAAGTAACCTCTTCGACGCGCCGCCGCGCCGGTCGACGCTCGCGTTCAGATAATTGTGTCGCGAGTGCCTACTGCCCACAGAGTACTTTTTTATACTGCCTACTAAACTATTCACCACTGTGCTTATGGTACCAGGGCGCCGCTCCAAATGACAAATTTACATTAACTTTTCATATACTACTTTTTTGCATAAAGCAATTTGATTGACTATTTGATTATTTTATTAATTTGTTTACGAATTTATAGATATTTTTAATAAAAAATTAGGTAGTTTGTTACGATCACTGCCCAAGGCCAAGCCAAAGGTATACTTTGACGTCGATACAGGCGTCATCAAAGGCGCCGCCTGCCCTTTTCAGTTCGCAGCACGTGCAAATTAAATGTCGAGTATTATTAGCTATTTTTTATTTATTAAATGCAAGTTGTATTTAAAAAATGGATGCGGGTTAAAATAATTACAAATATTACAATAAAATAGTTATAATGATTAAATACAGATATTAACACACATTTTACAACAGTAATTGAATAAAAATATTTAGGTAAAAAAGGGTTCAATAAAAATATTAAAATACAAATTTATACATTAGAATTAGAGGTACTCGTCCGCGGATGGCGGTGAGTATCGCGCACATAGCGTTCAAAATAATCACCTCCACATTCTATGAATAGGTGACACCTAAAAGTTAACTGTTCATCGACACGAGATAACAGTTGAGTATTCATTTTGATTTGATCGAATGCCCAAATTATTTTTTCTTTCAACATGTCGCGGGTTTCGAGTGTGCGACCAGTATACACTAATGTCTTTACATGCCCCCATAAATGAAAATCCATTGGTGTGATATCTGGCGATCTGGGAGGCCATGCACAAGGCCCGCCACGTCCGATCCAGCGTCCAAGGTATTCTCTGTTTAAATAATCCTTAACTTGACGAGCATAATGCGCTGGTGCCCCGTCAAGTTGATAATAAATATTGCGTAGAGATGCAAGTGGTATATCCTCTAACAATTCCGGCAGCGTGTCGGTGAGAAAATTGTGATAGCTTTCACCATTTAATCTTTCTATGAAAACTGGGGCCCAGTAACGTTGTATTAATAAGGCCTGCCCACACATTGACACTAAACCGGTGTTGAAAGCTATGTGGTCTTGGTTCATGTGGATTTTTATAGCACCACAAGTGTTCATTGTGCGTATTAAATAGCCCTATTCTTCCAAATGTTGCTTCATCAGTCCATAAAATGTTAGCTCGTTCAGCAGCTAGTAACCAATTACAAAATGTAACTCGCGCAGGTTTGTCAGCTTCGCTGAGTTCATGAACACGGTGCAGGTGAAAGGGGTACTTCCCTTCATTGTGTATGACACTCCATGCGTAATATTGTGATACATTGAACTGTCGGGCTGCTTCATAAGTGCTCGCTGCTGGATTGTCTTCAAAAAACTGCAGTATGTCTTCCTGCTCACGTACTGTGCGCCGCGGTGGACAACCACGATCGATTGATACAGGCTGGAATTGCCCGTAATCTCGCAATCGCTGTGTAGCGCCTAGCATCGTAGCGTAGCACGGTGCACGTGAGTTGGGAAATTGCCTTGAATATTCACGACAGGCTTCACTAACATTATCATTGCAAATTGCTAAAATTCGCACCATTTCGGTATACTCAACATTAGAGTATGGGTATGCCATCGTAACAAGGTAACGTTCACAATAATCTCACAACGAAAAGACAAGCGTCGCGGGCGCATCAAAAGCGACTGACGACACATGTTACTAATTAGGTCAAGTTTATGAGTATCGTCGCCTCCTACACCCCTCCACCCCTCCCTCGCCTCGCGCTTTTTATTGCTAACTGCCTAACTGGGACTATTACCGTTTAGAAGCTCCAATTAAAATATTTTATTTTTGTATGAAAATAAAAATTGAAGAAATATATTTTTTTTCTTACAGATGTTGTTGTTATGGTGTAAATAATATATTCCCCAAAGGTCTTTAGTAAATTAAAAATGACCCTGTATATACATATTGAGAATCTAAATTGAGAATTTAAACTATACGCGTGTGTGTGTTTGTTAGTTGCACGCACACATACACCGTATATACACGGCCTTCAAGCCACACCTCCGTGCCCGTCGGAGTGGGGAGCGTGAGGTTTTTTCGTTACGGAATTTCTGGATTCGGTCCCCGCGCTGAAGGCCCGCGATAGAAGCTATGCAATAGCTTAAAAAAATTAATAAGTATATGGTACGATAGGTGATATGTTCATGTTAACGTGCAGTTGTGACGTTGATTAATATCAAAAATATGACAGGCTTAATGTCGTACGAAATAAAAATGTTAACGAAATAAAATCGCATGCGTATCACGGTTTGACTTAATAATATAATTGTACTTAAGTATTCAATCATTTAAATGGCAATAGAGAAGATGGCTGGGTACTACCATCTGCTTGGGATTCTATAATAAATAAAATTAAATCCCAACCCAAGCATACAACTGCAAGACTTCAAGATACCATAAGTTCATACTGCATAGATCGGAACAAAAGTTAAATTTTAATCTATGGTAACCGCGGTTAACTATGACATAATATGGACGTTGAACATCTCAGTCCCGCCCGTGACCATGAGTGCTGTAAAGCGTTCGAAACTTCGGGTATTTAAAAAGTTAAATATACGCGATAAATTCCGTAAAAACTAGTATTATTTCAATGTATAGTGTTCGCGTAAATATAAGAAAAAAATTTTATATTTCGTTTAACTACTATATTTTATTCCAATTAGAAATTATATACATTTAAAGCCTATGTAACATTGTATTTTATTTTAATCTTCAATATTAAAAGATTAAAAATAAATATTAAAAATCATTCAATATTAAATTTATTATTAAGTATGTTATAAGATTCAAGAAAACTAAAATGTAAAAAAAAGTAAATAGAGAACTTTCCTTTTTTTAAAGTATCGGGGGAGGTGTAGTGTTTGTGCCTCCATATGTAGTATCTACCTAGTACCTATACGTATGTTTGGGTATAATCTAATATATAAACTTATTAATAACGTAATTACAGTCAGTCTTACGTCAACACTCAAGCGTTTCATTTCTCTCCTCCTTACAATATGTACTTACTACGTATGTACGTACCAGAACAGCTATTTCAAACAAAAAATATGCGCTACCACGGTAATTTTATCTATACAGTATTGTAACTCGGCTGTATCTTTGAAATAAATGCCTACAGCCGCGCGGTACGTAAACATGCGATAGGGCTGCCTACCTCCTGCAATACATTTGCCTACTTTGTGTCTCTATTTAGTTTTATGATCGTAAATATACTTTTTTTATATAAAATTGAATAGGAAGTGTTCAATAAAAATGCGTGGTTTTTTTGATTGGTAGGTTTAATTAAAAAAAAACCATGTTTATGTTTGAACAACAAATCGGTCTTACAAATTTGCGACCGAGAAATATTTGCGCCTCGTCTGAGACATACGAAATGCTTTATTATTAAATTTTTAAGTGTAAAAAAATCCGCATTCTAATATAAAGCTTAATTAAAAATTATTTTGGGAAACATGGACAAGGTGGAGAAAAGGAATAGCTTTTACTTGTTTATAGATGCCTACAGCTACTTTACAATGTATATGTTTGGTTTTAAATGAAGTTCGGAATATTTCCTCCATTTTTTTTATATTCCACAAAATCACCACTACGGCACAGTCACGACTGTGCATGCCGAGCGCATGCCGAGATCGAGGCGCGTAGGCATAGCTCTCGCTTCGTCCGTTTGTATGAAGTTGGAATACTGTATAGATAAAATTACCTTGGCGCTACTGTGTGTTCGCGTGGTTGTTTTTTTTATCATAGAATAAACATAGGTAGAATGATCAGTAGGTAACAGTAGATTGTATTGTTAAATAGCTAAATTATATCGAGAACAATTTTTAAATTTTGTCATTTATTTTGTATATTATATTTGCTTATTTAATATAATATTACATAATATTATATCACAATTACATTTTAGTGATA
Organism: Parnassius apollo; assembly: GCA_907164705.1. Lineage (NCBI taxonomy): Eukaryota > Metazoa > Arthropoda > Insecta > Lepidoptera > Papilionidae > Parnassius > Parnassius apollo. The sequence goes on along the minus strand of CAJQZP010001218.1, from coordinate 6,741,834 downwards.
TTTTTATCCGAATATTTTAAAAGGTATCTATGTCAAATATAAAAAAAACATACTAAATGTGTGTTTAACAAAACTTATTTATATAACATTTAAATTACAAATATATTTATTTAAATTAGAATAAGAGTCGTTCATATATGCTGGGCAGACGAGAGTTAAAAATGGACGAATTTATTCCACTTTGACTTTGACGTGGAAATCTAAAAATAAAATAAAAGAATAATGAACAGATTTAAATATAAAAAATTAGCCTAATTATGATAACTTATATATGTTTCTACAAAAAATATAATATGTATAATAATATAATATTCGTCCTATACTTAAATACCAACAGAAATGTTGCATCTGAACAAATTAAATTCATAATCTATATTCCATGACACGAGATGGCGTTTTAGGAATAATTTATTTTATTATTAATCTATAATATTTTTTATTGATTAAGTATCTTATTAACCGATGAAAATTAATTCCTTGGTTTTTTGTCGGCACATTTTTGTCAAGAGACTTTTTTTAAATCAACATAACACGTGACAACTCTAAAAGCGCTTAGCGAGTGACTAAATTAAGTGCGGTATACGCACCGCAGTTGAGTGGAACAGGATAGCTGAATGCAGTGTCGCCTCTAGTACGTAGTAAATAATAGCTCAATGATTTGTTAGTAAAATATTTAATTTTGAAAAAAAAAGCAATAAAAAGACGTAGATAGTTTTCCAAAATTATGACTTTTTGAGATTTTTTTTATTAAAACTTTTTTAATATTAACTTAGTCTTAGTAAGTGAAATTTGGATCGCTTTGATATCGAAATTAGTGGGAAGTTCCATAGATGGCCTACCAACCAATTTTTTAAATATTTTTTTGTTTTTCTGTAATAACCTTTTAAACAATATTCACCGTAAAGCAACAATGCAGTCACTGTTATATCAAGGTTCGAAGAGTAAGAGTTGGATAAAAGAGCACGTATAATAAGTAGTAATGAAGCATTTCACTAGCCCTACAGAGTGCCAAGAACCCTATTTCTTATATTTTGAGTAGGCTGACACGGAGATAAGGCCGCGAAGGCGTAGGTATCTGTCATACTGTTGATGACAGTGTTCTAGAGTCTCTGAAGACTCAGGAAATCGGGGAGCCTTCGGAAGCCTAATAATGTGAACTAGAGGTATACGAAGACTTGAAATTAGTGTCTAATTATCGTGATAGCACTACGAGGTTACTGGGTGAAGCATGTGGTTAGGTTAGATTACTTTTTCTGTCATTTGTTTTATTTCAGAAAGTAAACATGAAACTTAAAATTACAAGAAAAATAAACATTCAATTTTATTAATTATTCATTATTATGCTAAGCATTGAAGAATCGGATTGAATTTTTAGATAATGTTGAAGAAATAACATTTACTTTGATTCATTTACACTCGGATCTTTATGTTTTAACAGTATTAGGATTGGTATAATTTCTTACATAATTTATGTATAAAGAGAAAAGTTTGCCAAGGAAAAATAGAATGTTCTACATAAGCAATGGAAAGTAATATAGAGTAAAGAAACAGTCTACATACGCCCCAGTGTTAGGCACACCACTTTGTCCCATCATCATCATCAACATCATAACACCTCATCAAAATCGATTGACTCATAAGGGAAATATTTACAATAGTTGCCACGCTCGGCAACCGCAGTTTTTTTTTAAACATTATCAGGAAGATTATGGTGTCCATCTCCTGTATATATTTCTCTTTGTCGTCTCTTACGACATCCACGTAATAATGGTTTAGTCGATTATCTTATTATGCCACTAAAGAGCTCGTCCCGTCGGTGTTATGAAAATTGGCTATGTTACGAGCCGAAAAATATGGTGGTCGATAGATGGCGATATAACCACATGTTAAACAACTAACTATAAATGACCGGAAATATCAAAGGTGCAAGACAGTTTAGCAATGGACACAACGCTGTCAATTGCTAAGCTTTGTGTATAAAAAAGCTCATTTAATATAAAAGAAGGAGCGTGCTTTTAGATATAGTGATACGATTCTGCCTATTTATTAATTTTCAGAGAATAAATATAATAATGGAGAATAAAAAAAGTAACTAAATTACCCCACAAAAATCAAATTTGCAGTCCATGTAAGTCCTACGGCTGGGTCTAGCCTTACCCTCACTTTTGAGAGCGCTTATGGCAAGGAAGTGTCCGCTGCGCTTTTCTAATGCTTGTTGACAGACTTCACGGGTCGTTGAAATATTTTTTTATTCCTCAGACAAGTTTTCCTTACTATGTTTTCCTTGACCGCCAAGCACGTGGTAAATCAGCGCTGCTGACGGAGATTAGACCCGGGTTGCTCGCGTACTGTGAAATTTACAGCGAGTGCTAAGGCCTTAAACTACCATGGCTCACAGAAAATAAAGTAGAAATTAATTACCTAAATGGACTTACGTGGCAATACTATTTGTACTTTACGCATGCAGCGCGGGCGGTCGTCGGGTAAAAATACCGCCATACGTTCAAAGATGTCGCCGAAGACAGATAGCCAAATTTTCGAAACTTTCTACTACTTGCTGTAATTAAAGCAACTTTTAGAAATTACCAGGTCGTCAGTACATGAATATAGGAATAGTGTTTTTAAAAAATAAAACAATTTAAAAAAATAAAACACTATTCAGGAGGCTCAGGGCCTCACTTTGTGACATTCCTTTTAGGTTGCCTCTATCCCCCAGTAGACTTGTTAGAGGCGGTAACGATGGTGATGATTTTGATAATGATAATAGTTTGCTCCTGATTTATTCAAAATAATTAACAAGGAAATAAACAAAATATATTTAGAACTAAAATATTATAAAATCATCAAAGGGTACAACAAAATAAGCACATACCCTAACATAACATATTATGTAGATTTATTATATATGTAAATGGTATTTCCATATTTCTATCGGGATGATAACGGTCCCTTCGTATTATTCAACGCTGAAGTTTTGGGTCGACTTGATAACATTTTCTAAATGTATTCCTGTATTTCGATTATCCTACGAAAAGGCTAGTGTAAGTTAGTTCCCTACAAATTTGTTTTTATTTAATTTTCAACCTCATAGTTATAGCACACTATACATTTCATTGTATAATCAACGCGCCAACACCTCAGGAATTATTTGCCATAATCTAACCGTGTCCGCATTCATGGGATACAGGTAATAAAAATATATAATAATAAATGATGATAAATGAAAATGAAGTTAAAACCGCAGCTTTTTTTGATAACAACTAAAAATAATAAAAATTGCGGTTGCCAATCCGCCCGCCAACATAGCAACTATAACAAATATAGCAGATATCTTTATTTATACGTGGTAGAGCAATGCTGCAGTTATATAAGTAGTATAGTTGTAGCACGTATGTGTCGGCTCGACCGGGGAAGGACCACGCTCTCACAGAATACCAGCGTAAAATAGTAGCTTAATGCTGCTGTATGGACTGGAAACGAGGCATTCCATCTTAGTGCTCACGGGTGACAACGCATCGGAATTTTTTTTTGCCCCAGCAACCACTTACCATCAGGTGGACTGCTTGCTCGTTTGCCACCCCATCCTATAAAAAAAAAAACTAGAAAGAATAAAAAATCTGCGATTGCCAATCATGTTTTACATAATAATCTACTATTATATTTGACAACTATCTGATTGTAAGTGGTGATGGAGCTGAAGAAGTAAGCGTATTAGATTAATATAAGCCTATTCAAACTTGCCTCGAGGACACCATCATTATAATCGGATGAAAAGACAAATGTTAACAAAAATGCTTCACATCTTTTGGTTGTGTTTGGGTTTGAATACGTGGAATTTCAACAGTAAAGGAGTGGAGACCAGCCGAGCGTCTGTTTTAAGTTCATTTCGGAGAGTGTGTGCAGGAATTGCGCTCTTGAAAATGGAAATAATTGTACTAATATTCTGTAAAACACCGAAATGCTTTTTTGAGTTTTTGCTTAAGACTGGTAACAACAGAATAAAAAAAGCTATAGATTTAAATCACTATCGAAGCACTTGTTACATAGTTTAAACCAGTTAAAATATTCTCCGGTTCTCAACACTTCTCACCATCCGAAACGCAACAAAATTATTAATTTGTCCTGCTGCATCCATAGTATCAAATATATTTTATTTTCACTACTTCTCCTTTTTCGTCACGACAACGCTCGTCTTCGCCCTGCATACTATTAATTAAATATATATGATTTCATTTTAATTTTTCTATATGAAACTGTATATTAATTAGTAAGGAACTAATATTATCCTACGTTACACATTTGTATGTAAATTTTATATTCGCTTGCTTACCTGACGGACAAAGTCCCTAGTGCATTATAGAACATTGAAATTTTAGGTCGACTTACTAACATTCGTAAAATACTATTTTTGTTTGAAATTTTAAACACTATTATTTTGATACTGTAATGAAATGTCTAAACTATAGAGTCATAGTTGGTTAATTCAAATTTGGCACATGCATACGATAAGCCTTTAAGTTTCTAAGTAATGCTTTGAAAGTAAAATTAACTTTGCTTTAATTTCTTAACGTCAAGCATTGAACTTTATTATACTAGTTCGTTTTCGCCATTTTCTCCTCATAAATATGCAATTTCTAGACGTAATATGTCTTATTTGACTGATCTTACTAACTTCAAGTGTACTGGCTTAAAAACCTGATATTATATTTTCATACCTCCATCATATCATTAACATGTAAAAGTAAAGTAAAGTTACAGCCTATATACGTCCCACTGCTGGGCACAGGCCTCCCCTCATTTCTGAGAGGGTTTTAGGGCAAGAAAGTGTCCGCCATGCTGCCCCAATGCATATTGGCGAACTTCTTATGTGTTCGAAATATTTTTTTTGTTATTCCTCAGACATGCAGGTTTCCTCACGATGTTTACCTTCACCACCGAGCACGTAGTAAATCAGCACTTTAAATTGCAATTAACAATTTCACTGGTGCCGGCGGGGATCGAACCCGGGTTACTCGCGTTCTGTTGTATTTACAGCGAGCGTTAACTATCTGAGCTACCACGACATGAATCATTAACATGGCATATAATAATTTAACAGTTGGAGAATACTCAGGACTATACTTTGAAGCGTGTTAGGTCTAATTAAGCTCTACGCTCACGCTGTTCACTCGCGTTAATCTATATTAATTATGATATCAGTCACAACACTATTAAAAAAAAAACAGAATCTTTTTTTATTAATTAAATACTATAAAAGTACTTATTGAAAGTCACTATTATGTTTAACTTACCACGGGTTCGGAAAAAATCCTCTGCCTTGGGAAGAACCGCCAACAAGAAACCCAGCGGGACCTGAAAAAAAAAAACAGTTTACAATGGGTGCGTTTGGCAGAAAAAATCGCTAGCAAGGCTTGCTAAATATTTTCGGCCAACGATTATAGCGCTGACACAATCCGCCATTTTGCTTTTTTTGTTTGTTTTGAAGTAGAAATTATACGTTATTTTGTGCAATATTAGTTTTAAGTAATATAATGACATGAATAGACATACATGTTATTAAAAATTCATGATTGGTAAGTTTTATATGTATTTACAAACATATATTTTGTCCTGTTACAGTGTCCGGAGGAAGTGACACGCTTACCGCTTACGATCGCCATTTGCTACAAGCGCTTGCTAGCGCTTGCTAGCGCTTGCTAGCGCTTTTTTCTGCCAAACGCACCCAACATATGTATTACACAATTAACAACACAAAACAAATTATAAGCAGCTTGGTAGCGATCACCTCATTCTCAGGGGTTATTATCATCCAAATATTATCATCAAAATTCAGATGTGATCTTTATTCTAGGTCAATTATGAATGTTTTTAAGCAAGTAACAGTTATTTGTATTATTTTTCATTCCATTTCTTTTGCCGATAATACCGATCACGTTACTCGGAATTTTCGCTACAAAATAATTTTCGATATTGCTGCAACAAGTCCAGAAGTGAACTTAAATTAAAAATGATAAGTCGAGAAATGAATAAGTTATTCGGATATTTCGGTTAGTGAAAAATATCGGTTCTTGCGTCTGACACTTGATGTTGATATAATTATCTTCATGTAATTTCATATTGGATATTAATTTAGATATAAATTAGATGCCTCATAACTATATAAAAAAAGATGTCAACTAGGCTTACCGACTGTACAACTAGGCTTAGGTATATACATATTAAAATTAATTTGGAATTGCATCACATTTATTCATGTTTTTGTATTTTTCACGAATTATTAAAATTACTTAGACATACATTTTTCGAATTTCAAATTTTGTGTTTTCATTAATTCAATTTGTACTTCGTTCGATCTGTTAAAGCAAGCTAAATTAGAAAAAGTAAACACTGTTGTTATGTAGTCATTATAACATAGTTTAGTATATCCGTATATGCTGATATGCTATTAACGTTGCTAGTATACCATTTGCTACTCGTAAGCTGAAAATGTTTGTGTAAAATTCCGAAATTCGAATTTACCAGATCGACTGAAGAATTCACAAGCATGATTTCGTCTCGCATTCTGTAGTCATACTATTAGATAATCGTTACTACATGTTTCTCTTAGACTTAGAACACTCTTAGGCCTCGTTGAAGCTTTCATGACTTTCAAAAAGTGCTTCGTAAAGGCCAATTTTGAAACAAAATATTTTCACTCTGGCTTTTATTACTTAATGTACTTGACAAATCTATATTTTTATATATATATATATATATATATATATATATATATATATATATATATATATATATATATATATATGAAGGTTATAGAGATGGGTGTAGAAAGCTGAAATTAATATACCTATAATAAGTGTTAAAATACATTTATTTAAATTAAATAAAACATATTACATTGTTTGTGTTCATACTGCCAAAGTCTCAGGTAAGTACACGTTTAAGTAGTATGTTATTACTCCAAGGTCAATTTCAAGCATTTGATAATCTGTGGTCAAAAAGTCGCACAGGGTAGAGATTTTGGCCAAAGAATTTCAATGATGACATCAAATTTACTTTGGACTAACTAATTAGATTGAATTAACTCTTAATTTTTTGTGATTTTAAAGGTTCTCTTTCCATAATGAGTGTGTGAAAAAAATATTTATATACACCTCGTATATCAGATATCTATGTCTTATATACTTAGTCAGGTCATAAGTTCTGTCACAAACTTTTTATAAAATTAATGATACAATTTGTGATAATTATATAGAAATTATATATGAAATGAAAGGAAATTTCAGAATACAATTTTATTTACATTATTCAAAATGCCCTCAATACATCAATCGCAGCACGCACCACACTTATATCTATTTCTGCCGGTGCTTAGCCAAAGATGCTCGGAGAGATTCCAAATTCTGATGTGGTTTAGTGCAGACTTTTTCCTCCAAATTATGTCATATCTTATAATCCAGTGAGCTTAAATCTAGACTAGAAGAGGGCCAGTCTTCATGTCCGATAAAATCAATTACATGGGCGGTCAACCAGTTTTGCGTGCTTCGTGCCATATGAGCTGGTGCAGAGCCCTGTTGGAATATCCAATATCTGTTTTTGAACATTGTTTGAGAAAGAGGTTCCACTATGTTTGTTAGGACAGTATTTTGGTAAAACTCGGCACTGCTTTTTACACCTTTTTCACAGAAAAACACCTCATTTAAGCCTGAATATGAGACTCCAAGCCAAACCACGAGTGACGAAGGATAATGTGCTCGTTGAACCCTCGGAATACACGTGTTTGCTTCTTCGCTGCTGTGGCCATACACTTTATTATTTTGTTTATTATAACTTTCTTCGATGTTAAAATTTTTTTTATCTGAAAACTAAATTTCGCGGTATTTTTTCCCGCGTACCGCCGTAACAAAGCGCGGGAACTATTCAGCCAAAATTTTAAAACACTCGTTCAAAAAATGTCCCGTCTTTTTACGATAAGCTCGTAGTCCTAGCTCTTCATTGATCACTCTTTTGACCCTGGTTCTGCTTAGGCCCGTCTGAAGAGCTAAGATTTTTTGTTTAGGAACGGTGTTCTTCTTTTGATGATCGCGGGTGTCCTAACTGTACGAGGTCGGCTGGTCCTCTTACGATCTTCGAAGCTTAAATCTTCAGTGAAAAGTACATAATATTTGTCAAAATCTATTGATAAATATGATAATTATGATAACAACCAGAACAATATTATAATAAAAATTAAATAATTGTCGTCCTAAATTGTCATTCTTGTTTCATTACAATTATACTATTAATATATAATACAAGTGTACTTATTGAAACCTTTTTACCTACTTTTAATAATATTAAAATTTTAAATTAGTATTACAAAAAAGTAGGCAAAAACTGTTTCAGTAAGTATACGAGTTAAAAAACATAATATTTTAAAGCGAATCAATGTATTATATAAATAATATGGCTATATATATTTAGCAAATTATAAAAATATATATTAGCACTTTGGAAGAATAGCTAGTAGTTCAATTTTGTCAGCAATAAGATGATGTCAGAGGGCTCTCTTTCCTGTATATACTTATTATACTCTTTGAATTAATTTATTTTTAATTTTCGGCAAGCGCAAGCGTTATATTTTTAAAATTGGTGAAGTTCATCTAGCCAGTATTCAAATTTTTTTAATAATAAGGTTTTGACAGAACTTATAACCCAACTAAGTATAAATGTACAGTTAACCTAAGAACTCATTGAACTATGGTCGAATTTCGACCAACGACCACTGGTAATTACAAAATAATCAAAAAATCGGAATGACAAAATCATTTTCGAATTTACTTGATATTGTTTCCTTAGAAGCGAGGTTTTAAAGAGCGGTGACGAGAAATAGAATAGCCGCCGTTAAAAGTAGAAATGACTCATCGTTTACGCCAGACAAACACTCAAACTGGCGACGGGAAGTATTGTCAAAGATGCAAAGTGTCACTATACAAAGTATATAGGACAGGCATATATTTATTATATTATATAGGCATATATATATTATATAGGACAGCCATAAAATTTTTCGTGCTTTTAATGAAGAAGCAGATTAAAAAAAATGTAGAAGTTCACTCGATGGAGTGACGATCTGCTAATGCAGGAAGACGATGAAATTAAATTAAATGTAAATGAATATTTAATTCATCGACGTCAAAAAATACAATATCGTTTGTCAAATGTATTTTTTTTTTGTTTACGATAGTTGAAGGTAGCTTAGGGCCGTGCTTTGTGGGATTCCTTGTGCTAAGCTTTTGTTCAGCAGTGGGCTTGTGATGGGCTATTATAAATATGAGGATGAAGAAGAAATTCAGTTCGTCATATGGGTGCAATTCATGTATAAGTTAATAAACCTTTCTCCCAAAATGTTTTAAAAAGGTCTTTTTGTTCTTCAAAACCGATATGATTTTTGTTCAATTTCTCACTATCATATAATATATAGTTGAGATATCCTCCATACGGCTCACTTTGTTTACTGTGTGATATTTTTTAAAGCAAATTCGTAACTCGATTTGGTGCTAATGACCGGTCTGAAAATGCGGTATAGTATTTCAAAGGCGACAAAGGACGTCAATTTCCTCTAAGTGAGATGCTAACTTAGTTACTGACGTCTCGTTTTCACATAATCTTAATAATATTTGTAACTTATTTCATGAAAAATAAGCTTGTTTGCTATTTTATTAAACATTATTTAACATACCGATCAACGCATCGTGAAATGTTTAATAATTAAAAATGCAATAAGTATATTAATAATTACACCATTCAAGTGGTTTCTTCTTAAAATTGCTGTGCACGTTAATTCTTCATTTTCCAATTTAACAACTAAAATACCGTTTTCGGTAAGAAGTTTATGCAATATGCAGTGAGATGGCAGAAACGCATCGTGTTAAAAACATGGTGTAAACATAGGTAACTTTTGTTTTTTTAAAGAGTATTAATTTTGGGCATATATTAATAACTCCAACTAAATGAAGCGAATGCAAAAACTACTGGATGAGTCCATTGCTACCTTCTATCAAAAAAGTAAGTATTAAGTTATACACAGAAAGTTACAATACTCGTATAGCCTGTACGGATAAAGAATGGGATTATATATGGCGACTCATCAAGCCCGTACCGTCAACATGCACAATACAAATAACGAAAACCCGCTAATAACCGTATATCGTTATTATGTTAATTAAAACGTTATTTTTTCAATTATTAGAACATTTTAAATTAATGGGAAAATATTTGAATATAGTTATATACACAAGTAGACACATTAATTTTAAAATAACATTTATAGCCACTGGCTTCGCTTGGGTAAAATTGAATTATTTAAAAGTATACATAAGTAAATTATTCACAAAGACTAAAATATAACAATCTATTTCTTAATGTAAATATAATTTATATTTTTATAATTAAAATTAATTTAAATGACAGCCAAGAAAATATGTAGGATTTCAATTAGAACAGACAGGCAAGAAACTCTGTAGACATTTATTTTTTACATATAGTAATCTTGTGAAAATTAAATTTTGCTACTTGAACCTTCACCGAAATTGTCTGAGAACACTTTGATTCCGGATATCCTATCGTTATCTTCATAATCATTGTTAGTATAAACCAGTTATCGCTTTCAAAATCACTGTTCAGCCACGACGCTGTTTGGAAGTATGTTTAGGATGAATTTTTCCTCAATATATTTAGTACAAATTTGCCTAATCATTTTATCACCGTAATCACCTTTTTTGGTTTTTACCTTAAAATAAACTCATCAACATTGAAAATCCTTGGGTTCCGTACCACCAAGTTTATTACTGTTTATCCTGTTTTCATTATTTGTTATTTAAGTATAGTGTATTTAGTATTATTATAGTGATAATTAGAATTAAATTGATAGATTCAATGATGGTATTACATTTTTAAAATACAAGAAGAAGAAGAAGAAAAATTCATTTTTTTTCGAGATTTCTTATATAGAGACCCTCTTGGGTTTTAAACATTTAATTCGTTTAATTATTTGTTACTAAAGTGATTATTGTTACTTATAATTAAAAAGTTACAGTAATGCGACAATGAGACAGATAGATTTAGTAATAGGTTTCCGTTGGGCACTTCACCAAGTAGTGGTGGTGTAAAAATATCTACTACCCCACATCGCCACGTGGGTGTCGTAAATGGCGCAGAGGGAAACAAATCATCAGATGGGCAGCAGCATCTTCCTAATAACAACTGAAAATAAAAATAGTACTTTTGCCAACCCGCTTGCGAAGCGTGGCAACTATGGCATAAATCCCCCATATGAGTCAAGGGGAGGCTGGACTTTAATAGAATGTAACAGTACGATACGGGTCACACTTTGGAAACGAAACCCTAAGAAGGTATTGAAGAAACGAATATTGATTAGCGAATACAATAGTTTTATTCAAATCATTAATTATAAAAAAAAAACGTATAGCTACTAGATAAACTTAATACACACCATCTTTTTTAATTCGAGTGACAATCCTGTTGCCATACCCATTCTTGTATTAATATATGGCAATGGGTGATAACGTTAGAGATTTTTCTCTTATGTGTAGCACTATATAGTAATTGCCGCCTTTATTCTCCATTGTTAACAGAGTATAGATTAAATAAGAAAACAAAAACACTAAATAACGTAATAATCAACAAAAACGAAGTAACCAACAACGCTTTACAATAAATAATAAACAAAAACAATAACAGCGAGTTAACAAAAGTATTGACAAAATCAACAATAATGACGTAAAAAAAACTCTCAGAACGTGTTTAGCTCACAAATTTGCGAAACCAGTATTTTTTTTAGTTTATGGCATTTTGTTACCATTTATGCCAATGACAAAATGGACTGAAGTTAACACGTACGAAAAACAAAATTTTTTTGCAGTCCCTACCGGCGGGTGCGAGTATATATAGCGACAGCGTGTAAGCGAGAGGTAAGTAGAGGAGACGCCATTTTTAGTCCCATTCTTCAACCACACGAGTAGTATATATACACATACAATTCTAGTTAATTAATATAATAATTAATAAATATCTATGAAGTAGCTACGGATGAAAATCCACTATCCCATGTCATTTCATGGGTTAATAAAAAAAACTAAGGTTTCCATCTCGCCTGCCAAGCGTGGCGATTACAGCAAACGTACAACCTATATAATATTGGACTTTGAATAGGCTGTAATGAATAATTTAATAAACTAGAATAAGTAAACAAAAATTGCTGTGCAAGAAAGCTTTTGGAATAGAATTAGCTAATAAAATTTTAGATATTTTATTTAATGAGATCAAGAGGTAGCGGTGTAGCAGCTATAACTTACTGCTAGAACTATTCGCAAACTGTATTCGCGGTGCGGAGCGGTGAAGAAGAACATTGTAAAGAAACACGCAAGTTTGAGAATTAAAAAAAATAATTTGTAGACACACAAAGTCCGCCAAAATGTACTAGTGCAATACGGCGGCCATTTTCTTGCCCTAAAACCCTCTCAGATGTTATAAGGGGCGTTTTCCCAGGAAGGGACGCATGTTAGAGCTAGATATAACTATTTTCTGATTGGGCAAAAAGTCAAACTAGCGTCCACCTAAAGCCAAGACCTACACGTTGTTTCATCTTAATGCTCTTCTTTTTAAATAAACGTTTTTATAAATAAATTAAAATTGAATTTGTTATTAAATGTAATGTCAATCCAGACCTCTCCTACTAACACTGAACGTCTCTCTCGAGGTGTGCATTTTTATCCTTATTTTAATTTTCAGTGCCCAGTTACTGCCACCCTTTCAATATAACAAAATTCAATAAAACAAAATACTTCAATTAATATATTACAGCATTATAGATATAGTCAAGTTAGTACTAAATTTATGAAAGGAAATGATGGCTTGTTCAGAATTAAGTATTACACTTGCGACCAAAAAAATATTTTCGGTCCCCTTAAATCATTTTATCTCTAAAGAACCTAATTAGCTAAAGATAAAGCGGTTTTAGGTTTTTTTATAGGAAAAAGGTGACAAACGAGCACACAGTCCACCTGATAGTAAGTGGTTGCTATGGCCCATAGACTATCATCTCTATCCTCATAACATATCTATCCTCCATTACGAATCAAATGAGTTGTCACCCGTGAGGACTAAGATGGAATGCCTCCTTTATAGTAAAAAGAATCTCTGGTTCTCTACACTCACCATACGAAACACAGCAGCGTTTAGCTGCTATTTGACGCTGGTATTCTGTGATAGCGTGGTCCTTCCCCGGTCGAGCCGACCCATTCGTGCTACAAGTATACTATTAATGCTGCAGTTTGGCTCTACCACGTAAAAAAACGTTTGTTTGTTGTGTCTGGAACTTCATTAGCATATGTCCTGAAATTGATATTTTATGCCGACCCGAAAGGACCGGCTCCTTGTTCAATTATTGCTTTTTCATGTTTTTGTTACATGATTCTCTATATGTGCGAGGGCGGGTCAAAAAGATTCCGGAATAGAAGGGTTAGAAAGTGGAGGGGGGATTTTTTATAATCTCACTACTTCATTAACCTTTGAGATATCACAGGATACAAAAGTAACATTAACTATTAAGAAAAGCGGTCTAGGTGCGACCCGAAAGGTTTACACGACTAACTTCCCAGTAGTAAGAATAAAAAAATATCATGTTTTAATATTTTATACAATTTTTCATTCGGTACAAAAAACGACTTGACCGATTTTGTTCAAAATTTAATGATATCTAAGTTATATAATTATACGTGAAATGAAACTGGTCCCATGTCAATATTACTCTTTGCTCTGAAAATTGAATTCGAACATACATACGTACGTGTGCACACATGGACATCTCTTAAAAACCATACTATTCGACTTTAAAGACCTTGAAACGTGGAGATATATTTAAATTTCCAATTTGCGAAATTGAACCCATTACAATAACTTCCCACCGATTAAGTTCGTCGTTTAAGTAAAGTTTTTTATTTTTATTAAATATGTTACACTTAATGGATGGTCCTCATTAATCGAAGAAGAAATTCCACCGTGGAAATGTAACTATTTTGATAAAATTCTAGTATTCACCTTCAGCGTGAGATATTCCTTCAATACATTAGAGCCTATGAAAAATCAAATAAGGAGATGTTGCTGTGTAGATATTCTCAAGTCCACATAAAATATTTGAAATTATCTTTTAATAAAATTCAAAGCCGACTTCATAGAACTAAAAACAAATATTTAGCTTCCACTGAAAGTGGAGTTGGTGCTGAGATATTACTAAAGGGACGGCTCCGTGGCGCAGTAGCTCAGTATTAAGTTGCGGCGATGAGGGCCACGGGTTCGAATCCTGCACAGAACAAGTATTTGTATGGCCTACAAATAATTGTTCCGGGTCTGGATGTGTGTCCTTGTGCAATTTATGTTCGTAAACTGCCTCCACGATACAGGAGAAAATCATAGCGTGTGGAGGTGGGGGGGGGGGGAGCTAAGCCTGAAGTACAAGCGAGCACATAGTTCATCTGGTAGTAGTGAATGCTGTGGCCCCATATCCCCTCGGCTGTCCAAACGCCATATTCTGGTGTTTCAAATAATATGCGCATCTGTCAAGCGCCATAATATGGCTTCGAGTGATAACAAACTATTTGTAACATATATATTGATATATATATAACATACATATATAACATGTATATCTGTTATGCATAATCTGATAGCTTATTTAAAAAAAGTTTCCTATATAAGTTTATATATATATATATATATATATATATATATATATATATATATATATATATATATATATATAGTATACTTGTTATATACTTACTTAGTACTTCGGAACGTGCTCGGCATATGCGCCGAGATGTCGACTAGAGCAATTTTACTACTTATATAAAGTAGCAGTCATTATTTTTCCCGCAGTTAGATAAAATATTTTCTTGAAATTAATCTGAGAGGGCTGTGATATAGAAAGGAATCCGCTACACTGCATCAGTTATCTCAAAACCAAAGACTTCAAAATACAAAATTATTCTATTACTCGTTCTTTTACTCTTATGAGTGGAGTAAGGATTATCACAATATTAACGACGTCCGAATAGTTGTATTAAAAATTTCATCCCTTATTTTCCCACCCTTAAGATGGATTTTTTCTTATTTATTTGGGAGCATCTTTGCTGTATACCTTTTTATTTAAAAAATCGTGAAAATCGGTTTCCAATTGACGTAGATATTGCGTAAAATGATACACACAAAAAGCAGTCGCATTGAGAACATCTTCCTTTTTGTTAATATCGACTAAAAACGGCATATTTTATTATTTTTTGTGTACATACAAATCTCTATGTATTTACTATATGTCGCGTAGCGGCGTTACGAGAATTGAATATCCCATATCATCCCGTAGGCGACACAGGGAAACTAAGGGCATCAGCACCTTTCTGATAGCATTCAATAACAATAAAAAAATGGGTTGGCCCATCTGACTGTCAAGTGAGACAACTATGGTAAGTGTTCCCGCTATGACAGGGGAGTCTATGTGGGAAGTCTACGTTCTGCAGTGCAATTTTGATATGTAATGAATTTACGACAATATTTATTTTCGTATTTGTCTTTATTCAAAAGTTGCTAGTACTTCAAAATTCATATAGGAAACATAGTTTTAAAACAAAGCGTGAAACAATTTTATTATTGGAAGCAGGTGCGCGAAATGTTTTAATAATAAACATAAGTATTTAATTAAACATAAATATTTAAGTGCAAGAAAACTTGATGGATGTAGGTATATTTGATTATGTGATTACATTTTTAAGAATTGTCCCGCGTTCACGTAGAATTTGGTTCCGGCACGTTAATAAAAACACTAAAGTAACGTTAGCTTATTAATTTTTAACCGAGCTGAAAAAACGTGGATGCTCTATATTTTGACGCGTTTGTCTTTTTTGTATGTTCCCGATTTCTAGGAATCGCATGAACTTGTAACAAACCAATTGTTTTAAATGATTTATTTTATTAAATAGCCACTTCGAAGATAGGATTTCATATGTGAATATTTAGAAGACATTGTATTTGCTACATTGACGTTTATCTTAGTCCATTTAAAAAGTAGGTTTTAAAATGTTTCATATAAATTTTAATACCTACACTTATTTGGAGCCGTGACAGCGCAAGGGATAGAAAGCGTCTTGATTATCGTAACCAAAGTAACTTAACAATCATAATTATTACAAAAGTGAAGAAATTGGTAAAAGGAGTGGTTCATTATAAGTTTTTTTTAAATTTAATAGGTTACAGGAGTGATCTAACATAAGTTTTATCGTTGAAGTTTTGATGTAACTATTTAGACGAAAACGAGATTGTGATGATAGCCATTTTAAAGGCTAAAAATAATAATTTTTAATGAAAAGTGGAAGTCGACTTTAAAAAACCAAAAAGAATGAAATAATTTCACATTCTGAAGGCAGGACTTTAATTATACTATGCCCTAGTCCTATCGCCGAAAAGGTTCTTTTTAATAGAGAGCATGAGTCTTATAATTTTTGTATTCGCTTTATTCAGTCGGAGTTATTAATTTATGCTGGAAATAATACTATTAAAAAAATTCTTGATTAACTAGTGTACCCAAATATGTGTAAATATTGAGTAAGTTATACACAGAAAGTTATAATACTCAATACATGATACGTTGACCAGTTTAGTGTTCTTCCAAGTAGAAATTATGTTAATTTAAAGATTTGAAATATGTAATGAAACAAAACTACCAGTAGGTATTTATATGTGCTAGGATTACACTGCAGCTATTGTGGTTGTAGCACGCATAGGAAATGTAGAATAGATGGTTCAATAACCTTTTTTTTAATATTATACTTTAATATTTTTGCGACTTCTGCCTCCTTTGTCGATGTAATCAAGCGGAGTCTTTGTTTTATAGGTCTTGCAACACTAAACATCATAAAATTTTGCTTGCGACAACTAAGTTAATGTGCAGTTGTCCCTTGAAGATGCCGGGAGCTTTGATTTTAGGTCCAGATATTGGATTTCGTACTGGTTGTACTAGTAATTCAAATAGCGCAAATAGGTCGGCTCTACCGGGGGAGAACCACGCCCTCGCAGAATACCAGTATAAAATAGTAGATTAATGCTGCTGTGCTTCGTATGGTGAGTGTAGAGAACTAGAGACACAATTACTAGAAATGAGGAATTTCATCTTTGTACTCAAGGGTAACAACGAATCTGCATTTTGATTCTTAAGTGAATTGTCTATGGGTTGCAGCATACTCTTACCATCAGGTGGACTGTGTGCTCGTTTACCGCCCTTATTCGATAAATAAAATATAAAACATCGATGTAATATGTTTGTCTGGAGAAACTTTATGTTTGTACACATATGTCGCTTGAATGCATATAAGAATCTTATTTAGTGCGTGATTTGCTAACAATATTTTTTATTTGTATTGTTACCACGACCACGACACTTCAAAGGAATTGGGTTTGAGAAGTTGGAACATGTTATAAGATTTTTATTACATTAATGAAACAAGGAATTTATACTACTTACACACATTCGCTACTCTCGTGAATCATATGTGTCAACTTCATGCGGGTGGTTGAAGGGAGAAGTCTCTCAAGGCTGCGGCCGAAAGACGCTCAACGTGGAACCGATTCCCTTGAGGTGAGTAGTATATTCATAACACGCTCTGCCGCTAGAAACCGTGCTAATCAGGCAATCGGTGATGATGCCTTACAATTACGTCACGCCTGCAGGAACGGCGATCTGGCGGGTGATGGTGTTCACGGAGGGCTTTTAATGGCCACTGTACCTATTATTCGACGTGTTGCCTAAACCGTATGACGTACAATTACTGTGGCTGAATTTAATCGTAATCTGTATTGCGTTTACACGCAGTGACACGCACGGCTTCCGTCGATGTTTGTGCTTACGGACTACCAAGGGGTCAAGCCTTCTTTCACTGGTTCACTAGTTATTTATCCACTTCGTGGGGAGCGCGTGTGTGGCGCAGTGTGCCTTCCCCATATTCTTTTTTAAATATGAAGTGAAGTATTTGTATCGGGTATTTTATATAAATATTGTAAATCTTTTCCATGTGGGAAGGGATTGATTATAAGAAATTGATTAATTTGAACCTGATACAGTAGATTGGGAACATTTAAAGTTCTTATCCTTTTGAGCGCTTTCTTCATGAACGGGGTTCCTTAGCTTAAATATAAAATAATTCATAATTGTGAAGCTTTATCAAAGGCTTTTTGATGGCTTAACGAATTAAAGATAATCATGATATAGTATAATTTTCCTTGGATTTTAAACTTTAACGTCAATCATTTAAATGTGACGGACTGAATATTGATATATCGAAATTTGTGCATTAGTTTAACGTTAATAATTTACATTTAAACGGCAATAAAACTAAATGTATTAAATTTATAACAACAAATGTTAATAATCCGGATATCAATGTGCTGTTAAATGGGGAAGAACTAAGTCCTGTTGAAACCTCTGTTTTTCTTGGCATCACTCTCGACGCTAAGCTTCCCCATATATCCAAACTAGCAACCAGACTAAGCTCTGCAGCTTATCCTGTAAAAAAATTAGAGATTTCACTAGTGACTAGACAGCTAGATTAGCTTATTTCAATCATTTCCATAGCATTATGTCATTTGAGATTTTGCTATGGGGGAATGCCGCTGCTAAGAAACTAATTTTATTTTGCAAAACAGGGCCATAAGAGCTATTTACACCCTTAACCCAAGAGTCTCTTAGAGAAAAATTTAAAGAAATATATATAATAACTTTGGCCTCTCAGTATATTTATGAAAATTTGATGTAAGTTCACAAAATCAAAGGTAGTTTTAGTAAAAAAAAGTGATATACACTCTGTAAACATTAGGAACAAACACATATATGGATAGTAATACCAGTTTCTCGACTCCACAGAGTCAGTAACGCATTCTTGAGGCAATGTATAAGCTATTACATAAAAGTCCCAGAAAATATACAAGGCTTCTCTGTTAGCAAGTTTAAATATTTAATTAATCAAAAACTGTATAAAAAGGGTTATTATGATATAAATGAATATATGGTTGATAATAACCCCTGGCTGTTTGTCATTGATATAGTGAAATTATTTTTAAAAAAAATCCCGCTGGTTTCTTGCTGGTTCTTCCTTAGACAAAGATTTTTTTAGAACCAGTATTAAAGTAAAAAATTGACTTTCAATAAGAATTACTTGTAATCTAAATTGAAAAAAAAATATATTCCATTCTATTCTATTCTATTCTAAAAAATATCTTATATGCCATATATTCAAGCAAATATTTAAACGAATTTTATTAAAATGAAATTCAGCGCGCAAATCAAATGAAGACATTAAATTTTTATTGCGAGCTGCTTCGCGCAGAAAATAATTGACGAGGCGTTAGAACTATAATAAAATGGAAAACGAGTACTATAAGAGCGTAATAAAATACATTTTCCGATAATTTTTTTTTAGTACATCATTTAGTATAGTCTGTAACACAAACGTATTAAAAATAAAACTGTGATGAAACTGTTAATGAATCAAAAATAAAATAAGGAACATTAAAGTGTGAATTTTATTTATATTAGTTAACGAATAAATAATAGCAGCTATATAAGAATATGCTTATATCCTCTTTTTTAACGCAACAGAATGGGCCGTTTCGATCGAAAAAGGATCTCATTTGTAAAATACTAGCCCGAAATAACAACATACGTATGATCTTTCATATGTACAAAAAATTCGCTTGTATTCACACGTTTGAAGTGAAACTTATCATTTCTAGTTTATTTTATATTTTTACATAAATAGGTAAAATATTATAGTCCAGTCCAGTCTAAGAAAAGTTGCAAGAAAACGTGACGTGTTTAATTTTTTAGTATCGTACTAAATTTCTCCACTAAATCGATAAATAATTTTCACTTCAAAAAATGACGAAACTTATTTGTGACAAGTCTCAAGAAAAAATACATTGTCTCCAGTGGTTTTGAAGTAAAGCTTAACATACATACATACTTAGTGAAATCTGAAGAGCAAGTCGCTAGCTTAAGCTGCTGTTTTAAGGTTAAATATTTGGTTTGTAAAAAAAGTGACATAATTTTATTGAGAAGATCTTCATGTACAAGAAAGTATATTAAGGTCGCATAAGCTGCCCTTTGGGGAAGTTTGGAGTCAGATATGACATCTACTATAGTGAATTGCAATATATACACTGTAATGGCCCAACCTAATAAGATTGGATTCATCACTCTTTCTATTTTGCCAGCACCTTTGTTGCCATGAAATGATATACTCACTGGAGTTATTCCTACCCAATAATTTTCATCAAGGAAACTTCTATCGATAAAGCGGTCATCAAATTGGAATAAAACGTATTTAGGCTACTCTCCATCTTTCAACTGTTCTGCCCTTCCTACTGAAAATCCTAAACTACTCCCATGCTTCCTAATATTGGCTAATCTTTCGTGAATTTTAATGTTCATTCTTAACATCTATCAAGTACCCACACCCAATTTTATGTATTATTTGGATGCGCCTCAAGAGTTATTTGGGTATATATGAATAGCAGCAGGTGGAAGTTTCTGTTCATAGTTGTTGAGTTCCATCGACTCATCTCGTGCATCCGTCGGGACTGCCATTGCCATGTTCCCAATTTGAATATAGAAAAGCTAAGATATGCAGCAACGAGTGTTACCGAACGTGAACGAACCAACAAGCGACAGCGTATACTCAGTTATTCAATCAAACATAACCATCATCATCATCATCGTTATTACAGCCCTTCACAAGTCCATTCTTGACATACACCTCCCCCACGGAATATCACAAAGCACGGTCCCAAGCCACCTATATCCTTCAACTTCCTGCATGTCTTACCAGGTCGTCACTCCATCTAGTGGGGGGACGCCCTACACTTCGCCTGCCAGTACGGAGCCACCATTCGAAAACCTTTTTTCCCATCGGTTGTCGGTTCTTCGAGCTACATAGCTGGTATGGCTCACTGGAACTTCAGCTTACTAGTCCGTAGAGTAATGTTGGTTACTCTGGTTCTACTGTGGATATCCTCGTTTTTAAGTCTATCACACAGAGAAACCTCAACATAGCTCGTTGAGCGATCTTAAGCTTCATAAAGCCAGCAGTGAAGTACAACGTCTCAGATCCAAAGGTCATCACTAGCAACACGCTCTGATAGTACAATCTTATTTTGAGGTTTTTAAGTATGCTTGACAAGAACATGTGTCGTAATCTCCCGAACGCTGCCCACTCAACTTGATTCCGTCGATTAACCTCTCGGTCGAACTTGCCTAGTCATACTATTTGTCCCAGATAACATACTCGTCAACAACTTCGAGCTTAGTGCTCCCAACAACTACCGGCATAGGTATGACGTGGAAGTTTCACATGACTTTGTTTTGTCCATGTTCACCTTAAGACCAATCCATTGATAGATATTATTGACGTCATTGATCATTGTGCTAAGGTCTTCCAGCGATTCTGCCATAGGGACTATATCTTTGGCAAATCGAAAGTGGGTGATGTACGCGCCAATGACGTTAATACCGTATGCTTTCTAATCCAGTAGCTTGAAAATGTTTCCAATTCAGCGGTGAAAAGTTTCCGGCAAATTACGTCACCCTGTCTTGCACCTCTCTGCAGTTGGACAAAAATATCCAACTGCAGAAAGGTGTAAGACAGGGTGACGTAATTTGCCTTATAAGAAACATCTTACTCTGGTTCTGTACTGGGATAACCATCGTAGTTCTACTGTACAGATACTTCATCACTTTGATATACTGACAGTCAACTTGGCACCGCAGAAGGAACTGCAACACTACCCAAATTTCGACAAAATAAAAGGTTTTCTCATAGTCCACATAGGTGAAACAAAGTAGCAGATTGTACTCATTGGTCTTTTGTACAATTTGCTGAAGGGTATGTATGTGGTCGACGGTGCCAAACCCTTTTCGGAAACCGTCTTGTTCATCGAATCTGCGTGCAAGACGATTCGTTATGACTCACGAAAATAGCACATAGACTCGGCTCAGAAGGGAAATCGGTACGTATTACTTCAAGAGAGCGTTATCGTCGTTCTTAAAGAACAAGACCACCGTACTTTTGCTTCACGCCTCCAGAATAGTGCCACCAGAAGTAGTGAGAACGGAAATATAGAGATTTTAAAGACTTCAAGTACTGGTTTTCTTCTCGCTTTCAGAAGCTTCGTCGTAATTTTGTTTTAACCAGTGGCCTTGCCATTTTTAAGGTGATGAAGAGTCATTCTAATCTCGCTCAGATTAACAACCAGGATATCATCGGTACAGTGTCGGATGAGACTTGCTCTCGGATCGTTACTCACACAGTGTGCGTGTGATGAAGTGAGAACTCCAACGATGATGTGTACAGCTGCCCATAGACCCCCCCCCAATTTCACTCAAAATCTCAGACAAAACAATAACAATTCCTACTTTCAAAGACATTTTAGAATTTCATTGAACTACAAAGACAAAGTTTAAAGTTTAAAGATTTGTGTAAAGTACGAATAGTAAATCCGAAGTACGATCTTGTTCTCAGAGTGCATTTTGTAAGAATAGTAACTTAAGTGTAACTTGCTGTATCTTTTAATTTTATTAATTTAAGCTGTCTACTCTAGTTATACTTTTTTGATATACCTGTAAAGGTTACTAAGTGATGAGCACTATGTTTAATTCAATATACAATTGTACACTCAATTAGCTGACAAACACTTGAATACTTGTTATTATTGTTTATTGTTGATACACGTATCTTCTGAAGCAGTGGTCGTTTATCTTGACTTTCAGTAAGTTGTCGAATCTTATGGACATCATGTGCATTAGGTTCGATAACTTACGTTGAATGAAATATTTAAACTTTAAAATAATATATTTAAAATAAGAGGGTGACGAATTTCTGTCACCACGCTACCCTATTGACCCCGAAGGATTTACCTAGGATGGTAATAATAAGAAAGTAATGGTAGGCAGATTTCTATATATTTTTTAAATAATTAGTTAATAAACTAATTTTGTCTGATTTGTAGTCCATAATAAGTAGGTATAATATCATTGGAAAGACTTAATTTAGGTTTCCTAGTATATGATGTTTAAATTTATATTTTAAGTTTTTTCTGTCAATTCGTCCTTAATTTTTTCTAGAAGATCATTTAGAATAGATTCCCTTCCTCATTTAGAAGACCTGTCTCCATAAATGTTATTTGATTTTATTTTTCTAAATGTTTTTTTACACAATACTTTATCATTAAATTTATCAAAACCCAATCCGACCGAAGGAATAAAAGTATATATTTTAGTCAGTACTCGTAATATACAAATTCCAAATAATATGAAACATAGATAATATGAACGTTTGCAAATCTATGTCAAACAAACACTTCAATTAAATTATTTATAATTAAATTGCATAATCAACACACTAAAAAGATTAAAAAATGCACGTTGAAAATATCCCCGTACACACCCTTCTTTCCCTTGTTTAAAAATTAATGACATCAACAATAGTTTACTGCATTTACGATTTTATAAAACTGTATAAAAAAGTAGGCGCATTTTTAAAGAGATTCTTTATTACTCAATCTCTTAATTCCCGAAAGCAAAGAAAAAATGTATCATTTAATTAGACATTGAGTTTGTTAAATTTCTGGGAAAACCTTTGTGCTGGACAGTTTTATCCGACCATAGTCCTTAAAGCATGTTCTTGATAATTGATAGAAACTATTTCGAACTTTATTTCACAATACTTAAAGTTCAGAATGTTTTGTATAAATTTAAGTAAATATTCAGATCGTGACAATCAGCCAAGAGCGCTGTGAAAAGTCTTTTGCTAACGAGGTCCCCTCCCACATTCTCATTTCAGTACAGCGTTACCCCTCGCCTATTATTTAAAAACCTTTTCCTTTGCAAAACTGTCATATAATTTACATTTATTATACGTTTGCAGTAGCAGTGCATTAAAATAAGTGCAATTTTCGTTAATCAGAAACTAATTTTAAATACGACAACACATATATTATAATAAAAAACAGAAAAAATGCGATAAGTAATTATTTTGTGTTTTGGACAAAATTACCCATGTGTGTATGTTGAAATAACCTGGATATAACATGCAACGCTTTTTTTGCGAAATGATTTTTTACTTTATTATATTGCCAATCATCATATATATTCGTATTTGCGATGTAAAGTTGAACGGATGGTGAAGCTGATGTTTAAAGCTAAGTCCCATAATTATTCTCTCTTCGTTGATGATATTACTGAATATGTGTGCGAAATGCATATTTTGCACATAGCGTACAGAAGTAGCGTTATATGTTCAAGTGTATTCATGAGTATCACAGTCCTTCACAAATTCACTGCGGAACATAGGCCTCCCTCAAGTAATGCCATAAAACATCGGCCCTTGTGCCACATGCATACGTCGACTTCCCGCTTGTTTTACCAGGTCATCACTTACTCCAGTTAGGAGCCACGCTTACTTACAGCTTGGCACAGACTTCCTTTTATTTCTGAGAGAGTAATTATTAACTTTATTGGTGCACGTTTTTTATTGAATAAGGGTGACAAATTAACACACAGTCCGCCTGATGGTAAGTGGATGTTGTAACCCAATGACATCTTCACTTATCCTTGGTTTATAATCAAAATGCTTAATATGCGATGTCATCCCTGAAAACTAAGATCGAATGCCTCGTATTCGATCTTAGTTTTCGAGTAAAAAGGGTCTCCGATTCTCTATCCTGCGGGAATTAAACACGGATTTCACACATACTGCGAAATTTAAGCCCAGTGCAGGCGGGTTGGTTGAAGCAGAAAATCATACAAACTGATTTTTGCTGAAATATTTTCGTTTCATTTTAAAAGAAATACTAAGCTATGCAACATGAACTAATTTAGGTAATGGTAAGCTGGTGCACAAAATAATTAAGGATTACATTTTAATATTAAGCTTTTACCTGTGTATTTCCTTGTAGCGACTACGCCATAATATCATCATAGAGGGAAATAAAACGGGAGATTGGCAGCAAGCAGCACCTTGGTGATAAAAACTTGAAATATTTATACTGCGGTTTACAGATGCAGTATCACGAAATATGTTAAAAAAAGAACACAACATGCCTCTAATAAATATGAAGTGACTAGTACCTAGTCAAAGCAGTTGAAAACATAATTATTTAATTAATCTATACATATAATTAGTCTGTGGAAAAGTTGTGTTTGTAATTCTAATATTTTCTGGGAAAAAACAAGTTTCGGGAGACTAAATAAAGGGCACCGAAGCCAAATTTGTGGTTTTTAGAATATTTGCCTATCTGTCTGTCTGTGTATTCACGATTCACGTAAAAACAACTTAACTCTTTCAGTCTTGGTGGTTAGTGTTACTAACCACCTCTTTTCGATTACGTTAATTATAATCCACGCCATCTAGCGATGAACGGTTGAATTATTATGAAAGTTTATTATGAAAACAAATGACAGATTCCCAGTAAATTGAATGAATGACAGTTCATACCAGTTGAATTGAATATAGCGCTAACGTCTTTTTCTCGAGTGTCTGATAAAAAAAATCTATAGAACGGGTAAGTAACATTTTTTCTGTAATGTTTTTTATTGAACGTATTTTCATATACCTATTTTATGCGTGTTTGCATGCAAGTATTGTTACTTTTGTTTTTTCAATAAGTATTTACAAAGGGAATTTGGTGGTTAGCCTACAAACCACCATGACGGTGGTTGGTTAGTTTACTGATGTAACTTCATTTGTTTTTTCACATTTTTATAGTATGTTGCGCCGCACGCGCCGTTTAGGAGAGAAAGAGATTGAAAAATACTTGCTTGAAGACATCCCTTCAGGTAACGAGAGCATTTGTAGCTAAGAAGATGACAAAGAAGAGGCAGAAAATCAGCCAAATCCGATGGTGCTAGGTGATTTGATTGGAGTTCAAATTGCTCATGACGACATTTATGATTTTGATGATGACCTCCTTTTGTCTAGCCTGTTACAACGGAATCCTGATTCTACAGTCTAATAATGTAAGTTCAAACATGCCGGTTACGATTGCTCCAAAATGGAAGAAGAATTATAGAATGGCATATGCCTGGTGAGTTTTCTGAAAGAGTGGGTTTGTCAGATCAAATAAAATAACTAAGCATGGAGAATGTGATACCTCTTTTACTATTTCGCCTTTTTTGGACAGAGCATTTACAAGAGCTTTTATTTTTCCAAACCAACCTTTACGCTACTCAAACTGGAAAGCCATATACACCTATCACAACAGAAGAGTTTGATGTTTTTGTTGCCTTGAATTTGGTAATAGGCATAAAAAATTGCTACCGAGCTACCGAGATTATTGGTCTTCAGCGCCTGATTTGCATGACAGCTATGTTTCGAAGTTCATGATCTTTAACAGGTTCAGTTGGCTTTTGAATAACTTACATGTCAATGACAATAGTGTAATGCCCGACCGAAATGACCCTAATTACGACAAACTTTATAAAATTAGACCTCTACTCGACATACAGCAAAACAATTTTCAAAACATTTACAAGCCATCTGAGAGAGTTGCAATCGATGAAAGCATGATTAAATTCAAAGGCAAACTACAAAAATACAGCCGACGAAACGTGGTTGTATCCCCGTTTCGTCGGTTTGGATGATGTCTGCACAATCAGGTTATTGTCTAGATTATATTACACAGGGTAGTAAGGTTGAAACTGACTAAGGTGGAAAAGTTGTCAAGAATTTTTGCGAAACCTTGAAAAATAAAAATCATAAGGTTAATTTTGACAATTATTTCAATAGTTACCCTTTGCAAGTGAAACTACTTGAGGACCAGATTTTCGCTTGTGGAACTGTGAACTTATATAGAAAGTTCTTGCCAACGCTAAAAGATGACAAGCATTTACAAAGAAGTCAACATGATTACCGGATTAATGACATAAAAGTAAGTTTGCTGAAATGGAAGGACAAGAGATCAGTATTTATTTTGTCAAACTACCATGATCCGAAGAATGTGGGAAAAGTAAAACGCAGAGAGCTTGATGGCACCAGTACTGAAATGTCCTGTCCTCAAGCCGTCATCGACTACAACGCAAACGTGAACTTTGTCGACAAATTTGAACAGCTCAAAGGAAGCTATGCTATTGACAGAAAATCCCATAAGTGGTGGCATAGGATTTTTTTTCACTATCTTGATTGTTGTGTTATCAATGTTTTTTTGATTTATAAAGAACTGCAGTCCTCTTCACGCCCAGATCTAGACAAGCTGATTCTGAAAGAATTCAGGCGAGAAGTATATCGGGGCCTACTGACACCAGCATCAGAGACAAACACAGGCCGGATTCAGTGAACAGCAGCCGTAATTCTGCGGCCTCTTCTCCAGGACCTGCATTTATAAAACGCCACAAACCTACAGTCACTCAGGAAATTCGTCTAAAATCCAGTCGCCAACAACCTGAAAGAAGCACATCAAGAAAATTCTGCAATTGTAGCACTAAAATATCTCCAGTGCGTACTGTATGGCAGTGTAGTACATGTAAAGTGCCTCTTTGCTTACACAAAGGTAAAACATGTTTTGCAAATTTTCATAAAAAATAATTTATTTTTGTTAGTTTTGTGCTTTTGTAATGATGATTCGTCTAATAGATAACATTCACAATCATTCTAGTTTTATTTATAGCAATGTGGTTAGCGTTAGTGACCACCTCATTCCTTGAAAGCCTTAATACCTATAAATTTTTTCTTCCATTTTCTGTCATAATTTAGTTGTATAAGTTGCTTAAATAAACAGAAATTGATAATTATATTCCTATTGTAAAAGTGTGACTGAAAGAGTTAACGGATTTCCATGAAATTTCGTGGGTGGGTAGTTAAGAACCCTATATTCCCATCAAAAAGAACGGTTAAGTATTTTGCCTTTTTTAGATATAAATTTCGATTTTAAACGATTGCTGTGTTTTATTAAAATTAATAAAATAATTATTAATAAAGCTTGAATTAGTTTAGACTGTTGTGTAATAAATTGAACTACGCCGACAATATACATTTAACTTTTTCAAGACAGTGCCATCTAACGTAAACTATAAACAGTAAGGACATTTTGCATCCAGCTACCAATAAATTAAATAAAATAATATAATTGATTTTAAAATTCTAATGTCCATTTTTTAGTATTTGTTATTTCATTTTAGCAGATATAAATAAATTTTATAGTACGAGTAACTAATTACTACTTAAATGGATACTTAGTACTGTTTTATTTATTCTGTGATAATAGTGACATCTGTCGAAAATAATAAAACTAAAAATGTTCCGAAGTTTAATTTCTAATCATAATATTTTTTTTTTATAGAAGTGAGGGCAAACGAGCATGCGGCTCACCTGATGTTAAGTGACTACCGCCGCCCATGATCAACCGCAACATCAGGGGAATTGCAGGTGCGTTGCCGGCCTTTTAGAAAGGAGTACGCTCTTTTCTTGAAGGTCCCCAGGTCGTATCGGTCCGGAAAAGTCGCTGGTGGTAAACTATTCCAGGAACTCTTGAAACGTACAGTGGTGGACCGCCAAGCATCCAGATGGTGTGGATGTATTCTTGTACTACGTTTGCTGCGTAGTGCGTTCACGAAATTTGGTGGCTGGGATTAATCCGAACAATTCCTCAGAGCACTCTCCATGGTATATATGAAAAAATAATGTAAATAGATTGTCAAATATATTGGATATTTGCTCTAGTTGCCACGCTTGGCATACAAGTCACCAACTACATATTTTTATTATTTTGAGCTATGATCAGGAAGACGCTGGTGTCCATCATTTGTAGATTTCTACTCCCGTTCATGAATTTAGTTCTTCTAACAAGTTTACTGTGAATAGAACTACATTTATGAAATTTATAAATCTACTTCAAATATTAATAAAGACCATGAAATTAACATGATTTTTTCAAAACTATATCAACTTAAATTATGAATATTACGTAATTAATGTATTTCTAATTCCAGGGCAATTTTACCTTCATAAAGACACATCGGACAATTAGCCCCATAGGTGTTGCTAGAATTATGATATTAATGCATTTCTGATAAACTTACTTATGTCTTTCTGTATCATACATATAGCAACAAAATTGCCAAATTTGAATCATTTTCTCCGCCCAATACAGACACAGATACCAACGTGTCTCTACAAATGATCCAGTTTTGCTAATTTTAGTAAACAATATTATTGATGTTTCTAAACTCAATCACACGAAGCTGCGGGTAAAAGCTAGTATGTAATAAAATTTCGAATGAATCCAAGCCTATTATGGATTCATTTATTATTTTCTTGGGATATGTAAGATGAAGAAGGTACCACTTACGTAATAATGTTTAGAAACTCAGACATGAACACGCATATACAGACATGCTCGAACACACAGACCTCTTATATGGAATAACGGATTCGGACGGAATGGAATAATTGAATTCTGATTCTATTGAATAAAGCGATAAAGTCCGTAAAATAATTTTTTGAATAAAAAAACTGACTCTATGGGATAATTATATTTTTTGGACTATTAAGTCCACTTCAGTAACTTCGAAGCGATAAGTAAAAAAAAAATAATCATAATACGCCAATACGTCACTGGAGAAGTGAAGTGGACTAATCGGTCTATAACCCTCCCAAAAGTCTCACGAGTAGGTCCAGATGTTGGACGTATATAGGCTGTAACTTTATTTTTAACAACGCTTAAGTTAAAGTACCCTTTCCAAAAAGGATTGTCTTGAAAGAAAAAACGTTTTCCTATTGTAAACTTGTATTACAAACGACATACTTGAAACATACTAATGCGTGATTTCACTATTACAGTTTTGGGGTTATTGTGAATACTTATACTAAAAATTACAAATTTGTGGTTGAATATATTTTTGCGTAAGTTCTCTAATTTATAGCGCGAGAAAAATTACCAACTAAATGAAGAAGAAAAGAGCGAGGATTTTCAGTCTAATATTTGTATATTGATTACCGGTTCTCGTAGCTGTGTGTTTATTTATTTCAAGATTTTCTCGAACACATTAATTTTGCGGTGTGGAAGCTAATTTAAAAGTATAATGAACTGTACAATTTCCTTTGTTCAGTTCAAAAAGGAAAAAAGCTTTTTAATTGCAACTGAAAATCGTGATTATTGTCAAGCTTTCCTCAAATGATTAAAAAAAAGAAACTAAAAACCAGTAGATTTTCCTCAGACTCCCTATTGTTTTATTTGAGCACCATGATCCATAGTCGGCATAACGATTGTGAAGTACATTTAACAAAATTGGAATAACTTTGTGGAGAGTAAAATTCACGACCATAAATCTTTCTTATTGTAAATAATGTCACATCCTAAGTGAGGCTTTCCTAAGTCTTATTCGGAGCATTTAATACCAAACAAGTATTTAAGGTTGGCTATTTGTTTAGTTGATATTTTTATCTGCATTTTTTACGATTTATATTCCTTATTAGTGTATATTTAAGGTAAGCTATGAGTAGTAATTACTTATACCTCATAATATAATATTATATTGAGTTGGCAGTGCCCACCAAAACTTGTAAAGAAATGGCCAAATAAATATCTCTTACTTCTTTCTTTCTTTCTCTTTTTCTCTTTATTTTTTCAATTCCTCTCATCATTTGTGGCAACATAAGGGAATCCACCACCTTGTCACGTTCATGGGTGTCGTAAGAGCTAACTAGAATGAATTGTATATAAAAGTCAATAGAGAGCAAACAAATAAATTACAAAAATTCTTGAAGGTTTTGTGTTTTCAATAGATAATTGCAGAACAATTTCAGAGATATATCAGATGGATATTCCAAAAACAATGACGGGAAGCAGTGTCAAAGCAGCAAGATGTCTTTTATTGCAATCGCCAATCCGCAAACGCCAAACGAAGTGATTAAATCAATGTGAGAGGCCTGTATCAAGCAATAGATTGCTTATGCGTCGATGAACGTGAAAGAAGGTATTTTAATCCCGCAATAAGAACGATTAACAGTAATGACTTTCAAACTGAATTTCAGCCACGAAGCTAGTCTGAAAAGAGACTAGCCGTCAGCACAAAGGAGAACAGTGAAGAACAGGGTTGTAGGGATGTACGAGTATGTGCACGGGTGCGCTCTCTATTCTCACTCTTACAGTCCGGTGGGATGGCAATCCGGACTTTTTTTATACGTGGTAGAGCCACGCTGCAGCTATGATATGGTCGTAGCATGAATGGGTCGGCTCGAATCGGGAAAGGATCACGCTCTCATAGAATTGGTATTCTACGCTACGCTGGTGCGTAAAATAGCACCTTGATACTGCTGTGTTTCGTATGGTGAGTGCACATATCTTTTTTACAGGAAACGAGACATTCCATCTTGGTCCTCAGGGGTGACAACACATCTGCATTTTGACTCTCAAACGTAGATGTCTATGGGCCATACCATCCACTTACCATCAGATGAACTGTGTGCTCGTTTGTCACCCTTATTCTATAAAAAAATATTATCATGCTATGTAAATAAACTTCGTTTAATAATTAAGTTTTGAACTACAAACGTTTTCGAAAATAATGATGCTAAAAAGTTTCTGAACGCAGAAATGTATAGTAAACTAAAAACACAATTTCACACTGAGAAATGGATATCCAAACGAAGGCAATTTCGAAGTGCTGATTTTTCGCTTCGTGGAATATCGGTCTGAGGCTGATTGAAATCGGTGCAATAGTTGAGCAGACAATCCATTAAATTCGGATTGTGGCTTTTCGCATTTGAGTGATTATTTCCATATTATATTCATTTCTCTCGGTTTTAATTCATTAAGAAATAAGAACAGTTGTCTGACACCGGGAATTATTTGCAGTTTAATCTGCTGTACAATAAATAAGAACGAAAATATAATGAAACTGATAAATGAAATCATTAGCATCATCATCGTCATTATTACATCCCTTAACAAGTCCACTATTGAACATAGCCCTCCAAGAATTTCTTGGATCTCTTAAAAGGTCATCGCTCCATTGGGTGGGTGATATTGTTAAAATTTATTTATTTACATATTAAGTTATCA
The DNA here is from genome assembly GCA_907164705.1 of Parnassius apollo. Lineage (NCBI taxonomy): Eukaryota > Metazoa > Arthropoda > Insecta > Lepidoptera > Papilionidae > Parnassius > Parnassius apollo. The sequence continues at coordinate 6,709,683 of CAJQZP010001218.1, read as the reverse complement.
TTCTTTACTGCCAACTTATAAAATAATTAATCTTTTATTTTATAATTTGGCAGTTCATATACCAGCAAACGTAGGTGTGGTGAGAATCGGTAGCAGGTGCATTTATTAAATAATTTAAAATACATGTTATAAGAAAATTTGAATATATATTAGTAAAATGCGCTCGTTTTTGAGTCATTATCATCAATATCATCTTTTGAGCAGTTTTATGTCCATTGGTGGACATATGCCATTCCAAATATGCAAATCTCAGCGGGCATGTATTTTTATAGAATATAATACATTTACTGTAATTTAAAAATAAATAAAATGTATATATAAATGTATTTTATTCATTTTAGCTTTCTGCTATCCTTCTCCAAACACCCTTTTACTGCGCCAAATCTTAGATTCCTTCGTGCGCGCAATATGTTTGAAAAGGGGAATAAAGTTTTCTCTTCACGCACTAACATATAAAATATAACACTTGTCAGAAAACAAAAGTAATTCAAGCTTATGTTAAGCTCGGTTACTGCATTTTAATAAATTAGAACCATCGAAAGCGCAAGCAAAGCCCTGTAATGTGGTTTGGGGTTTTTGATTTATTTTGGAAATATTATATATATATATATATATATATATATATATATATATATATATATATATATATATATATATATATATTTTAAATAACATATAAGCTTGGAAACTTTATTATGATATTAATGTTATCTGATATTCTTTAAAGTAATCCATTTTTAAGTTCATTAGTTATTTTTTTATAAATTTACAATCATTAATCACATACCATAATATTTTAAAATGCTTTTTAGACAGGTTTCTTTTAGCTTATTCGTCAAAATCTTTTGTTATGCAAAAACAAAACGATCATACCAGCAAAGCAATTCAACACAGTCTGGAATGTGACAATTTCACCGAAATATTAAAAAAAAAAACGTTAACGAGCTAGTATTCATTCATCCTAAATCCCTAAAGTTTTAATCCATCGTGTTTTACGGCACTAGTATTATTTTAAAAATCCTTGTGCAAATTTCTGCACGGAATTAGTATCTACTCATAATGAAAAATTCAAGAGATCGCTTTGTACGTCTGTCTGTTTCCGCTGTCTACGTCTCCTAATTAATTACAAGTAAGTACCTTGAAACCCTACTTTGTATTCATATAAAAGTAAAATTTCATTATTATTATTTATAAATTGTCAAGTGCTTTCACAACCACATGTTCGTGATATCGATGTCATCAATAATAGGCCAAAATTGAGATGTTAACATCTCGCGATAGCGTGATCCATTGACCGTTACCGCATTTCCAGCCTCATCTTCGAAAAAAAAAACGGCCCAATCACGCCTCCAGACCACATAGCGCACCATACAGTGACACGTTGAGCATGCAAAGGCTTCTCAATAATCGCTTTAGGATTTTCAGAAGCCCAAATGCGGCAATTTTGCTTGTTGACGTACCCTGACATGTGAAAATGGGCTTCGTTTGAAAAAATGATTTTTTCAGAAAAACCAGCGGGCTGTTCCTGAGTGAATAGAGCGAATCTACGGCGATGTGAATGGTAGGTCAGCTTCAATTCCTGCACCAGTTGAACCTTGTAAGGCTTCAAAGCCAAATCCTTACACAAAATTCGCCATGTGGTGGTTTTGGATAACCCCAATTGTTGAGAACGTCGAGGAATTGACAAATTTGGATCTTCTTCAACACTGTGGCTCACGGCTCCGATGTTTTCGGTTGAACGACCCGGTCGAACACGCGTTGGTGTTGGCACATGTCAAGCCTGTCGATTCAAATTTAGCGACCAAATTCTTAATAGCGGTCTCAGAAGGACGATTAGGTTGTCCGAAAATATCACGAATTTTACGAAACGTAACTTTAACAGAACCACCATATTCATAGTTGATTTTAATTATTTTAATGCAATTTTCGAGCGAAATTGAATTCATTGTAGCAATTGCCAAAGCATCTACTACGAATAGGTCAAAAAACTAAATGTCAAAACTGTCATGTTGTTGGTGTTGCCCCAATTGAAAAACAAAGTTCTTGTTGAAAAACCTTTTATTTGTGACGGTGACATAAGTTAATAATCCCACCAACAACATTTTCGCTATTGTCCTATTAAAGTTAAATTCAAATATATAAATAACGGTATATTACAGTTATTACAGTCTTTGAAAATACAAGTAAATAAGGCTTCTAATTTTATTTGAAATTATCCCAAATTTAATGTGATTTATGGGCAACGTTTTTACCTAGCGATTGATCCTTAAGAATGTGTGCATGCGCAGCAAAATCGGTTAAAATAATGAATTACCACGCATTTAGAATTTAAAATATAAAAAAAAATTTGAGATTTTTTATATTGATCTTTTTTCCCCAATTGCCTATATTTTTTATTCTGAACCTTCACTGCAAATTTGGCTCTTTATTACAGAATGACCCTGAATATGTTAATTTTTTCATTAGCGTGTGTTTTGTTTGCTTGTTTGCGTATTTTTTGGTTACAAACGAGCGGACTATCAACCTGATGTTAAGTGAATACTGTGGCTAAAAACTATTAAAAATCAAAATGCTCATGCGTTGTCACCCCTGAAGACTATAATAAAACGTTTCGTTAATAGTGTACGGTAGTTATAAGAAGAAATAAAACAACATTACATCTTATTTACATCCATTTGTTATATTTTTCTTTATTGGAGAGTATGTGCTAAAGTAAGACTTAAAAGTACAATTAACGATTTAGCCAAACAATTTATCAGTAATTCACAATCACCGAACAGAACAAATCCTAGGATGCTACCTGTGGTTGTAGGACTCCTTTTCTATCAAGGAGCCTGTGGAGGACCACCCACCTTCTTACCTGTTTCTATAAAGAGAACAAGTATAATAACAGCTGTGAAGTATTCCTCTTAGTCCACAGAGGTGAAGTTAATTGCAGATTTCCATTGGCTGAAGTAGCTTCTTATTATAAGTAGACTGTTAGAACACCTCTTCCATTTTACCATATATCCACAACTTTTTTTACGTCCTTTGATGTCGGCTTCAATTTTCATCATAACAATATTTTTATCGTTAAACGATCAACGATACTACACGGTCCTTTATAAGCACAAAGATGTCAATTTTTCAAAATTTTTATGATTTTTTAAAATTTATTTTAGTCGTAGTAGTTCGTTTGTGAAACCCGAAAATGGAATGAGTTAACTGAATTGTGAATTTTGGAAAGCAAAGGCAAGTATTGTGCTAAGCTAAGTTTGTAATGTTTTTATACCAGAATATCTAAGTTTCGAAAGCCTCGTATTTGGTGTTTATAATAACTTCATAATGCTAATGCAAACATTATCTTGTAAAAACCTGTAAAATTTATTTAAAAATATTAGTTTCATTTTTTTTTCAAACGTTTAAAATATATTTTATCCTTTTACAATCACTTTAAAATTAAATTGCCTAAAATTAAATCTGGCTGAAAGATATAAATAAATAATAACTAAAAAAAACTACAAATTTTAGGGATAATTATAATATAAAAAAATAAATAATAAGGATTCAATGCCAAATATTTTACTCGTGGAGTTTTATAAAATGAGGTTAGCTAGCAAAGACTTGTGTGAAAAAGTTAAGCAAATTGGGTTATCTGTTTTTCACCGTCCACTTTAATCGAGTTTTCCTTTGGTTCCTAGTTGATTGCTATAAAATTGCCGCTCTGAATTTTCATGAAGTTTTATGCTAGATCAAATTAGTGTCGAATATATTTCTTTGCATTTTTTAACATTTTACAAAGCAATTGTTTAATTTATGTCTCCATGATTATGATAGAGTATTCTAGGTAGCCGCAATGTATGGCTATCGTTACGCAAGTCTTGGTTGCCACAACCAGAGCCAATATTTTGGTTTCCAAATTAAAAAAAAAAAACACTTGTAGCACTTGACATGGGCGGGTTCGGGTAGTGCAGGAATTACCTCTGCTGCTACTGAGCGTTTTGTTTCTGCAATTGGCCAATCACTAGATTGGACTAGACTAGCCCTGTACATCAATTATTATGATGTAACGTGCAAGCGAGTTTGGAGTATAATCAGAACAATATTATATTCCCCCCTTACGGCTGTAGTAAGACCACAACTTTTATAACTTTAGTACACATGTGTGTGATAAGAAAAAATACTGTAGTTATAATATACACAGTATAGTATATTATTTCATTACGAGTGCGGAAAGCCTGTCATTGCAATGAGTTCCGACAAATGTCTACCCGAGCCGAGGCCCAGCCGAAGATGATGATGAAGGGTTGACAGTCGAAACAAGTTGCAATGACGGTTCCGCACGTGTACTGAAGAACTATTTTTAATACAGTTGCGAAAAAATGAAGCAATTTAATAAAATAATAGAAACACAATAAACTCAACTAACTTAACTAAATTCATTTACATCCACGTTATTCTTTATTTTCAATATACTTTTTATCATCGAAAACCTCGACCATAACGTAGAAGGTTTTAATTTTGCTGAGAGTTCAGAGATGTATGCCAACATAACATTTTCTGAAAAACTATTTGCTTTTTTCTCTCCTCTCCAAACAATAAATTCGTCGTATGTAGATATGTAGCGACTTTTGACTTTTCCGGTAAAATGTTCTCCGAAGCATTTTGTGCAATTATACCGAGTTCCGGTGGTGTTAATTCTCTTTATTTCTAATTAAATAAAATATCGTAGAAATTACTCATTTTGTAAAAAAAAAAACAAATAAACTCGCAAAGAACATTTTAGGAAAATGGCGCCAACCGTAAAATAATATAAGCAGCGATTTTTTTTTGTTTTCTTCACCCATTCTGGGTAGGCAAAGGGAACTATGCCCATACAGCAAAGTCTTCAGTAGAATTTATTTGTTTGTTGAAATTTAATGACATGAAATGAAATGAAACCAAACCTAACACATTGAATTAAATCATTAAATCTGATATTGAAACAAATTAGTAGCTTATTTTTAGAAATATTTGTATGAATCATAAAAACTTCTATGAATGTTTTTTTAGTAAAAACTTCGTGGCTGGTTTTTTCTTTTTAATAGACATTATTTTGAGGTTTGGTGGATGCCGCCACTGAAGTATGTGGTGTAAGTAAGAGAACAATTGAAAGGAAAAGTAATACGTTGTGGTGGGATGATGAGGTACGGGTGGAAGTTGAATCAAAGAAGAAAGCATGGTTAGATTTACTAGCAACCAAAGCTGGTAATTCTTCTGGTATGAATGATGAGATTGAAAGAAAAAAAGGCAGAATTTAGACGTCTAAATAAGAGAGTAAAAGAAGTTGTTGAAAGGTAAAAGAAAGAAAGAACGGATAAGAATGATAGAAGGATATCTGACAATTTCCAGGCTGACATAAAAATGTTCTGGAAACTCGTAGGAACTGCCAGGGGAAATACAAAACAGCCTCTAATGAATGCTATAAGAGAACGAGAATGGATGTATTCTGAATGATGAAGCTTTGAATTTAAACAGATGGAAGGAATACTTTGAAAGCGTGTTTATGAGTGAAGAGTCGTCTGAATTAAGTGAACTAGAAATTCCGAAAGAAGTGGAAAGGGGTATGGAGATAAGTGTAGATGAAATAATGAAAGCAATGAAACAAAGCAGGTAAGGCAGCTGGACATGATAGAGTATCACTCGAGATGCTAAGGGCTGGAGAGGGAGTGGTGGCAGGCCTGCTGTACACCTTGTTTAATTTATGTTGGGGATTAAAACGGGTACCGGATGACTGGTGTAAAGCAGTTATAGTACCAATATATAAAGGAAAAAGGGTCACAGCAGGACTGCAAAAACTACCGTGGTATCAGCTTGCTTCGTATTGTGGGTAAACTGTATGCTAAGGTGTTAATTGAAAGAGTTATGAAAGAAACTGATGGTAAAATTTGGGATGTGCAAGCGGGTTTTAGAAAGGGAATGGGGTGTACAGATCAAGTCTTTTCCTTGCGCATGATTGCGGAGAAGTTTTTGGCCAAAAACCAGAAAGTTTTTTGTGCGTTCATGGACTTGGAAAAGGCTTATGACAGAGTGGACAGGAATGTGTTATGGCAAACACTGAACTCATATGGGTTGAGCGCTGGTTTCATGCAGGCATTAAGGTCTCTTTATAGGGACTCTAGTGCTTGTGCCAGGATCAATGGGGTCTACTCAGACTGGTTTGGCATCCAAAAAGGTGTCAGACAGGGCTGTGTAGCTTCCCCTTGGCTGTTCAACCTATTTATGGACAGGTGTTTGCAAACTTTGAAAGATGAAGAGAATGGGCGAATTAACCGTCAAATGCCTTTTGTATGCCGATGATCAAGTCATATTTGCGTCATTGGCGGCTGAGTTGCAAATGATGGTTACATTAATGAACTGGGAATTAAAAGAAAGGGGAATGAAAGTGAACGCAAGTAAGACGAAAGTGATGGTTTTTGAAAGAGAAGAAAGCAAAACGGTATGTGAAATAAGAATAGAAGGAGAGTTAATTGAGCAAGTGGATGAGTTTGTGTATTTGGGATGTGTATTTAGCAGGGATGGTAGATATGATAGGGATATAGAACGACGAGTAAATGCAGGGAGTAGAGTGAATGGGGCACTACACTCTATTATGAAGAACCAGAATGTGTCAAAAAAAGGCACGTATGGTAATTCATAATGCTGTGTCAGTCCCTACTTTAATGTATGGTAGTGAAAGCTGGGTGTGGCAGAAGAAGCACGAAAGTAGAATAAATGCTGTAGAAATGCGGTTTTTAAGGAGAATGCTAGGGTTGAATCTGAATGACAGGGTGAGAAATTGCGTGATAAGAGATAAATGTGGTATGCAAGATGATGTTGTGACCAGGATTAAGAAAGGAATGCTTCGGTGGTTTGGTCATGTAGAAAGAGTGAATGAGGAAAGAGTGACAAAGCAAATTTTTATGGCAGATGTGAACGGCCGAGTCGGGAAGGGACGCTCTAGAAAAAAGTTTATCGACCAAATTGGCGATATTTTGAAAAGGGGCCACGTTAGAAGTACCCTTAACCGACGAGCATGTATGCGTAGATATATGGATGTAAAGGAGGCGAACGAGGTATGTCAGGATCATGCCAAATGAAAGTCCGTAGTCTCTGCCTACCCCTATGTGTGACAGGCGTGAGTGTTTTATATATTTTATATATTATATATTATATATTATTTTGACAGTTGGGAAAGAGAACGCAGGAGTTCGGAAAAGGTAAAGAATAAGCTCGAGTATGTAATAGCCCACATCCCGAACGCTATACGTCCCTGCAATACGCCGCTTTTTGAGCAACTATATTAAAAACTATTTTATCTTCTTACGATTCTATGTTCATTCATTCTTTATATTTCATAGCATATTAAGCATCCATTGCAAAACATTGGCCTCTCGTTGCTTCATATTATAGGATATTTGCCATAGTTTCTTCGCTTAGCAGGCGGGTTGGCAACTAGATTATTTTATTATTATTTTGTTATCGTTATCAAGAGGCTGCTCTCTACTGTTTCGGTATCCCTGTGTTCGTTTCCCCGTAAATTCGTTTGAAACTTCGGTTTCGTAAAAAAAACTATTGGTTCAAGGATGGTTCCATATAATTTGGAAGAGATTCGTATGATTTCGTTATTTACACCCCTAATGATTAGAAAATAGATGACGAAATTTTTAGGTAACTATTTAGACAACATTCTTATATTATGTCACCTTGAGCTTGTTGTATTCCGCAGTACGTTAAAATAAGTCAATACATTAAAATTTTAATAAAAAATTAAAACTACAAAAAAATAAAAGTATATATAATTTCCAACATAATAGCTTCTGAAGTCGGAGATTTAATCATTACATAGGTTATGTTTTAAGTGGGCATTTAAAATAGTCGTTTACTTTAAAAAAACACACATATATATATATATATATATATATATATATATATATAGATTAAGATGAGAAAAAAAATCAAACGGGGATTAAGTTGCAAATCTCCTAGTATATTAAAATATTTTTTATTTCCAACTTAGTTGCAGTAGTTACTGAATATTAACATTAGTGTTAGTATTCATTTTAAACAGCACATATTATCGTTAATTTATTTTTGTGAACGTGTAAATAAAGGTACAAATAAAATAGAAAAAATTCCACGACAAAATTTTACCATTAATTAATACAAGGGCTATTCCATTAATTAGAAGAGACGAGAGGTTCCTTTGTTACAAAGAGGATTGCAGCAAGCGAGACTGATGGTAATTATTCAGTAATATTTGGATTCACTTTAATATTAAGATGAAATAATTTCTTGATAAATGTGAACGAAAGTATTATAAACAATACTAGCAGACCCGGCCACGCGTTGCTGTGGCTAACGTCTTTGTTATATTACATTTTATTAAACTATTTAAGTGGAACGGTAGGAGAACATCAATCATGGGGACCACCATGCTTTTTTACATTTGTAAAAGAATGGCGAACTTCACGGCTGATTTTCTGCTACCGTTACCCTTAATACAATGAAATTGTTATTTAGGAACGAGGACTGCTTTAAAGCTGGTATAAAATTCGGCTGGATTGGGATTTGAAGGAGGACTTTGAACACGATTGATCAAAATTTTTGTACAATTGATATCAAGTAAAAATCATTACAATGGAATTAATTTTAAAATTTATAATTTTTTAATTCAAGTTTGTAACAAATGCGTATATTACAAACTTTACGGTAAATAACATGTTACACTTAAACTTATGAATGAGGTAGGTACGGCAGATATTTTTAAATCTTTAACAATAATATTTATTATTTTGAATTACAAATACTTTTAATTTCAATTTAATTTACCACTAATCGGTGAACAATATTTTGGTTAACCTGTTTTTAGCTAACACAAATAGATTCAACGGTTTTCCTACTCGTGAACATGCTACATATAGTTGCCCATGAGAAATACATGGATTTCCCAAATCCAAACCACAAATAGACATTGTTTGGCCTTGAGATTTATTTATAGACATGGCAAAAGCTAAACTAATTGTTAACTGTAGCCTTCTGAAGGGTATCGTAGAATCTGACGGTATCATTGGAATACGTGGCAACAGAACCACTTCTCCTTTAAAGTTTCCAGTTAAAATGGTTGCCTCAAGGATATTTCCAGTGATCCTTTTGATGACCAAACGTGTACCGTTACATAATCGAGGTGAATTCAAATTACGCAGGAGAATAATAGGTGAACCAATCTTTAGTCGAAGATTATGTCGTGGCATTCCAGGTATATCTAGTAATTATAATTTGCACTTTCATTTTCATTAAAAACAGTATCGATTGATTTAAAAGACATCAGATCGCCAGGTAATAACTGTTGTATCTGGAAGTTAATTTCGTCAACATCAACATTTTTGGCTGCCAAAATAGCCCGATCACTGAAACAGTTATGATTCAAGTAATTACTCTGTATATCTGGAAAGATACTCTGAATCTTTTTTAATTCATTTTTTCGGCCCCGGAATATCAGTGCAGAAATTGTCTGGCAGTTTAATGCATTGCGTATTTGGTTGCAGTTCTATTTTACCGTTCCCAATATCTAGTAATTGTTCGGAAAATATTTGTGCAGATGAATCATTTTGCAATCGTACGCGCATGTTTATGGTCAAACGAAGTGTTTCTACACTTCGCCATAAGAATGATTGTTTCAAACATGCATTAATCTCATTCGCGAAAGTAGAGCGAGGTATAACCGGTAAGGTCTGTCGTAAATCACCAGACAAAAGTAAGATAGAACCACCGAAAAGTTTATCGTTGCCGTTTAAATCTTGCATAGTTCTATGCGATGCTTCGAGTGAATGTTTGTGAGCTATTGTGCACTCATCCCAAATTATGATTGAACTCTTCTGCAACACTGCAGCTATTCCACTATTTTTTTATGTTACATATTGCGTTTGGTTTATTATGAATGTCCAATGGCAACTTCAATGTTGAATGTGCGCCATTCTAGCAAAGTAGCCGCAATGCCTGACGATGCAACTGCCAATGTTATTTTCTTTTGTGATCGTACTTTGGCAAGAATCAGCGATATTAAAAATGTCTTACCGGTTCCACCAGGTGCGTCCAAGAAAAAAAAGCCGCCTTGTTCAGCAGCAACAGTCAGCATAACCCGATCATAAATAATTTTTTGTTCTGCTGTCAGTAATGGCTCGTTGTTCCCTATAAATGTTGCTAAATTACCGTGGTCATATTGTTTTTCTCGCTGTAAATCGGTGTTTTCTAAGTCGGTGACTGGGCGATCAGGTGATGGCATACCATAATGATTAAGTGGTAAATTTGAAATTAAAACACATAAATTTTCGACCAATACTGACGCTTCATTATATATCTCTGGCGTATAATCTATGTTTTGGCATTGATCTCTTTATCTAATTCGGTGCAATATGTCTTCTGTCATATATTTTTTATATTTTTTCCACAAATTTTGTGCTTGCGATGGATAACATGTTGTTAAAATAATTCAAACTCAAGCGCTCTTTGGATAACATTTTCTTCAGTGAAGTATACACGTTGACCGTTTTTAAGATGTATTGCTAGATGCTGTACAGGAGGGTCTCTTTCGTGTATGGGAAAGCTGAGAATATGACAAATAGCTTCGTTGCTGCTAATGTATCTACCCATTTGGTACCGTGTTATTTCGTCATTTTTATTTATATTTTGTACTTCAAATATGGCTAAATCACTGCCTTTATTTACATACTTACAAATGTACTTTATTGATTTTACAAAACTGCAAAGCTCGACATTAATATGAGCTTCATAAGTTTTTGAAAGTAATGTTGGTAATTTTTAAGAGTAAATGGTGAGTATGGTACCACCCACTGATTATCAAGTTCTACTTGATTTATAGAATTCGGCAGTTGCATTGTGAATCTGTGGCCACCGTTCTCAGTATTTCTGCGGCGATACATTGGATAACTGTCAATATCCGTGATAGTTTCATTCGTATGCGGCTTTGGAAAATGTTTCTTACATGTTCCATTTTCCATGCATGGTGACGTCATGTTGAAAGCACCGCATGGGCCGTGTATCATATGTTTGGTAACAATATCAAATAATTCTTGATCAATTGATGGGTCTGGAATTTTGGCTGAAATTTTTTGATCTATTTCTTCTGATCGGATTTTATCTTGAAGCCAAATTAAAATGTGGGCATGAGGCAAACCTCACTTTTGCCACTCGATCGAATATAGCCAACAACGTGTGATACCAAAAACTGAATATTTAACAAAGAAATAAATTAAGGATTTCAATTTTTGTTTGAACACACGTGCAGTTATATCATTACGATGAATTGCTTGTTGTCCTGGTAATAGTAAAGTTTGTATCTCTGTCCAATTCGGATTACATGTGAATGTGTAATAGTGGAGACGAACTGTCCACTATTAACAGACTCCGAGTGGTTTTCTTTAAGGTGGAGAAATGAAACTACTGTTTATGTTTATGAATGTACTGTCGAATGGGATTCGGAATGGAATATATTTTGCATCAACCTTGCCTATATTTATATGGCTGGCTCACTATTGATTTGCCAATGGTAACAATTAATATTTTGCCTAGCCAATTATATTGCTTATTTTATGACCAATGAAAACTATTTAAAATATACAATTATCTACGTTTCGTTTCCCGGCGTGAGACTTGTTTGTTGTTCACGAAGCTACGTCGCTGGACCGGGCTATATAAGACATGCAGATCGGTGCGCACGCGTAGTCGGCGGGCGGCGGCGGTGTGGAATACAGCTCCGGAACAGCAAGAGGAAACGAACTGCGGCGTTGAAGAAACGGCTCACCATTGGTCGACGGATACGTGACGATAGCGGCGTGTGAAGTCGGTGTGGCGCTGAATGATATTTGCGGCTGCTTCTTGTTTCTTAATAAGAACGTCAAATTATCTATATACAGTCCGCAGTATCTCAGTAGCCAAGAATAATTAGGAAATAAAATGTTTTTTTATTTATTCTCGCCTTCCGCGTTATGGTAGCAGCGGATTATATATTATTTATTCCCGTTTCGGTTTGATTAATCTGGCTGCTACATCACTCTCCCCCCAGCGAAAGCGTACCGGAGGCTTGACGACTCGCCCGTATTTCGTAGTTTTTAAAATAGGTTTCAACTGGGTTGATGTAGATGATGAAGTTTCAAGCTTCCTCGCTGGTGGTTTTGATGATGATGATGAATCCTCTGCAGTATCCTCGTTAATAATATAGGCAGGCTTTAGTCGGTCGATCGATATAATCGTAGATTTCCTTCCGGGTATTTGTAGTTTAAAAGTCTTGCTATTTCTCTCTAATACTTTATACGGTCCATCGTAGGTAGGTTGAAATTGTTTTTTCATTGCGTCGTTTCTTACAAAAACTTGTTTGCATGTTTTCAAATCTTGGTGAATGAATACTGATTTATTATTTCTGTGTGATTGCATTTCGGTGTATTTCAACGATAAGGCTTTGTTAATTGATTCTCGAAGTTTAGTTACGAAATCGTAATCCATTTCTTGTTTGTTTGACGCTGCTGAACTGAAGAAGTCACACGGCAGCCTTATGCTGCAGCCGTAGGTTAGCTGAGCGGCGCTAAGACTAGTGTCTGCACGCGGTGTTGCTCGTAGTCCGAGTAGCACTGTAGGTAGCTCATCAATCCACTTTGTATGTTGAGATAAACGAGTTTTGAGTGCAGTCTTTAATGTACGATGCCATCGTTCGATTATTCCGTTTGACTGAGGATGGTATGCTGTTGTACGCGTCTTCTGTATTCCCATAGTTTGAAGAAGTTTGAGGAATAGGTTGCTTTCGAAATTCCTTCCTTGATCCGTTGTGATGGTTTTAGGTGATCCGAAACGAGTAATCCAATTTTCATAAATTATCTTCGCGACGGATTCGGCTGAAGTATCATCGGTAGGTATTGCTTCTGGCCATCTTGTTGTTCTGTCGATCATTGTTACGAGATAACGATGTCCTTGCGGTGAAGTAGGTAATGGTCCAACGATGTCAACGTGCAAGTGTTCGAATCTCTCCGTGGGTGGAAATGTAGCTAGACTACTTGATGTATGCCTTTGTATTTTGCATTTTTGGCATTGAATGCATTGCTTCGCCCAGTTGCCAACATCCGCTTGCATTGCAGGCCAAAAGAATTTTTCAGTGATGAGTTTTCTTGTTGTTCTAACACCTGGATGACTAATGTTGTGCAGTGTATTGAAGACTTCGCGACGACATTCTTCTGGTATGTATGGTCGCATGGTTGTCGTTGAGGCTTCACAGTATATAGGTAGATGCGTCATTGGCATTGTAACTTGCTTGATGGACAAGTTACCTTGCTTCGATAGATGTTTTATGTTGTCACTATCTCTGTCTTGTGCTGCGGCGATCTTATGATAGTCGATTGATGTAGGGCACGTTACACTGTCGATTGGTACGCGACTGAGTGCGTCGGCAACTATGTTGTCCTTTCCACTGATGTGACGTATGTCGGTCGTGAATTCACTTATGAAAATAAGTTGTCTTGCTCTTCGTGGTGTTTCCGATAGTGATGGTTTCTTTGGAAGTACATATGTTAATGGTTTGTGGTCGGTAAAAACGATCAGGTTTCGACCCTCGAACGTTTTTCTGAAGTGCTTGATAGCCATGTAAATAGCGAGTAGCTCTCGGTCGAATGTACTGTAGTTACGTTGAGTATCGGAGAACTTCTTCGAAAAATATCCAAGTGGTTGCCATTTCCCATTGCTGTATTGTTGGAGAACTGCTCCTGCTGAGAGATCGGATGCGTCGCTGAAGATAGCAAGGGTTGCTTCGTGTGATGGGTGAGCGAGTAAAGCTGCATTTTGGATCGCAATTTTACAAGCTTCAAATGCCTTCGTGGCTTCATCGTTCCATTCGATTGACGTTTTATCTTTTTTCTTCGTGTTGTGAAGGTAGGCGTGAAGTGGTGCTTGGATTTCAGCGGCTTTAGGTATGTGTTCTCTGTAAAAATTTATCATCCCAAGAAAACGCCTTAGCTCTTCGATAGTTTTAGGTTTTGCATAATCGATGATTGCTCTGACTTTTTCGGCAGGCGGTTTTATTCCTTCCTTGCTGACGGTGAAACCAAGAAATTGAACTTCTTGCTGTCCAAATATGCATTTCGAAGGGTTGATTGTGATTCCGTTGTCTTCTAATCGCTGTAGCACGGTGCGTAGATGGGTTTCGTGCGTTTCTTTATCAGGGCTTGCAACAAGGAGATCATCAATAAATGCGAAAACGAAATCCAGTCCATGAAGTACTTCGTGTATGAATCTTTGGAAAGTTTGACCTCCGTTCTTTAATCCTGGGATCATTCTTGGGAATTCGAATAATCCCATTGGGGTAATTATTGCTGTCTTCTCTATGTCTTCATCGCGGACTCTTATTTGTTGGTAAGCTCGGTTGAGATCGATGGTGGAGAATATAGTCTTGTCTGATAGTTGATGAGTGAAATCCCTGACTCGCGGTATTGGGTAGCGGTCAGGAGTGGTAATAGAATTCAGTCTTCTGTAATCTCCACAAACTCGTAATTCTCCGTTCTTCTTCGGTACAATGTGAAGTGGTGATGACCAAGGGCTTTTGCTTGGACGGCATATTCCTTGCTCAATCATGTTTTCGAATTCCTTTCGAACTTGCTCGTATAGGTGTGGTGCGATTGGACGTGCACGACAATGAAGTGGTGGTCCATTGGTGTCGATGAAATGCTCAACGTCGTTCTTCGGTGTTAATTTCATTGAAGTTATTCTTGTGATACCAGGGTATTCTTCGAGGATCTTGTGATACGGTTGTTGCACATCTATGCTTCTTATTGTGGGCAGATTGGTTGCTTGTACAAAAGACTGAGATGCAAGATTGGTTTTCCCGTCGATGATTCTTCTATTTTTGATGTCGACGACCAACTGGTGATGTTGAAGAAAATCAGCACCGATGATTGGTTTGCTGACTTTAGCGACGATAAATCTCCATTTGAATGGTCGGCGTAGATTAAAATCAAGTTCCATTGTTTTTTCTCCATATGTAGGAATAACCGTATTGTTTGCTGCATAGAGTTGAAAATCTAGTGGCTTCAACTTCTGTCCTTGCTTCGGCGGTAACACTGAGATATTTGCTCCGGTGTCGATAAGGAAAGTGAGCTTGCTTTTTTTATCGGTGACGAAAAGACGGTAGGACTTAGCTGTTACGCTGGATCCCGTCGCATCGAGCGTACTAGTTAGTTTTCCGTATTCGTATTTTCATTTTTGAATGTACACGGTGCTGTGCATTTTCTTGCCTCGACCCCGAAACGTCGATGATAGTAGCAGTAAGGGGATCTTGATGTTGAGCTTATTCGACTTCTACTTGCAGAGCGGTTGCGACGAAAAGGTGATCTTCGGTGTTGCTGATTGCGCTGGTTGTACTGTTGCTGGTAAAAGGTATGATGCTGGGAAGCTTTGAGCGCGGCGACTTCGAATGATAGCTTCCGAATTTCTTCGAGAAGAAACTGGGTATCATTGGCCTTTGTTGAAGTGCCTTCGATGATCGATATGTGTGAGCTACTGCTGTTTTCGATCATCTTGTCCGCCAGGAGTGCCAGTTCGTCGAGCTTCGTCTGCGTGCTGAATGTTTCGCTGACTGCTATTACCGATCGAATATGTGGTGGTAGGTCGTTTACCCACATTAGCCGTAGTGTTGAATCCGGAACTTTATCTCGCGCCAAAGTACGCATTTTGCGTAGGAGTTGTGTGGGTTTCTGGTCTCCAAGTTCTATTTCTGATAGAAGTTTTTGTAGCTGTCGACTGTCGGATTCTTCATATGCGGAGATCAGCCGATCCTTCAGTGAATTATACTGGTCGACTGCTGGTGGGTTGTACAACAGGTCCGCAATTTGTTCGATGTCTTGTTTCTCAAGTTGGGCTATCACCATCTGTGCTAATTGCGCTTGGCTCTTCTTTAAACCATTCGTTGCGGCTTCAAAACTGACGAACCAAAGTCGTGGTTTGTCTCTCCAAAACGTTGGTATTCTTAACGATAGAGATATACCGGCGATTTCTGGTTCCTTTACCGGGTTTGATGTATATGTGTTTGCCTCCTGCTCCATAATGACGGCTTGATTACACTGATTTTATATAAACTGAAGTCTTCCTTCTCGGTGTTCGTACGGGTTTCCTTCGCGGTGTTCGTGCAATAGTAGTGGTACGTCGCAGGGTGTTCCTTCTTGGTGTTCGTACCGGATCTTCCCCCTCGGTGTTCGTACGGGGTCACCACTGTAATAGTGGAGACGAACTGTCCACTATTAACAGACTCCGAGTGGTTTTCTTTAAGGTGGAGAAATGAAACTACTGTTTATGTTTATGAATGTACTGTCGAATGGGATTCGGAATGGAATATATTTTGCATCAACCTTGCCTATATTTATATGGCTGGCTCACTATTGATTTGCCAATGGTAACAATTAATATTTTGCCTAGCCAATTATATTGCTTATTTTATGACCAATGAAAACTATTTAAAATATACAATTATCTACGTTTCGTTTCCCGGCGTGAGACTTGTTTGTTGTTCACGAAGCTACGTCGCTGGACCGGGCTATATAAGACATGCAGATCGGTGCGCACGCGTAGTCGGCGGGCGGCGGCGGTGTGGAATACAGCTCCGGAACAGCAAGAGGAAACGAACTGCGGCGTTGAAGAAACGGCTCACCATTGGTCGACGGATACGTGACGATAGCGGCGTGTGAAGTCGGTGTGGCGCTGAATGATATTTGCGGCTGCTTCTTGTTTCTTTATAAGAACGTCAAATTATCTATATACAGTCCGCAGTATCTCAGTAGCCAAGAATAATTAGGAAATAAAATTTATTCTCGCCTTCCGCGTTATGGTAGCAGCGGAGTATATATTATTTATTCCCGTTTCGGTTTGATTAATCTGGCTGCTACAAATGTAATAAACAAATCTGGTCGGCCGTAATAACGTACGTAAGTCATCGCATCTTGTATGTATTCCTGCATATTCCGTGGACTGCCGATGTAGCCTGAAGGTAAAAACATTACCGATGTCTTTGGGATTTAAATTTCCGTCGATATTTCCAACAACAGCATCTCGTAAGTGAATGTATTCTTCCGATCTTAATTTAGCCTGGTTGTATCGAATGAATCGCAAGCGTTAGCTTTCAACCTTAGCATACATATCAACAATGTATTGATGGAATAGCTGACGATATCGAAGGATATAGTTGTCCTGATATAGTCTTATCATCAATCGGTGTGCGTAGTAGTTCATTGAAATAACGTTTTTATCTCTTTTAGCACCTAAAAACAATAAAAAATAAAATAAAATAAGAAATTAAAATACACACACACACACACAGTAAGATATTAAATAGTTAATTGTCAAATTTACCGGTATTTGGATCACACTGTTTGATGTTAAGGTGATATTCATCCTGTCCTTGCCAAAATATTAATGGATATTGTAGTGCGTCATATGAACGGTGTAGATCTGAAATCGTACTGACAGTGTTGTCGCACCGTGTAATTTTTATAGCTCTTTTGTCAACTGGATCACCAACCATAATAATAGCGACCTCATCAACAGTAGGAGCGTTGAATCTGCCAGCATGTTCACCTAATTGTACTTTGTCGGCTTTTATGACGACTTGATAGTTGTCATTTTGCAGTCGTGGCGAAACTCTTTTAATCAATCTAATTAGTTCATTATGATCTTCTAAAAATTTTTCCAGCATAATCACAATTCCTTTTTCTTCTGCTTGTTCAATGAAATTATACTAGCACCGAGTTGTCACGCGCTCTTTTCAATTACCCATAAAATAAATTTGAAGAAATTTCAAATCATTACCAGACATTTCCGTGAGTGCCGTGTAGTGGCGGTTGAGAATATCCACTACCCCATATCTTCCCGTGGGTGTCGTAAGAGGCGACAGAGGCAGACAGGCAGGAGATGGGCAGCAGCATCTTCCTGATAACAACTGTGTTATAATAAAAAACTGCGGTTGCCAACCCGCTTGCCAAGCGTGGCAACTATGGCAAATATCCCCCATGAATAATGACGCAAAAAAAACGGCCCCTAGTCCCCGGCGGCCCCGCTATTCCTGGCTACGGTGGCGACCATGGTAACGGCGGGGCAGGGGGTGCTAAGAATCTCCGGTGGAGGTTCGGTTGCCACCTACGACGACTCGACCTGGCAACATATAACGCACGCACTCTGAGGACTGACGAGAAGATACTGGAGCTGGAAGAAGAGGTAGACAAGTTGCGCTGGTATATTATTGGATTATCCGAGGTCCGAAGAGAGGGGGAGGTTACGGCAATCCTCGAGTCCGGCAACTTGTTCTACAACCGGGAGGGCGACCATCTGTCCCAAGGAGGTGTCGGATTTATCGTCCACAAGTCTCTCGTCAACAACGTTGTAAAGATTGGGAGTGTGTCGACGAGGGTCACGTACCTGATACTCAGAATCACCAAACGGTATTCGTTGAAGGTCATAAAGGTTTATGCACCAACCTCGGCACATCCTGATGAGGAGGTGGAGGAAATGTATGAGGATATTTCCAGAGCCATGCATTCCTCCAAAACCCACTACACGGTGTTGATAGGAGACTTCAACGCAAAACTAGGCACAAGAGAATGCGGTGAGCTGAAGGTGGGGAAATTTGGAGTAGGGCAACGAAACCGAAGGGTCCAGCAGCTGGCCGACTTTATGGAGAAAGAGGGACTCCTTATGATGAACTCTTTCTTCCAGAAGCGGCCCCACAGGAAGTGGACCTGGTCGAGCCCCGACTGTTCGACAAAAAATGAGATTGACTTCATTATGACGACCAGACGCCAACTGTTCAGTGATGTCTCAGTGATCGCAAGGGTGAAAACTGGCAGCGATCACCGAATGGTTAGAGGTACACTGAACCTAAATGTTAAGTTGGAGAGGTCTCGTCTAATGAAGTCAACGCTCCGTCCCCCTCGTGCTCTAATCCAGAATCCCGAAACCTTTCAGCTCGAATTACAAAACCGCTTTCAGTGCCTAGAGGATTGCAATGCAGTGGACGATATGAATGACAAGCTCGTGGAAACTGTCCATGCGGTCGGAGCTAAGTTCTGCAAGACCCGCCGCAGAAGAACACAAAAACTCTCCGATCACACTCTTAATCTCATGGCTGTTAGACGGGAGATGAGGCTGCAATCGTCAACAGATTTGACAGCATACAGGCAACTGAACAGTCAGATCTCCAAATGCATGCGGCGAGACTTACGCAACTTTAATACTGCTCGTGTTAAAGAAGCGATCGAGCGGAACCAGGGCTCCAAAGTCTTTGCCAGAGATATGTCTGCCAGAAAGAGCCAACTGTCAAGGCTGAAGACTGAGTGTGGCAACATCGTTTCCAGGACACCTGAGACTCTGAGTGAGATTGAGAGGTTCCATGGGCAGCTGTACACATCATCGTTGGAGCCACACGCAAGTGTTAGTAACGATCCAAGAGCAAGTCTTATCCGACACTATTCCGATGATATCCCGGACGTCAGTCTGAGCGAGATTAGAATGGCTCTCCACCACTTTAAAAACGGCAAGGCCCCGGGCGAGGATGGAATTACAGCGGAGCTTCTGAAAGCGGGTGGAACACCGGTACTTGAATTCCTTCAATTCAATTCCGTCCTCCATGGTGGCACTACTCCGGAGACGTGGAACAGAAGCGCGGTGGCCTTGTTCTTTAAGAAAGGCGACAACGCTCTCTTGAAGAACTACAGACCGATTTCCCTTCTAAGCCGCGTCTACGTGCTGTTTTCGAGAGTCATTACGAATCGTCTCGCACGCAGAGTCAACGACTTCCAGCCTCCCGAACAAGCCGGTTTCCGAAAAGGCTTCAGTACCATAGACCACATACATACCCTTCGGCAAATTGTACAGAAGTCCGAAGAGTACAATCTGCCACTTTGCCTGGCGTATGTGGACTATGAGAAAGCCTTTGATTCCGTCGAAATTTGGGCGGTGCTACAGTCTCTTCAGCAGTGCCTAGTTGACTGTCGGTATATTGAAGTGCTGAAGTGTTTGTACAGTAGGGCTACGATGGCTATCCGAGTACAGAACCAGAGCTCGAAACCTATCCAACTGCAGCGAGGTGTAAGACAGGGTGATGTTATATCCCCGAAACTCTTCAACGCTGCGTTGGAAGACGTTTTCAAGCTACTGGATTGGAAAAGATACGGTATTAACATCAATGGCGAGTACATCACTCACCTTCGATTTTCCGACGATTTAGTCCTTATGGCAGAATCGCTGGAGGACCTTAGCACTATGCTCAATGACCTCAATGGTGTCTCCCAACAAATAGGTCTTAAGATGAACATGGACAAAACAAAGATCATGTTTAATGTCCATGTCACACCTATGCCGGCAGTTGTTGGGAGCACTATGCTCGAAGTTGTTGACGAGTACGTTTACCTGGGACAAATAGTCCGACTAGGTAAGTCCAACTTCGACCGAGAGGTCAATCGACGGATTCAACTTGGAGTCAATCCACGGATTCAACCAGAGTGACCGACATAGCCCAACGGATTAGTAAGCTGAAGTGGCAATGGGCCGGCCATATAGCTCGAAGAACCGATAACCGATGGGGAAGAAAGGTTCTCGAGTGGCAGCCTCGTACCGGTAGGCGTAGTGTAGGGCGACCCCCACTAGATGGAGTGACGACCTGGTAAGACATGCAGGAAGTCGATGGATGCAGGTGGCTCAGGACCGTGCTTTGTGGCATTACTTGGGGGAGGCCTATGTTCAGCAGTGGACTTGTGAAGGGCTGTAATGATGAATGATAATGATACCAGACATTGGCATCATAGACCCGATTCGATGTTACACCTGGACTTGTATTTTAAATGTCGTTTCAAAATTACGTCCATCAGATGCGAAATCGCAAATTTTAGTTGCTCCAAATGACGTCTCGAATCTTCGCAAAAATAATTTTGAATCATCTGAATCGCCAGCAAGAAGGGATAATAAAGGTTCCGGCGGAATGGGTAGAGGTGACAGCACAACTTTTCCCGATGCGCAGCACCTGCCGGGTGTGTTTTTTCTGAAATTTCAATGCCTGACAATATTGACATACTTTATCCATTGTACCGATAGCGATTTTTGATTGCGCAGAGTAGTTAATATCTGGTGCATATACGAAAGCAAGACGAACAAATGATGCTCGTGATAATGAGCGGCTGGCCCGCTGCCTCTGTCGTTCTTGTACTCGAGCTGTAGCCATGTTTTGCTCTCGTGCTGCTCTTGTTCTCATAATAGTCTGTCGCAGACGTTCGTCACGCTGTTCTTGATGTTGTTGTGCACAACTCTCTGCTGTCCTGATTCTTTGATCTGCATTTCTTGTTTCGAATTGTTCTGCCGACTGATGAGCACTTTCAACACGTTTGCGTCGTGCCTCTCTGCCCCTCGCGTTATTGAGATTATATTTTTTCGGTGGCATTTGACTGAAAATAATAATTTAAACTTTTAAATTAAAAAAATTAAAAACATGCTATTATATCACATTGAAATAATGATTGAAAATAATTTTAATAAAGTTTGAATAAAAAAAATATTAATAAATAAATAACATGAGAAGCAAGCGGACAATAAATACCAACCATTTTTGTGACAAATAACCAGACTTATTTAGATCTTGGAGCCTTAGTACCTCATGACCATCAAAATACTATGTGATAATACTTACATGTATTATATATTATTTTAATTAAAGATTTTTGAACAACGAAGCACTAATAATTAAAAAAAGCAGGAATAATTTCACTGTATTATCTTCACTATAATATGAATTTAATTTATACTTCAGTAATCAAAATATTATTCCTGTAATTTTGACAAAACATGTCATCGCTAACGTATTGCAAAAATGTAAATTGCTTTATTGAGACTTTTTTGTTTTTTAAAGGAACCATTTCAAAATGCGCAGTACGGGTACGTACTGCACATGCGTCAATGCGCTTGAAAGCGTTATTGTGACTGTCAAATTACATACAAATATAATTTGGAATAAAATAACATTGCGAATATGAATTGAAATGTAAGCTATCCTATCTCTCAAGTTGGACCAAACTGCACACGTTGTGCAAATTTGATCAAAATCGGTTAAGTAGTTTAGGAGTCCATCGCGGACAAACAACTTTATTTATATATAAAGATGTAAAAGTTATATATAATTAGTGTTACAAATACGTTATATAAAACGACACATTATTTCCGTTCATATTGCTGATATCTCAGAATAAGTACAAGTATAAATATTTTAGAAATGGCCGGCCATATAGCTCGAAGAATCGACAACTAATGGGGAAAAAAGATCTCAAGTGGCAGCCGGTAGGTGAAGTGTGGGGCGACGCTACATGGCGTGAGAACCTGGTAAGACATGCAGGAAGTTGATGTATGCAGATGGATCGAGACAGTGTTTTTGGCATTCACAAAGACTTGTGAAGGACTGTAACGATGATGATGATGATGTACAGTTATTTGCATGTTATTACTCTAAGGTCTATGTCAAGTGCTTAATAATCTATAATAATTTATAAATGTGCAGTCGAAAGTAAAACATAGCTTGCTAATAGACAAACTTAAAAAAATTATAAAATGCCGTCGAATTCAGACCTTATAAATTAATCAAATAAGATCGATTTGGGATGACGAAATTATTTTCGAATTTATTTGATACCTTTTCCCTAGAGGCAAGGTGTTAAATAGAAGTGACGAAATTGAAAAGTTGCCGATAAATGCTGGAATAACTTATCACACACACACTTAAAATGGCGATCCTCAAATATGCGATGCGTCAGTACACAGTGCATGTAGAAGAGGCCCACATTCAGCCATGGATATTATCGTGCTAATGATGAAGAAGTGGAAAAAATATGTTAAAACCGATGGAATGACAACGTGCTAATTCAAGAAGACGATGAAATAAAATGAAATACATTTATTTCGTCGACGTAATACAATAAAATACAATTTGAAAAATCAGGACCGTGCTTTGGCATTGTCGTAATATTTCTTGGCCTTTGTTCAGCAGTAGATTGACTGACAATTAAGAAGAAATACTCAGTCGTATGGGTGCGATTCATGGCTAATTTAATAAATCTTTCTTATAAAATTGTAATTTTTTTTTCTTTTTTATTCATATTCTATTACAGCTATGATTTTCGCCATACTGTCCACTTATTTTCTGTGTTATTTTCTCTAAAGCGAATCCCTAACTCAATTCGGTGCAAATGACCGGTATGAAAATGCGGTATAGTATTTCAAAGGCAACAAAGGATGTCTATTTCCTCTGAGTGAGGTGCTAGCTAAGCTAATAACGTCTTTTTTTAAATAATCTTTGTAATTTATTTTGTAAAAAACAGCTTTGTTTGCTATTATATAAAACATACTTTACATACCAAGTATCGCATCATGAAATGCCATATCTGTATACATCACTTAAATCATTTAAATTTAATACGTTTATCAATATGCACTATTCAAGTCGTTCATTTAAATTTAAAAATTTAATTCTAGCGTGTACAGACACGCTAGTATTTCATAGATCTGCTTTTAAATCAAAAATACTGTGCTCGACATAAAAATAAAGTAGGAGAAATGCAAAGTGTTAAGGACGCAGTGTACACGCATCTAGAATAGTCAAATTCCGGCATAAATTAGATCCCTAGATTGAATAAAGTGAATACACTAAACATTGTGCCACACAGCCTTATCAAAACCTAATGGACTCAAGTTATTGTCTCTCAAAAAAACTTTTGATAAAAGTAAACACAACTTTAAAGAACTATTTAAGAAACATAAATGATTTTACTAAAACCATCACAATCTCGATGTCGTCTAAATATAGTTCCATTAAAAACTTCGTCCCCATCTTTAGGGCTGGAATTTTTATTTATACTTATATTGGACAACTCCTATAGCGAGTCCCACCAAGCTTCGGGTCCCACGCCTACGTCACAGTGACCGAGTGAAGCCGGCCACAGTCGAGCGTGTGCCTGCTGTACTACCATATGTCAGAGGTGTCACAGACAAGATTGGCTATATCTTGAAGCGAGCTTCTATTAGAACATTCTACAAGCCGCCGAAGAAGATTAGTCAGTTCCTACCATCCGTCAAGTGTCATATTCCTCTACAAGATGCAGGAGTGTACAAGCTTGATTGTGAATGTGGTCTCTCTTATATAGGACAAACAAAAAGATCAATTAGGACCCGCGTAAAAGAACATGTAGCTGATGTGAAACATCAACGTACCGGGAAGTCTGCAGTTTGTGATCATATTCCTAGACGGACCCAACCATTACATCAGATTTGATAGACCACAAATCTTCGCGAAAGAACACCGATTCCTACCAAGGATGATACGTGAGGCTATTGAAATTAAAAAACATCCTAATTTCAATAGAGAAGGAGGCTGGGTACTACCACCTGCTTGGGATCCTATAATCAATAAAATTAAAACTAAACCCAAGCATACCACTGCAAGACCTCAAGACACAGTCAGTTCATTTTGCATAGATCGGACCATAAACAATAATTAAAAAAGCTGAAGGTACTCCGGGTTTAACAATGACATCGGGACGTCAGTCATCTCAGTCCCCCGTGACCATGGGTGCTGGAAAGCGCCCGAAACGTCGGGAATTAAAAATAAAAGTAAATAAAAAGTAAAAATAAACGCGATAAAATCCGTAAAAGTAGTTTTAATCATGTATAGTGTTCGCGTAAATATAAGAAATCATTACATTAAAAACTTAAAATAAAGGGGGTCATTGTAGGAGCGTGCTCGTCGCGGCCCCTGCCTGCCCTTTTCAGGGCTGCAATTCTACACAGCTGCGCACCCATGCAAACGAGAGTTAGGGCGTCCCCCCAAGGCGATGCACACCAGCTCGTCCCCGTTGGTGTGGAATGCAGCGCGCAAAGCGGCGATGGGAACCGCCACACGTCACGCACAGCCCGACACGGTGGAAGGTGGAGGACGGAGTGCAGAGTTGGCACGTGGAATGTTAGAGGGGGCATGAGAGATAAGACGAATGAGTTGATCGAAATAATGAAAGAAAGAGAATTAGATGTCGTGTGTATGTCGGAGACCAAACGGAAAGGCAGTGGTACTGAAGAGCTCCCTGGCGGAACGTTAGCTATATGGTCCGGAGTCCCGGAAAGCGAGAACGCCTGCCAGGGAGTGGGGGTGCTGTTGTCGTCCCAGTTGGTCGATCTTATGACTGAATACAAGGTTGTGAACTCAAGACTTCTCTGGGTTCGCTTTAAACTGGGACTGACGAAGTTATTCCTTTTGGCTGTTTATGCGCCGGTAGCTTCGTCGTTCAGGGCTGAGCTGGAGGAGTTTTGGGAGAATGTAAGAGAAGTTCTAGATTTGGTTAAGGGAAACGAAAGAACTGTTGTATGTGGTGATTTGAATGGATGGGTAGGTATCGCTCGACCAGGATACGAGTCGGTGCTTGGAAAGTTTGGCGATAAAAGGGTTAATGATGCTGGCAAGCTAATACTGGCTGTATGCAAGGAAAAGGGTCTTCTTGTTACAAACACTATGTTTAATCACAGGAAAATCCATATGTACACTAGAGAAAGAAAGAATGAGAGAAGTATGACTGATTTGTTCCTGGTGGATGACCGACTGCGAAAACAGGTGATGGATACACGAGTGTTCAGGGGTGCTGACCTGGGAACGGATCACTATCTAGTAATTACTAGATTTAGGGGTTTGTTCGCGGGTTGGCGCTACCGGACGGCAGTAACAGAACCACAGTCGGTCTGTCGCATCCGAAGCTGGAAGCTTCAGGAAGCAGATCTAAGGGACAAATATCTCACAAGGGTAGCCGAAAAGCTTGACACTATAGATGGCAGGAAAGAATGTGTGGAGAGAACATGGCAGAACCTTAGGGATGGAATGGTAAGTGCAGCGGAAGAATTATGTGGAACGACAAAAAGAGGTAGTAGTAAAAGAAGAGATGCATGGTGGAATGATGAAGTGAGAGAAGCTGTAAAAAAAGAAGAAAAAAGCATGCTTAGACTACTTGGCCCCTAGTAACGATAAGCATATGAGAGAGAAGATGAAAGAAAGATATAAGCTGCAGAAAGTTCATGCGAAAACATTGATTGAGGAAGTACGTGAAAGGTGTAGAATAGAAGCGGACGAGAGGTTGTCGCACAACTTTAAGGAAAACTCCAAACTCTTCTGGAAAGAGGTTAGAAGGTCCCGGAATGGTGCGACAGCCTTAAGAATGAACAAAGTGCTTTTGAGAACCAATGACGTCCTCTCAGAAAAATCGGACGTCATGCAGCGATGGAGTGAATTTTACAGAGAAATGTATGCGTGTCATGATCTTAGTGAAGGATCCGGGGGTGACGCTGTGATTGGCACGCCAGACACGTACCTCGATGACACTGAGGTCATCAGCATGAAAGAGATTGAACGTGCGATTCGAAGTTTGAAATGTGGTAAGGCTGCGGGACTAGACAGAGTTACTGCTGAAATGGTCAAGTACGGTGGGCCTCGCGTCTGGGACAGCTTTCGTCTGCTGTGCAATTTGTGCTGGCGGACGAGAGATGTCCCGGATGATTGGCGATCCGCGGTCATTGTGCCTTTATATAAAGGTAAAGGTTCACATTTTGACTGCGGGATCTATCGGGCGATCAGCTTGACCAGTTTAGCAAGTAAAGTTTACTCGAAGGTTTTGACACGTAGGATGCAAGAGAAATCGGAAAGATTCTTATGGGAGGCACAATGCGGATTTAGACCTGGAAGAGGATGCACGGATCAAATGTTTTCTCTCCGCATGATCACGGAAAAGCTTCTGATTGTTAACCAGAGGATTTTCTGTGCTTTTGTGGATCTGGAGAAAGCATTTGATAAGGTTATAAGGAAGAAAATATGGGAACTGTTGCCGGGATATTGTGTGGATTGTCGATTGTTAAGGGCTGTGCAGTCACTTTAGTATGACTGTAAAGCCTGTGTGCGGGTAGGGCATGACCTGTCACCCATGTTTAGCGTCCAAGCGGGCGTAAAAAAGGATTGTGTCATGTCTTCCTGGCTGTTCATACTGTATATCGACAGCTGTTTACAGAAGCTGAAAAATAGCTGTTTGGGTATGAAATTGGGTGACATTAAAGTAAATTGTCTGCTGTATGCTGATGATGCAGTGCTTATTGCACCATCAGAAGCAGAACTGCAGGCATTAGTCACGTGTATGAAAGAGGAATGTGAAATTAAAGGTCTCCGTTTGAATGCTAATAAAACTAAGATTCTGGTATTTGAAAAAGACGAAGAGAGAACGAAATGTGAAATATGGGTAAATCAGGAATGTCTAGAACAGGTAAATGAAATTGTATGCTTGGGGAGTGCTTTCAGCCGGGATGGAAGATGTGATTTAGATGTGGATAGGCGTGTCGCTGCCGGAAACAAAGTCAATGGTGCCCTGAATGCATTAGTCAAAAGGCAAGGCGTGGTGAAGAGTGCACGCCTTGCAATACATAACTCAGTGTTGGTACCGACTTTGTTATATGGCAGCGAAACTTGGGGCATACCCAAGTTTAAGAAGAAGCATAAAAGCAAGTTGAATGCAGTGGAGATGCGATCTCTTCGTAAAATGTGTGGCGTTACCATAGCCGATCGAAAGCGAAACGAAGAGATTCGCAACATGGCAGGATTGAAAGATGACCTTATCACAAAAATTGATAGGGGCGTACTCCAATGGTTTGGCACGTTGAGCGAATGAGTGAAGACCGAATGGTGAAGAAAATATATAGGGCGAAAGTAAATATTAAAAGGTGTCGAGGTAGACCGAGACTAACTTTCGAAGACCATGTGAGCAAATTGCTCGAAGAGGGGAAGGTCAAGAGTACTCGGATACCTAGACGTGCATGTATGAAGAAGTTAATGAACCTGAAAGAAGCGAAAGAGGTATGTAAGGATCGTGACACTTGGCGATCTGTTCTCTCTGGCTACCCCGTTAGGGATTGTGCGTGAAGATAAGTAAGTAAGTAAATAAGCCATACTATTGCCTCACCTATTTTTTGTAGTAATTGTGATTGTAAGGTTACTTTCGTTATATTAATAAAGATGATTCCTGAGCCGCCACAGCTACACATACACATACAGCAAGAGTATTAAAACTTTTATAAAAAAACATTTTGCCTCTTTAAGTGGACTAAGAAATACGTAATGATAATTTCGTTTAAATATTAAGTAAAAAAGAATCATCTTAAATCATCCGTTTGTTACAAAAAGTTGAGGCGAATCCCATAAATCGGGAAATATATGAAAAAACATACGCGTTAAATATACACATAACCACCACGTTTTCTAAATTTAGTTAATAAATGATAATTATTATTATATTTATTAACGAGCTAGAACCAAATTCCACGTGAACGCGGAGCACGTGCTTAAAAAGCTAATCACATAATAAAACCTTTCTTCAAGGTATCTTGCACCTAAATATTTATGGTTGTAATACATCTTATAACTATAGACATTTGGCACACATGCTTCTAATAACAAAATTGTTTTACGCGTTGTTTTAAACTACCTATCAGATATGAAATTTGAACTACTTAGCAAATAATTTTGAGCAAAGACGAATACGGAGATAAATATTGTATACAATGTTGGTTCATTAATACATTCGTTACAGCACGTCAAGTCGACTGTTAGCATAGACTCCCCTTTATATCGGGAATACTTGCCAATGTTGTCAGCTTGGCAGAAAGATTTGCTACTGCATTTTTTAAATTATTATTGAACAAATTATTTATTATTTCAACGTGGTAGAGGCATGCTGCAATTATATTAGTAGTATAGTTGTAGCACGAATGGGTTTGCTCGACCGGGGAAGAACCAAGCTCTCATAGAATACCAGCGTAAAATAGTAGCTTATTGCTGCTGTGTTTCGTATGGTGAGTTTAGAGAACCGTAAACCCTTTTTACTGTAAACGAAACATTCCATCTTAGCCCTCATGGTGGGCAGCAAGTAAAAGGTACCGAAGGCTGCTAGCAGCTGAGATAGGAACCGAAGAGGCCCTCTCTCTCTCAGCCAGAAGCCCTGGGACGAAATTCCTCTGCCCAAGCCTCCCCCAGTTCTGAAGGCAAAAAAACGCAGTCGATCTGAGGAAAAGTCCCACAAAGACTAGCCCAGGAAGTCTGTGAAGCTGGCAACGGGGAGAAAAAGCTCAGTTTCAGTGCCTTAGCCGGCTCCGCGCGTATAGGAATTCACAATCCGAATCCTATGAGTGTGGAGCAGATGCGGATAGTCCGCCGGGCACTAACACGGGCCATCGCTAAGACGGCCTGTGGGGCGTAGCCGGAAATGGGACCTAAATTTTCGGGTTTCACCCACAAGCTAGGTTCAATTCTGGTAACGTGTTTGAATAAGGCAAGCAAGGACTGGATTGTAGGTGAAATCGGAAAACTGAAGCCCTGGCCGGAGGCAGAGGGATAAGGAAATAGCTCTTAGTGTCTTTCTAGATATTGAGGGCGCCTTCGACTGTAGCCCCACGTCACTGCTGATTGGGGGCCTGACATCTAAAAATGTTGACCCCACAACCATCAGTTGGGTGAAGTCGATGCTCTCAAACAGAAAGGCAAAAAAGGCGCTGCTTTAAAACTCGATTGAGTTTGCAACTACAAGAGGTTGCCCACAAGGAGGTGTTTTGTCAACCCTTCTCTGGACTTTTGCGGTTGACCAGCTATTGCACAAGATGGCAGATCTACGCATTGACACACTGGGTTATGCCGATGACCTTATGATCATTGCGAGGGGATTTTGCCATAGTACTTTATCGTCAACCATACAAAGAGCCCTAAACACCATAAATAACTGGTGTAGAGATAACAGTTTATCAGTTAATTTTGATAAAATTGTTATAATACCCTTTACCAAAAAGAGATGGTTGGACAAATTAGTCACACCAAAACTTAATGGTAAGGAGTACCGTTTGCCACTGAAGTTAAGAACTTGGGCGTAACAATCGACCAAACACTGACGTGGAACTTTCACCTATGCCATATGACAAAAATTGCTTTAGGTATGTAGGCAGTCGTTTGTTCGGGAACAACTGGAGCTTGCGCCCCAGTATAGTACTATAACAGTATAGCAGAATAGTGAGGCCGATCCTCACCTATGCCTCCACTGTCTGATGCAACAAGGCCAGCCAAAAGACAACTGCGGGCAAACCAAATAGTCTACAAAGTACTGCCTGCTTCATGACAACTGGAGCTATGCGATCATCGCCTGGAGCGGCTCTTTTTATTTATTTTTATTTATTTTTATTTATTTATTTGTCACACCAACAAGATATACACTACAAGCTTTCTAAGAGTAGACAATAAATAATTTAATGCTCAGTGATACCTCTTTTATATGCGTAAACTACATGAATATTGAGCGTCATACTCACATTCCTTTTTGCTTTATAAATTAAAAACAGTACAATCACATTTACTAATACACAGTTCTGAAACATTACGTTTTACTTACGAAAATATAAAACAATACCAAAATTTCAATGTCAATGTCAATGTCAAGAATTAAAATGTTATTATATAAGGGAAAAAATTTTTATGAATAAATAAAGGAATGAAAAAATGTCAGTTTAATGTCAATGATAATATTAATTCGAATTACTAATTAAAAAAATTAAAATACAATTATTAAAATACAATTACTAAGCTTAAAAATATTTTATACAGTAATAAAAAAGAAACATTAAAAAGTAACACAATAAATATTTTAAAAATTGTTTATCAGTTGAGAGACTACCCTTTTAAAGCGACGTAAGGGGTCTGAGAAAATATCCAAAGTTTGTGTCTTTCAAAGTTTTTTTGAAATACATGGACCATAATGATTTCTTAAATTTACGCGAACACTACACATTGAATAAAACTAAATTTACGGATTTTATCGCGTTTATTTCACTACTTTTACTTATTTTTAATTCCCGACGTTTCGGGTGCTTTACAGCAACCATGGTCACGGGGGGGACTGAGATGTTTGACGTTCCAATGTCATAGTTAGTCCGGCTACCTTCAGTTTTTGAATATTAATTTTTGGTCCGATTTACGCATAACGAGCTTATAGTATCATGAAGTCTTGCAGTGGTATGCTTAGGTTTGGGTTTAATTTTGTTAATTATAGGATCCCAAGCAGGTGGCAGCACCCATCCATCTTCTCTATTGAAATTTGGATGTTTTTTAATTTCAATAGTCTCGCGTATCATCCTTGGTAGGAATCGTTGTTCTTTTGCGAGAATTTGTGGTTTATCAAAACGAATGTAATGGTGGGGACGATCTTGAACATGTTAGCAGACTGCAGACTTCCCGGAGCGTCGGTGCTTCACGTCAGCTATATGTTCTTTCACGCGGGTTTTTATGGATCTTTTTGTTTGACCTATGTAAGAGAGACCACATTCACAATCTAACTTGTACACTCCTACATCTTGTAGAGGGATATTACACTTGACGGATGGTAAAAATTGACTAATCTTCTTCGGTGGCTTGTAGTATGTTTTAATAGAATCTCGCTTCAAGATGTAGCCAACCTTGTCTGTGACTCCTCTGACATATGGTAGTACAGCAGGTACACGCTCGACTGTGGTCGGCTTCACTCGGTCACTGTGACGTAGGCGCGGGACCCGAAGCTTGTTGTCTTGCAATACTTGCTTGACGTGCTGAAGTTCGGCGGCCAGATGTTTTCTGTCACAGATCCCTCGTGCTTTCTGAAACAAAGATTTACCCACGGTAGCTAACTGTGAAGGATGATGGTGAGATTCACCATTTAAATATCAGTTGGTATGGGTCTTTTTTCTATACACAGTGTGACCAATTGTGTTATTAGGATTTCGAATGACTAAAACATCTAAGAAAGCTAAAGAATTATTTGCCTCTAACTCCATTGTGAATTGTATTTTAGAGTTTATAGAGTTAAGGTGGTTTAAAAATGCAGTTACTTTGTCAGATGGTAAAATTGTGAAAGTGTCGTCTACGTACCGCTTGTAGAATCTTGGATTTACAGGAGCAGTAAGAAGGGCTTTCTCCTCGAAGTCCTCCATGAATATGTCAGCGACTATGGGAGATACAAGTGAGCCCATCGCCACACCATCTTATCATAAACGAAACATTCCATCTTAGTCCTCATGGTGGGCAGAAAGGAAAAGGTATCGAAGGCTGCTAGCAGCTGAGATAGGAACCGAAGAGGCCCTCTCTCTCTCAGCCAGAAGCCCTGGGACGAAATTCCTCTGCCCAAGCCTCCCCCAGTTCTGAAGGCAAAAAAACGCAGTCGATCTGAGGAAAAGTCCCACAAAGACTAGCCCAGGAAGTCTGTGAAGCTGGCAACGGGGAGAAAAAGCTCAGTTTCAGTGCCTTAGCCGGCTCCGCGCGTATAGGAATTCACAATTCGAATCCTATGAGTGTGGAGCAGATGCGGATAGTCCGCCGGGCACTAACACGGGCCATCGCTAAGACGGCCTGTGGGGCGTAGCCGGAAATGGGACCTAAATT
Source organism: Parnassius apollo (assembly GCA_907164705.1). Taxonomy (NCBI): domain Eukaryota; kingdom Metazoa; phylum Arthropoda; class Insecta; order Lepidoptera; family Papilionidae; genus Parnassius; species Parnassius apollo. The sequence goes on along the minus strand of CAJQZP010001218.1, from coordinate 6,677,141 downwards.
TTCGGGTTTCACCCACAAGCTAGGTTCGACTCTGGTAACAAACTGGTGTTTGAATAAGGCAAGCAAGGACTGGATTGTGGGTGAAATCGGAAAACTGAAGCCCTGGCCGGAGGCAGAGGATAAGGAAATAGCTCTTTGTGTCTTTCTAGATATTGAGGGCGCCTTCGACTGTAGCCCCACGTCACTGCTGATTGGGGGCCTGACATCTAAAAATGTTGACCCCACAACCATCAGTTGGGTGAAGTCGATGCTCTCAAACAGAAAGGCAAAAAAAGGCGCTGCTTTAAAACTCGATTGAGTTTGCAACTACAAGAGGTTGCCCACAAGGAGGTGTTTTGTCACCCCTTCTCTGGACTTTTGCGGTTGACCAGCTATTGCACACTGGGTTATGCCGATGACCTTATGATCATTGCGAGGGGATTTTGCCATAGTACTTTATCGTCAACCATACAAAGAGCCCTAAACACCATAAATAACTGGTGTAGAGATAACAGTTTATCAGTTAATTCTGATAAAATTGTTATAATACCCTTTACCAAAAAGAGATGGCTGGACAAATTAGTCACACCAAAACTTAATGGTAAAGAAGTACCGTTTGCCACTGAAGTTAAGAACTTGGGCGTAACAATCGACCAAACACTGACGTGGAACTCTCACCTATGCCATATGACAAAAATTGCTTTAGGTATGTAGGCAGTCGTTTGTTCGGGAACAACTGGAGCTTGCGCCCCAGTATAGTACTATAACAGTATAGCAGAATAGTGAGGCCGATCCTCACCTATGCCTCCACTGTCTGATGCAACAAGGCCAGCCAAAAGACAACTGCGGGCAAACCAAATAGTCTACAAAGTACTGCCTGCTTCATGACAACTGGAGCTATGCGATCATCGCCTGGAGCGGCTCTTTTTATTTATTTTTATTTATTTATTTGTCACACCAACAAGATATACACTACAAGCTTTCTAAGAGTAGACAATAAATAATTTAATGCTCAGTGATACCTCTTTTATATGCGTAAACTACATGAATATTGAGCGTCATACTCACATTCCTTTTTGCTTTATAAATTAAAAACAGTACAATCACATTTACTAATACACAGTTCTGAAACATTACGTTTTACTTACGAAAATATAAAACAATACCAAAATTTCAATGTCAAAGAATTAAAATGTTATTATATAAGGGAAAAAATTTTTATGAATAAATAAAGGAATGAAAAATGTCAGTTTAATGTCAATGATAATATCAATTTGAATTACTAATTAAAAAAATTAAAATACGATTATTAAAATACAATTATTAAGATTAAAATTATTTTATACAGTAATAAAAAAAGAAACATTAAAAAGTAACACAATAAATATTTTAAAAATCGTTTATCAGTTGAGAGACTACACTTTTAAAGCGACGTAAGGGGTCTGAGAAAATATCCAAAGTTTGTGTCTTTCAAAGTTTTTTTGAAATACATGGACCATAATGATTTCTTAAATTTACGCGAACACTACACATTGAATAAAACTAAATTTACGGATTTTATCGCGTTTATTTCACTACTTTTACTTATTTTTAATTCCCGACGTTTCGGGTGCTTTACAGCAACCATGGTCACGGGGGGGACTGAGATGTTTGACGTTCCAATGTCATAGTTAGTCCGGCTACCTTCAGTTTTTGAATATTAATTTTTGGTCCGATTTACGCATAACGAGCTTATAGTATCATGAAGTCTTGCAGTGGTATGCTTAGGTTTGGGTTTAATTTTGTTAATTATAGGATCCCAAGCAGGTGGCAGCACCCATCCATCTTCTCTATTGAAATTTGGATGTTTTTTAATTTCAATAGTCTCGCGTATCATCCTTGGTAGGAATCGTTGTTCTTTTGCGAGAATTTGTGGTTTATCAAAACGAATGTAATGGTGGGGACGATCTTGAACATGTTAGCAGACTGCAGACTTCCCGGAGCGTCGGTGCTTCACGTCAGCTATATGTTCTTTCACGCGGGTTTTTATGGATCTTTTTGTTTGACCTATGTAAGAGAGACCACATTCACAATCTAACTTGTACACTCCTACATCTTGTAGAGGGATATTACACTTGACGGATGGTAAAAATTGACTAATCTTCTTCGGTGGCTTGTAGTATGTTTTAATAGAATCTCGCTTCAAGATGTAGCCAACCTTGTCTGTGACTCCTCTGACATATGGTAGTACAGCAGGTACACGCTCGACTGTGGTCGGCTTCACTCGGTCACTGTGACGTAGGCGCGGGACCCGAAGCTTGTTGTCTTGCAATACTTGCTTGACGTGCTGAAGTTCGGCGGCCAGATGTTTTCTGTCACAGATCCCTCGTGCTTTCTGAAACAAAGATTTACCCACGGTAGCTAACTGTGAAGGATGATGGTGAGATTCACCATTTAAATATCAGTTGGTATGGGTCTTTTTTCTATACACAGTGTGACCAATTGTGTTATTAGGATTTCGAATGACTAAAACATCTAAGAAAGCTAAAGAATTATTTGCCTCTAACTCCATTGTGAATTGTATTTTAGAGTTTATAGAGTTAAGGTGGTTTAAAAATGCAGTTACTTTGTCAGATGGTAAAATTGTGAAAGTGTCGTCTACGTACCGCTTGTAGAATCTTGGATTTACAGGAGCAGTAAGAAGGGCTTTCTCCTCGAAGTCCTCCATGAATATGTCAGCGACTATGGGAGATACAAGTGAGCCCATCGCCACACCATCTACTTGCTTGTAGAACTCTTCCTTCCACAACAGATAGCCAGATGTGAGGCAGTGTTTGAGTAATACTGCATATTCAGCAGGCATGTTATTATATTCTAGCTTCCTAGCTACAATTGATATGCAGTCTTCAATAGGTAGGCATGTGAATAGTGACTGAACATCAAAACTGACCACAGTTTCATTGTCAGCGAGATGTAGGTCTTTTATCTCACTAACAAAATGGTATGAATCCTTTGTGTGTGCTCTGGTATGTCCTCTCAGTGGTGACAGTACTTTTTCCAAGTGTTGTGCCAGCTTATAAGTTGGTGAATCGATCTGGCTCACTATAGGACGTAGTGGAGCGTTTGGTTTGTGTATCTTTGGTAACCCATACAACCTCGGTGGTTTGGTACATGATGGTATTAGCGAATTCACGTCGAGATTTAATTTTTCGGAGTGTTTCTTTATTAAATCGCTAGTTGCTTTAAGCGTGTTAGTTGTGGGGTCTGTTTTGACCTTTTTGTATGTACTTTCGTCCGATAAAAGCTGTAGTATTTTAAAATTATACTCTGACGTGTCCATTATTACCGTAGCATTTCCTTTATCCGCGCGGAGAATCGTTAGATCTGGTCTGTTCCGTGTTAACGCTGTAAATTCGTCTTTAGGAAGGTTTGGTTTCGGCACAGAACTACGACGTAATATGTATAGTAGAAGTCTTCTACAAGCAAGTAGATGGTGTGGCGATGGGCTCACCTGTATCTCCCATAGTCGCTGACATATTCATGGAGGACTTCGAGGAGAAAGCCCTTCTTACTGCTCCTGTAAATCCAAGATTCTACAAGCGGTACGTAGACGACACTTTCACAATTTTACCATCTGACAAAGTAACTGCATTTTTAAACCACCTTAACTCTATAAACTCTAAAATACAATTCACAATGGAGTTAGAGGCAAATAATTCTTTAGCTTTCTTAGATGTTTTAGTCATTCGAAATCCTAATAACACAATTGGTCACACTGTGTATAGAAAAAAAGACCCTTACCAACCGATATTTAAATGGTGAATCTCACCATCATCCTTCACAGTTAGCAACCGTGGGTAAATCTTTGTTTCAGAGAGCACGAGGGATCTGTGACAGAAAACATCTGGCCGCCGAACTTCAGCACGTCACGCAAGTATTGCAAGACAACAAGCTTCGGGTCCCGCGCCTACGTCACAGTGACCGAGTGAAGCCGACCACAGTCGAGCGTGTACCTGCTGTACTACCATATGTCAGAGGAGTCACAGACAAGGTTGGCTACATTTTGAAGCGAGCTTCTATTAAAACATACTACAAGCCACCGAAGAAGATTAGTCAATTTTTACCATCCGTCAAGTGTAATATCCCTCTACAAGATGCAGGAGTGTACAAGTTAGATTGTGAATGTGGTCTCTCTTACATAGGTCAAACAAAAAGATCCATAAAAACCCGCGTGAAAGAACATATAGCTGACGTGAAGCACCGACGCTCCGGGAAGTCTGCAGTCTGCGAACATGTTCAAAATCGTCCCCACCATTACATTCGTTTTGATAAACCACAAATTCTCGCAAAAGAACACCGATTCCTACCAAGGATGATACGCGAGGCTATTGAAATTAAAAAAAACATCCAAATTTCAACAGAGAAGATGGATGGGTGCTGCCACCTGCTTGGGATCCTATAATTAACAAAATTAAACCCAAACCTAAGCATACCACTGCAAGACTTCATGATACTGTAAGCTCGTTATGCGTAAATCGGACCAAAAATTAATATTCAAAAACTGAAGGTAGCCGGACTAACTATGACATTGGGACGTCAAACATCTCAGTCCCCCCCGTGACCATGGTTGCTGTAAAGCACCCGAAACGTCGGGAATTAAAAATAAGTAAAAGTAGTGAAATAAACGCGATAAAATCCGTAAATTTAGTTTTATTCAATACATGGACCATCTTTGAATATAATTTGTTCACTCCCGGTATTACCAATATCTTTGTTATGTATCTCGTTGTAACTCCTCATTAATTTGTTTAGAGGAGCATAAAAGCCTAGAGGCGACCGTGCTAACTTTGTGACGAATGGAGTGTATTTCTTATACCTGGGCGATCTTCTAGGAATAGCAAAATTAATATGAGATATAACGTCTGGAGCGTCGATGTAACCATTTATTATTTTGTAGAGGAATAATATGTCCGACATCGATCTGCGCTCGACGAGAGGTTTCATATGAAAGTATCAAACGATCATTATAGCTAGGCAAGAGTTTTTCTAAATTACTGCTGCAAGTCAAGTGCCAGAGGAATCTTTTTTGTACACCTTCTATACGCTTTTTGTATACGTCGTAGTGCGGGTTCCACACCACGCTGCAGTATTCTAAGCTACTACGCACAAGTGACATATAGATTGCGATTTTTGTGCTCGGATTTTTAAACTCCCTACAGGTACGTAAGACAAACCCCAAGGTCTTGAAGGCTTTTTTAGTAATGCTATCTATATGTAAATTAAATCGCAATTTGGTATCGAGAGTTACACCCAAATCTCTAATATGATCAACCTCTTTTAATGGTACATTGTCAATACAATAATATCTAGTCACTGAGAGCTTTTTTCTAGTGAAGCGTACCACGTGGCATTTGTCAATATTCAAGCTCATACCATAATACTAGATTGTCCAAGCCATTTTGAAGCAACAATACATTCTCTAATGAATTTACTGATCTAAAAAAACTTCAAATCATCGGCGAACACGTGAAACTTAGAATTTTGGAAACACTTACCGACATCATTAATAAAAACGTTAAACAGCATGGGACCCAGATGGGATCCTTAAGGAACTCCGTAAAAGGCAGTAAAAAGCCAGATTTGAATCCCCCTGCTACCACCACAGACAGTCTATTCGTTAGGTAAGATCTGAACCAGCGCAAGAGATTACCGCCTATACCTACACATGATAATTTGTGCAATAACATATCGTGATTGACTTTATCAAAAGCCTTACTAAAGTCAGTGTGTATGACATCGAAAGACAGCGCATGATCAACACCTTCGGCCAGGCCTTCAACGAAGGATATCAGATTAGTCATGGTAGAGTGGGCGTTCATAAAACCGTGCTGTTCCGGTGCAGTTAAGTGTCTTAGATGCCAAGACATTATAGGGCACAGTAGTTTTTCAAAGACTTTAGCAAACACCGTAATAATTGATATTGGCCTGTAGTTTTTCACTGAGTTTATATCATCTCCTTTGTGTTTCGGTATAACAAGAGAAGTTTTTCAAGCGCTGGGAAAGGTTCCAGAACAAAGAGATTTATTAATTATCAAGGACAGTGATAAAGCTAGAACACCAGCACATCTTACAGCAAAGATAGATGGTATTCCATCTGAGCCAGCGCCTTTAGTGGAGTCAAGTCTCTTTAAGACCTTGTCTAAGTACTTGGTCTTTAGTCACTGAAATATTAGTAATAAAGTTAGAAGCGGGGGATTTATCTGCATAGTGCTCATCTGGAATAGATAGTTTATCAATATTGTAGACTGAAGAGAACTGTGAAGTAAAGAGTTCGCAGATATCCGGGCCAGTAGTGGCAAGAGTAGTTCCAGAAGACATTTGGGCAGGGTAGGTACTACTACTGCCTCTTTTGTGTTTAATAAAACTCCATAGTAGTTTAGGATTTGATTTCAAAGATGTCTCTAGTCGTAGCAAATAAGTTTTATAATTCTGACTAAGTAATTTCGTACACCTATCTCTAAGTAGTTCAAAGGTCAATAAATCCCGAGGGTTGTTAAATTTACGGTGTTTGGATCTGTATTTATATTTTTCCTTGATTACCTTAATTAACGTGTCTGAAAACCATATGGGGTATTTCTTATTATTACGAAGTTTGGACTTGGGTACATGTTTAACTATGATGGATTGAAGTACTTTATAGAAATGTGCTACCATGTCATCTACGTTTTCATAACGCGACAATTCGTCTTCCCATGATATACTATTCAATTCATTTACAATTTTAATAAAATCTGCTTTATAAAACATAAATTTGGGTTCGTGCTTGGTTAGGGGATAATTGTAATAAATTTTAAGTCCCACACAGAATTCGATAGGAGGATGCAACGGGTCAATCACCGATAATGGGTCGATACTTACGTAGAGGCGGGTGATATTCAGTGTACTCATTATCAGATCCAACAGTTTGTCTTTATTGTTAAAACAAGAATTGTGCTGAACTAGATTATTAAGAGACATAAAATCATCATCATCATCATCATCATCATTACAGCCCTTCACAAGTCCACTGCTGAACATAGGCCTCCCCCAAGTAATGCCACGAAGCACGGTCCTGAGCCACCTGCATCCATCACTCCATCTAGGGGGGGGTCGCCCTACACTACGCCTACCGGTACGAGGGCTGCCACTCGAGAACCTTTCTTCCCCATCGGTTATCGGTTCTTCGAGCTATATGGCCGGCCCATTGCCACTTCAGCTTACTAATCCGTTGGGCTATGTCGGTCACTCTGGTTTTACTGCGGATATCCTCATTTCTGAGTCTATCACGTAGTGAAACTCCGAGCATAGCCCTCTACATAACTCGCTGAGCGACCTTGAGCGTCCTCATACGGCCAGCGGTGAAGGACCACCTCTCAGATCCGTAAGTCATCACTGGCAACACACACTGGTTATACACTTTAGTTTTCAGAGATTGAGGTATACCTGACGAGAAGATGTGTCGTAATTTCCCGAACGCTGCCCAGCCGAGTTGAATCCGTCGATTGACCTCTCGGTCGAAGTTGAACTTACCTAGTCGGACTATTTGTCCCAGGTAAACGTACTCGTCAACAACTTCGAGCATAGTGCTCCCAACAACTACCGGCATAGGTGTGACACACCATGAGACACCATTGAGGTCATTGAGCATAGTGCTAAGGTCCTCCAGCGATTCTGCCATAAGGACTATATCGTCGGCAAATCGAAGGTGAGTGATGTACTCGTCATTGATGTTAATACCGTATCCTTTCCAATCCAGTAGCTTGAAAACGTCTTCCAACGCAGCGGTGAAGAGTTTCGGGGATATAACATCACCCTGTCTTACACCTCTCTGCAGTTGGATAGGTTTCGTACTCTGGTTCTGTACTCGGATAGCCATCGTAGCCCTACTGTACAAACACTTCAGCACTTCAATATACCGATAGTCAACTAGGCACCGCTGAAGAGACTGTAGCACCGCCCAAATTTCGACGGAATCAAAGGCTTTCTCATAGTGCACATACGCCAGGCAAAGTGGCAGATTGTACTCTTCGGACTTCTGTACAATTTGCCGAAGGGTATGTATGTGGTCTATGGTACTGAAGCCTTTTCGGAAACCGGCTTGTTCGGGAGGCTGGAAGTCGTCGAGTCTGCGTGCGAGACGATTCGTAATGACTCTCGAAAACAGCACGTAGACGCGGCTCAGAAGGGAAATCGGTCTGTAGTTCTTCAAGAGAGCGTTGTCGCCTTTCTTAAAGAACAAGACCACCGCGCTTCTGCTCCACGCCTCTAGAGTAGTGCCACCATGGAGGACGGAATTGAAGAGCTTCTGAAGGACTTCAGGTACCGGTGTTCCACCGGCTTTCAGAATCTCCGCTGTAATTCCATCCTCGCCCGGGGTCTTGCTGTTTTTAAGGTGGTGGAGAGCCATTCTAATCTCGCTCAGACTGACGTTCGGTATATCATCGGAATAGTGTCGGATAAGACTTGCTCTTGGATCGTTACTCACACTTGCGTGTGGCTCCAACGATGATGTGTACAGCTGCTCATAGAACCTCTCAATCTCACTCAGAATCTCAGGTGTCCCGGAAACGATGTTGCCACACTTAGTCTTCAGCCTTGACAGTTGGCTCTTTCTGGCAGACAGATCTCCGGCAAAGACTTTGGAGCCCTGGTTCCGCTCGATCGCTTCTTTAATACGAGCAGTATTAAAGTTGCGTAAGTCTCGCCGCATGCATTTGGAGATCTGTCTGTTCAGTTGCCTGTATGCTGTCAAATCTGTTGACGATTGCAGCCTCATCTCCCGTCTAACAGCCATGAGATTAAGAGTGTGATCGGAGAGTCTTTGTGTTCTTCTGCGGCGGGTCTTGCAGAACTTAGCTCCGACCGCATGGACAGTTTCCACGAGCTTATCATTCATATCGTCCACTGCATTGCAATCCTCTAGGCACTGAAAGCGGTTTTGTAACTCGAGCTGAAAGGTTTCGGGATTCTGGATTAGAGCACGAGGGGGACGGAGCGTTGACTTCATTAGACGAGACCTCTCCAACTTAACATTTAGGTTCAGTGTGCCTCTAACCATTCGGTGATCGCTGCCAGTTTTCACCCTTGCGATCACTGAGACATCACTGAACAGTTGGCGTCTGGTAGTCATAATGAAGTCAATCTCATTTTTTGTCGAACCGTCGGGGCTCGACCAGGTCCACTTCCTGTGGGGCCGCTTCTGGAAGAAAGAGTTCATTATAAAGAGTCCCTCTTTTTCCATAAAGTCGGAAAGCTTCTGGCCCCTTCGGTTCCGTTGCCCTACTCCAAATTTCCCCACCTTCAGCTCACCGCTTTCTCTTGTGCCTAGTTTTGCGTTGAAGTCTCCCATCAACACCGTGTAGTGGGTTTTGGAGGAATGCATGGCTCTGGAAATATCCTCATACATTTCCTCCACCTCCTCATCGGGATGTGCCGAGGTTGGTGCGTAAACCTGTATGACCTTCAGCGAATACCGTTTGGTGATTCTGAGTATCAGGTACGCGACCCTCGTCGACACACTCCCAATCTTTACAACGTTGTTGACGAGAGACTTGTGGACGATAAATCCGACACCTCCTTGGGACAGATGGTCGCCCTCCCGGTTGTAGAACAAGTTGCCGGACTCGAGGATTGCCGTATCCTCCCCCTCTCTTGGGACCTCGGATAATCCAATAATATGCCAGCGCAACTTGTCTACCTCTTCTTCCAGCTCCAGTATCTTCTCGTCAGTCCTCAGAGTGCGTGCGTTATATGTTGCCAGGTCGAGTCGTCGTAGGTGGCAACCGAACCTCCACCGGAGATTCTTAGCACCCCCTGCCCCGCCGTTACCATGGTCGCCACCGTAGCCAGGAATAGCGGAGCCGCCGGGGACTGGGGGCCGTTTTTATGCGTCGTTATTCATGGGGGGATATTTGCCATAGTTGCCACGCTTGGCGAGCGGGTTGGCAACCGCAGTTTTTTTATTATAACACAGTTGTTATCAGAAAGATGCTGCTGCTCATCTCCTGCCTGTCTCCCTCTGTCGCCTTTTACGACACCCACGGGAAGATATGGGGTAGTGGATATTCTCAACCGCCACTACACGGCACATAAAATCAACGAGCATTTTATTAAGTAGACTATTGGATGTTGCAGGTTTGAGTGTGTGACTAACAGTCTTAGTCTAACATAAGCTACTTAAATTGAAGTCACCAAGTATAAGAGTGTTTCCACTGTGGTTTTCTAATATGCGATTGGTATTACTAATAAAATGCTGAAGTATATGCATTTTTGCTGGAGGAGGGAATTATAAGCCACAGATTTATAGGTGTCTGTCTTTATTAAAGCTATCATATATTGAATAAAACTAAATTTACGGATTTTATCGCGTTTATTTCACTAATTTTACTTATTTTTAATTCCCAACGTTTCGGGTGCTTTACAGCACCCATGTTCACGGGGGTACGGGGGGCTATCATATATTTCCACTTTGACTCCTGCGCACTCAAACGGCACGATTTAAAGCGTTTAGAGACAGCAATGAGAACACCACCTCCCATTTTTTCACCATGGAACCCGCTGTTTTCGCGGTCGCGTCTGTATACCGTGTAACGGTCATCAAATAATTCATTATCAAAATTGTGCCATTCAACCATGTCTCTGTGAAAACAATAATGTCAAAGTTACAACAAACTACATTATTAAACAGTTCAATAATTTTTGTCCTCAGACCCCTAACATTTTAGTAGTAACAAGTAAAAGTGCCTTTTAGTACAAATATAGCAGATATAGCGTAATCATGACAAACTATTCAAAAGGTTGAGGTTCTTTACATGGATGTAGTTTGATTCTTCATTTTTGCGCATATATATCCTACCATCACGCACCCATACAAATTTGTACTTCAGTTCGCGAGCTTTGGTTCGCGCAGCAGCGTGCAAGCTCTTATTTTCCGGGGAGAGATGCTGCTCCATGACGTGGATAGCAGTCTTCTTATCTCCTCCGATGCCTAAGTGGCTCGAATTGAGTTTGTCGTCCCGATTGGTTTTGTTGAAACGTGCGGTCGCAGCGAGAAAATAGTCGCGCAGGCGCGGACTGCCGAATTTCACTAAGCGCGGACTTGAGCTATTTTGGCTAGTCGAGAGCTGAATGTGTGACTCAGTGATGGGGCATTTTATAACTTTGCCCAGTTGCACTACAGTTTTGATAAGATTCTCCTGCCTAGTTTCAGGTACACACTGGATTTCAATATTTGAGCAGCGTGATTGTTGGTCTATTTGGGCTATTCGTGACGATAAGGATAGATTATTTTCCCGCAAAGATTCTGTCTCAATGTAGATATCCTTTGGCCACAGCAACCATTTACCATCAGGTGAACTGTGTGCTCGTTTATCACCCTATCCTATAAAAATTGTTATCAGAATCATGCAGCCCAATGCCATTTTTTCCCCTGTTTTGCTTCTTAGAACACCTACGGGTTGACATGGGCTATATTGGATTCTCTTAGGCCGCCTCCACACGTCATATTGTTAATTCGTAGAGATACGTACGTAAACAGCAACTAACAATGATTTCTTATATTTACGCACACACTATACATTGAATAAAACTAGTTTTACGGATTGTCGAATCGCGACTATTTTGTGAAACGCACGTGTATTATTTTGCTCCATCATCATTGAACATTTTCGGTTCAAATCTCTAATATCTAATGTTTTTATTTATACCGTTTAAAAGCTGAAAAAATTTACCTTAAAACAGTCTTTTTAGTGATGGTGAATTAATTTGTGATTTATAAGAAGTAAGCATATACATTTTTACTTAATTATTGCATGCGTCTGCTCCTGGCAGTGGTCGCTTGGTTCCCATTAAGCTCTTTTATCGCTTGAGCATACTGAATGGTTTAGCATTTATTTTCAATTATTTTGAACCGAAATATCTTCTACTGGAAAATATGCTGGTTAAAAGTATAAAACTAAAGGTGTAAAAAATTTACGGTATAAAAAATTAAAGGTATAAAATGCGAGCGAGGAACTGTTTGGATTATTTCACAGCATTTGCAACACAATCAATTCACCAGTTGCGGACTGCGACATTCGTGTCTGTCACCATGTGGCTAAGATAGATCAATCTTCGAGCAGGGCTTGCTCCATATTAGACACAGACGTCGCCGCGTATTTGTGATCGCATCCTCGAATCCGTTAATAAGTTTAATTAAACCCAAAGTGTCAAACTAAACCTGAAACACTTAAATATTGATGGAGCTACTAACAAAATATATGTCTCTGAACATATCTCTCCTGATTGTAAAGAATTATTCAGAGAGGCTACAAGAGTTGGCATAGAGAAAAGTTTAAGGTTATTTGAGTCACGAGAGGAAATGTGTACGCTCGCAAGAAAAAATGCTCTTCCCGTACTCATTAAAAACAATGATTGCTTAGTTAACCAGTTTAGTCACATCTTCTATTTATTTGTTTATTTTCTTATTGTATTCCCTTGTTTTACGTTTACTTCTTAAATATCAGTTTGCTAAATACCGGTTTGAATGAACTTAATCAAAGTACTATAACTGTATAGCAGATTCCAAATTAAGGATCTTGATAAATATTGTCTTACCGAGACTTTGCTTCATTATCATTCCAATATTGACTAATATTCAATTTCTGTCTATAAACTGCTGTACAACCTTCGTAATGGTTATTGTGGTGGTGTTGGTGGTGCTTACATAATATCTAAATTACGGGCGAAGCGCTTTAGATCACCCAGATTGACGTTCCGATGTCAGAATTCGATCGATCCAAGTTTGGACGATCTTGAACATGTTCACAGTCTGCAGACTTCTATATAAGATGAAAATGATACCAATTATGTGATAACGTTTTAAAACACAGGCACGTACACCCACGTGCAGACATGAACGAACACACAGATCTCTTTTAAGGAATAATGTATCGGACTCTTAGATAATTATATCTCTCGTATTAAACATTTTACCCACTCCAGTAACTTCTTACTGGTAAGTTAAAAAAATCATAATACGCTAATACGCCACTAGGAAAGTGAAGTAAGCGTATCGTTCTATAACCCTAATATATATCGAAAACTTTGTTAATATATCAAGCAACGCGGACGAAGTCGCGGGTATCAGCTAGTCTACTATAAAAGTATTAGCTTCTCCTTAGTGAATGCGGCGACACCATTACAGTAAGATATTGTTATCCTCGAGGTATTATTCATTTTGCGGATTCTTACTGCCTCTAGATGAACTATACTTAGCAAATTGGAATGACTTTGTGGAGAGTAAAATTCACTACCATAATATATCTTATTATAAATAACCTTATCCTGAGGGGGGGCAGTACTATTTTTGGAGCATTTCATACGCAACATATATTTAAGGTCGGCTAATTGTTTATTTAATATTTTTAACTGCATTTTTTTACAATTTATTTTCCCTGTTAATGCATATTTAAGGTAAGCCACGAGTATGAGCTATAAATTATATCATATAATGTTTTGGATGAGGAAGGAAAAGCGGGGATCTCCCTCCGGCCAAGCCGTTATCGCCGGGGAGCGGACAGAAAGCGTCCCTGTGATATTTGGAGCTGTTCTATACCGCAATACTTCAGAATTTTAATAGCATCAGCTGGTTTCGACGATGTTGGTGCTGTTAGCCTTTTGCTTTTTACAGCTTCATCGATCTCAGGGCTTGTGGGCTGAGGGCCGCAACCTAAAATAAAAAAGGAAGAATGTCTGCATCAATCTGCATCGTTACTTGCGTTTCACCTGACGTAGGTGAACATCGTTGTTTGCCTACGTCAGTTGAAAGTGCACTTAAATGAGTTATCTAATGGCCGTCCGATTAGAGGAGGTCGGGCCCCCGGCTCTGACGGCTAACTCGTATCGTTCAATGTTCTGGGCGATAAGAACCACTCAAGGACGCGGGTGTACAGTGTGTACGTGGTATGGAGGGGTTCGTTGCACTAGGTGATTGTGTAGTGTTCGTGTGTGACTGGCCGGCGACATTTGGGTCGTCGGAATCTAGCGGAACAGGGAGTTTGATTTAAATGTTGCGGGCCTCCGGAGACTTTTCGTATCGTTTGGAGTCAGGGAGTAGGTAGCTGAGTTAACCACTAACGGAATGGGATGTGTCTCGGCTCACTTAAAGAATTGCTGAGACATTTCCTTGAAATATTCAGAGATCGTCGGGAGTTGACAGTTATAGACTGTCGCAAGTCGGAGTTTCGCTGGTACCACCGGGCTCCAATGCTTAAGCGGCTGAATATATTTTGAATGACTTGGAGATTGTACAAATGGCGATGCACTGCGTACGCGGAAACAACACTTGCGTAGGACATGATATGTCTCGCAAACTTTGTAAGACAGAGCTTATGTCTTAAGGACAGTTTGCTCTTGCTGTTAGCTAGCGGGTGGCTAGTGACAAATTTGGCACGGTTGCGAACTGAGTGAATATGATTCCTAAAAGTCATGCGGTGTTCGAAGGTGATCCATAGAGGCTGTTGGTTGCCATTGTGGTCAGGTGCTGATCTCTTTTTAAGGTTTTCAATTGTTCTGTTAATACATTGACTGTCACAGGCTCTCAGTTAAGAGGTCGTCCGTGTGTGGTAACGCAGAACTACGTTCGACCTCTGCTTCTACTCTTGAGGTTCGCTGAAAGAAGTGCATTGGCTCTCTACACTGTCCACTAAGGCATTCGGATTTTTCAGAGTCGTCAAGATTGGGGTTTCCTGGCCTAATGAGAGGTGGTACGGGTGTAAATTGCCAGAAGGCAGTTTGGGATGGTTCGATATCCTCCAGCGCGTTATCACACTTATCATTTTTGAATTCGGCAATGCACTCTTTATTGGTTGGCCAATTTTTGTTGGTTGTGTTGGGGTTTTTGCTGAGGTGTCGAGGACTGTTTTTAGAAATAATATGTGGAAAGAAGATTTGGAGGCGATACGTCAAGACATTTCGTCTATTTTACGTCAAAGTTCAGTATCTCAACCGAATCTACCCAAATGTGAATTTTTAACGTTAAATACCTTCACAATAAATTACGTGCATGTGCGCGTGCGTGAATGGGCACGTGCGCGCGTCTCTCTCTCTCTCTGTGTGTGTGTGTGTGTGTGTGTGTGTGTGTGCGTGCGTGCGTGCGTGCGTGCGTGCGTGCGTGCGTGCGTGCGTGCGTGCGTGCGTGCGTGCGTGCGTGGCGTGCGTGCGTGCGTGCGTGCGTGCGTGCGTGCGTGCGTGCGTACGTGCGTGCGTGCGTGCGTGTGTGCGTGTGTGGGTGTGGGTGTGGGTGTGGGTGTGGGTGTGGGTGTGGGTGTGGGTGTGGGTGTGTGGGTGTGTGGGTGTGGGTGTGGGTGTGGGTGTGGGTGTGGGTTTGGGTGTGGGTGTGAGTGTGTTGAAGAGAAATTGACCGAAAATTTCCAAAAAATTGTTTTTTCACATAACTTTTGAATTTATAGTCTTATCATTATTTATAGTATTTTTTTATATTTTTCTTACCTACCTTCATACCTCGTCAATTGCCACCCATTACATCGAAATCGGTGGATGCGTTCGAAAGTTACCGTTGTAAAAAAAAAACAAAAATAAAGTTTTTTTTAATAACTTAGAAATTGCTGCTCGGTTCGCTTTTGATGTATTGAGTTAACTTTTAGTTCGTAAAAATATTTGTCAAGCGTTTTGAGATCAAACATAGTGGGAAGTTCCAGGGATGGCCTGCAGGGTCATCAGATTGTTTTAAAGTTTTTAAGGTTTAGAAGACAATCAGGACTTTCGTTGCAGTAGCCACTTATTGCGACTACTAGACCATGCTGTCATGATAATGGAGAATTATAATTTAAACAACTGTTTTGTATTTTTTTTAAATAAATAAAGAAATATATTCGATTTTAAAGTTATCTAGCATAAAACTTTATAAAACTGCAGAGCAGCAATTTTGTAGCAATCAACTGGGAACTAAAGGAGAACGAACTCGATTAAAGTGGACGGTGAAAAACAGATAATTTGCATAACTTTTTCATACAAGTCTTTGCTAGCTAACCTAATTTATACAACTCCACGAGAGAGATATTTTAAATTACAGTTGTTTATAATCCTTAAAATTTGTGAAGTTTTTTTAGTTCTTTATAACCTTAACTAGTCATAATTTTAAGCAATTACATTTTAAGTGGATTATAAAAGGATAAAATATGATTAAAAAGTTCTTTTAAAAAATTAAATTAATTATTTTAAATCAGTTTTATAAAATTTGCTAAGATACTGTTGGTAAATTGTACTAGTTTACAGAACTTAGACATGCAAGGCTTCCAAAACTTTGATATTCTGATATAAAAACATGTTGTTGTTTTCGGTGTACATAAGCCATATTATTTGCTTTCGATTTTACGATAATTTATTATATAAACGGACTTAAGATTGATGCTGCTTGTGAGCGCTGGGGTCTACCTGAATGTAAGTCTTTTTTTGTGTTTTTGGTTTAATGGTTTTTTCGGATTAAACTCTCTTCCTTAAAATGTTTTTACGGTGTGAGGGGGTGTCCATTTTATATTAAATATAAATTTTTTTTTTTTTCAAAAGAAAAAAGTGATGTTTTGCCCACAAATATCTACATTTATGCTCGATTACGAATCAAAAAGCAGATGCATTGTCACCCGTGGGGACTAAGATGGAAGCCTCGTTTACAGTAAAATGATCTTCGGTTCTCTACATCCATCATACTCACCACAGCAGCGCTAAGCTGCTATTTTTCGCTGGTGTTCTTTGAGAGCGTGGTCTTCATGTAAAAATTCGTATATATTACCATGATCGCTGCAACTGCTGCCATTTAATCGTTCTTGGGCTCTATCCTCTATAAGGCGAAAATGTACTAGAAAAATTGTGTTATTTTATGAAAATCCAAAATAAAATAATAATTAATATTTTTCACAAAAGACGCTGTAAAAGAACTAGAATCGATTAAACGATTAACTTTTGGACAAGCAATTACCGAACTTCGAGCAAAACTCTATTTTATTCATAATGATATAAGAGCTTAAATTAGGTCAGTTATTTTTTAGCTTCACATCATTTTTACTCGCTGCTTTAGTGCTTGTAATTGAACTGCACTTGTACTTGAAATATACAATGTTTAGGACACGCAGAGTTCTTTAAGATGCTTAACACGTGGCAAATCAGCACTTAAATTAGTAATTAACAATTTCGTTGGTCCCGACGAAATCGAACGCGGGTTACTCACGTATTGAAATTTTAACAGCGAGTGATTAGTCTATGAGTTACCATAGCTGTTAATCATTTTTTTATTTGTAATAACTAGTGAATAAAAATAGGAATGACTGTATAGAATGAACAATATTATCATCTTTTCGAAAACGTTACATCTAACAGTGCAAATTTTCAGGGCAAAGACTTGCTTTAAAATAATAAATATATATAAAACAGTATTCGACTAAATTGTACCTACTATTGTATTTGTTTATGACTGCCTCGTTGGTCTGGTAGTTGTCAACGTGACGGCTGATCATGAAGGCCCGTGTTCGAATCTCAGGTGTGGACAAAAAATCAGTTGTTGAGTTTTTCCGCCAAGAAATTATAAGTGGCTGCACGGAGTCAGGAAGTTGCCGGTGTCTCGACCCCGTGCCTCAAAAAACACGTAAACTCATTGGTCCTGCGCCTGATCTCTCTTCAGTTGAGTTGATTTACCACTCCATCGAACAATGTGAGTGAGGGAATAGAGAGTGCACCTATGCTTGCACATACACTTGGGCACTGTAATCCTGTCCTGCACCGATGGGTAGCCTCCGATAAGGTTGGCAGCCATGAGCAAAATTCAGTCTGGAGGATACTACTATTAATTAATTTTGTAAGGAAAGGACACGCAATATTTTATCTTGTACGAAAAACCTATATAACTGTTACAAATTGAACAAAATCTTATGAAATGTTTATTTCAAATTATTTCCTTTTTACCGTAAGAGTACTTAATTAGACATAGACTTGTCTCGATGATGATTAAAAAAACACGCAAACGAATTCGCAAGAAAAGGCCAGTACCTACCTACTATTATATTACAGTAACAAAAGAACACTAACATGATATGTATTCAACATAAGTTATTTATATACATTTTGTTTGCTATATCAATTTAATGACAGTTCTCAAAAATTTTACTTTTATATGCATACAAAGTAGAGTTCCTAGGTACTTTTAATTAATTACGGGATGTAGACTGTGGACAAAGCGATCTCTTTAATTTTTCATTACGATTAGATACTAATTCCGTGCAAAAAATTGCACAAGGATTTTTAAAATATTAGCAGTACAGTAAAACACGATGGATTAAAACTGTAGGGATTTAGGGTAGATGAATACTAGCTCGTTAACGTTTTTTTTTTTAATCTTTCGGTGGAATTGTCTCATTCCAGACTGTGATGAATTGCTTTACCAGTATGATCGCTTTGTTTTTGTGTAACAAAAGAATTTGAAGAATAAGTTAAAAGAAACCTGTCTAATAACGTCTAAACTAGAGATGGGCCGAAGATGTGAGCCATTAGGTATTCGGTATATTCTGCAGGTTTACCGAATATTCGTATTCGACCTAATATACGGCTAAATCACCGAACATTCGTTATAGTGGTAGTCAAAGTGTCCACTGTATTGAAATGTACGAATTGAGTAATGCCATGTCTTTTATAACTTTACTGTTGATAGTATATTTTATTTATGAGTTAAATCTATTTGTATAGCATTCTGTTTTTGAGGCTATATGTTTTTGGAATCAAACAAAGAAAAATTACATTACATTAGTACATTTCACTTTACTTTGGTCGTCAGTTTCTCTAAAATAAATCGCAATAGTAGATCTCCTGTCACTCATATTTATCATTTAATTATCAATTTTCACTGAGAATAACACAAGGAAATACTTTTTTTCTCACAAAAATAGTCAAAAAATAAACATGTGCCGGCAATTTGCTTAGTACTAGATGATGCAATAACATGCCAGGTGTGGCGGGGAAGCGAGGGCAGGGCCTGGCGCTAATCCCGAGCGCAAAACTAGATTGTACAAACAGTGCGTGTTTTCATTGGTAACCTATAGATCTGAGACGTGGTCCTTTACTGCTGGTCGTATGAGGAAGCCCAAAGTTACTTAGTGAGCTATGGAAGGGAGGGAAGCTCGGGGTTTCCGTGCGTGATAAACTTAGGAATGAGAATATTCGTAGTAGAAGTGACCAGAGTGACCGACAAAGCCAAATAAATAAATAAATAAACAGCCAAACGGATTAGTAAGCTGTAGTGGCAATGGGCCTGCCATATACTCGTAGCTCGAAGAACTGACAACGAGTGGCAGCCTCGTACCGGCAGGCGAAGTGACGACCTGGTAAGACATGTAGGAAGTCGATAGATACAGGTGGCTCAGTACAGTGCTTTGTGGCGTTCCTTCGGGGAGGTCTAGGTTCAGCAGTGGTAATGTTTGAAATAAATTCGTCATTTTAAATCTATTATGATAATTTCTCTACTGAATTATTACATTGTTTGTTTCTAGGGCTTCCTGTTTCCTTCACTGCACGCTCTTGTAACTCACTGGGCTCCCCCAGCAGAAAAAGGGAATTTTTTTAGTGCTCTATTGGGAGGTAACAAGTTTCGACGTAAATTGGTTAGGTACCAAGGTGATCCTGCCGAATAATGTTCGGCCGAATATTCGGTTCGGTAAAAGTTTTAGCGAATTTTTTCCCAAATATTCGTATTCAGTGAAATCCGTATTCGGCCCATCTCTAGTTTAAACTTTTTGTATGTGATGAATGTTTGTAAAGTTATAAAAAGTCATTCATAATTTCAAATCATAATTTTTGAAAAAGTGGAGAAAGATCGGTATATTAGTAGTAACGACATAGCAGAGGAATAGAGCATTGACCACAAAATGGTTTTGACACATTGAACAAAACTATTTATACGGATTTTATCGCGTTTAATTGTTATTTTTTTGTCCCCGACGTTTCGGGTGCTTTACAACACCTGTGTTCATAGGGCGAACTGAGATGTTTGACGTTCCAATATCATAGTTAGAAGCGACAGTAGCCTAATGGCAGGGCGCGGACCGCGAACTCAAAAAGGTCGTGGGTTCGAATCCACCATTCGACTACTGCCGTGAACCATTCGTAACACAAGCAATTTAAGCTTACCGCGAGTGGTTAAGGGGAGTATTAGTAATGTTTATAGCATTGCTAATATTCTTTTTTTAGAAAAAAGAAAGAAAAATGAAAGTTAGCCCGGCTACCTTCAGCTTTTGAATATTAATTTTTAGTCAGATCTAGGCGTTCTGCAGTGGTGTGCCTGGGTTTGGATTTAACCCAATATAACCTAACGGTACCGTTTGGCACCCAAATCTAACCCTTCATATTTTTGCATCATACACGCGCCTCAAAGAGTGAAGCCACGCGATTTGCTGTCAATGCGATGCTAGAGTAAGATAGTTAACAGTTTTAATACATTATTTAAATTGATGCAAAATGAAAAAGAAAACAATACACATTGATTAAAACTACTTTTACGGATTTTATTGCGTTTAATTTATTTCATTTTTAATACCCGACGTTTCGGGTGCTTTCCAGCATACATGGTCACGGGGGGACTGAGGTGACTAACGTCCCGATGTTAGTGTTAACCCGGAGTACCTTCAGATTTTTAATTATTGTTTTTGATTTGATCTACGCATAATGAACTTATTGTTTTTTGAAATCTTGTAGTGTATGTATGCGTAGTGTAGTGCACTTGAGTTTAGTTTTAATTTTATTAATTATAGGGTCCCAAACAGGTGGTAGTACCCAACCTCCTTCTCTATTGAAATTAGAATATTTTTTAATTTCAATAGCCTCACGTATCATCCCTGGTAGGAATGGATGTTCTTTCGCGAGGATTTGTGGTCTATCATAGCTGATGTAATGGTTAGGGCCGTCTAGGACTGGTAAGAACTGACTAATCTTCTTCGGCGACTTGTAGTATTTTAATGGAAGCTCGCTTAAAGATGTAGCCAATCTTGTCTGTGTTAGTGCAAAATTCATGCCTTTCGATAGTACTTTTAATATCGATTGGTCCAGTGTATGTTTTGACAGATTATAAACCGTGCGTTGTTAATTGTTCGTTTCTGTGGTCAACAGTTGCGTTTTGATTCCACGTTGACATTGATATTTGACATTCGATTTGATCGATCATTCATTATATTTAGATGTTTCTCGTTTGTTTAAAGTTTTGACGCAATTACTAAAATCAAATCTCGTTAAAACTGTCTTTTATTCTTTGGATATTTTGTCCTTGTATTATTTTAGACCGGTTACCAAGCTTTGCTCGGTATTTTTCGCTCGGTTTTTTTTTTTAATTCGTGTGTTTTGGAAATTATATTTAGATACAAATTACATACTGATGAAATACGAATAATATTTTTTGATCTTAGCGACATAATAGAAAAAACTGAACTGGTTATTTGAATAAAAAATTATGAGTGCAATTAGTTTAATTTAAATTTTCTTGTTTTTAAAAAATACTAAAAAAAAGGGCTCGAAAAAATAGATTTTCTCAAAAAAGAAAGAAACTTGAAAAAAAAATTAAAAAAAAGTCGGTCTGTCGGTCTGGGCTCGAACCATGGTATTACGATTTTGTGACCACCCAATATACCAATTAAGCTATTTGTAATCATCGATAAATTGTCAAAATTTACCTTCTTATTCTAACGATATTGTAGCAGTTTTTCATTGCCTAAAAACACGGACAAAAAGACATTTTCTAAAAATAAATCCTATCTAGATCGATTTATTGCCCCCGAAACTCCCTGCACACAAAATTTTATGAAAATCGTTGGAGCCGTTTCCGAGATTCCGATTATATATATATATATATATACAAGAATTGCTCATTTAAAGGTATAGGATATGCATATCCAGTAACAGCTTTTTACTTGCCAGATTTAGATCTTAGCACTTCCTCGAATGCCTCGAGTGTACAAGCTAGATTATGAATGTGGTATCTCTTACATAGAACAAACAAAAAATCCAAAAAAACCCACGTGAAAGAACATATAGCTGACGTGAAAATTGTTCCCACCATTACACCAGATTTAATAAAACACAAATCCTCGCAAAAGAACACCGATTCCTATCAAGAATGATACGCGAGGATATTGAAATTAAAAAAAAATCCTAATTTTAATAGAGAAGATGTAAGGGTGCTGTCATCTGCTTGGGATCCTATAATTAACAACATTAAATCCAATCCCAAGCATACCACTGCAAGAATTCAAGATACCGTAAATTCGTTCTACCTATATCGATCAAAAAATAATACTCAAAAACTGAAGTTAGCCGGCCTAACTATAACCCCCTGTAAAAATGGTTGCTGTAAATCAAGCGAAATGTCGGGAATTAAAAATAAGTTAATTCGTTCGTTAATCGTTTTGCTTAATGTGTAGTGTTAGCATAAATATAAGAAATCATTAGTTTTGATCCATTTATCCACACCAGCTCACTGAAGGAAACCTAATGAATCGTGTACTCATTTGCGATTATCTATTGAAACGAAATGAAACCGAATCAGTTTTGAAATGATTAATCACTGGTAATAAAAAGTGGATTACTTAAGACAAGAACTTGCCAAAAAGATCATGGTTAAAGGGTAGTCAAGCTCCACAAGCTCTAGAAACCCGGATTAATACGTGATAAGGTGATGCTGCGTGTATGGGGGGATTGAATGGCATCACATATAATAAGTTTTAACCACCGGGCAAAACCATCGACTTGTATCATTACTGCCAACAAATAATGAGACTCAAGCAAGAAATTAAGAAAAAATGGCTGGAATTGATCAGCAGAAAAGAAGTGGTGAAGTTTCGTCAAGATAACGTTAGACACCACACATTTTTAACCACTCAGAAATAATTGAGAGAGCTTGGTTGGGAAGTGTTAATGCATCCATCATATAATCCTAACCGTGTACTCTCATATTTTAACCTGTTCCGATCTCTTCAAAACTCTTTGGGTAGTGTTACGTTAACATCAAGTGGGGACCTACTTGTCGCTTTTTTCATCAACAATCCCAAGATGTCTACAGCAACGGGATTATGTCACTAGCAGCTATTCGGCAACGAGTTATTTTTTAATTAAATGTAATTAAACTTTAAAAATGTGTCTTGAATAATATGATAAAAATACGTAGAAACTTTTCCCATTCTTATCACCCGACCTGTGTTAATGCGTGAAGAGAAAACTTTTTACCCCTTTTTAAACATATTAAGTGCACGAAGGTGTATAAGATTTGACATAGTTTAAGTGTGTATGAACAAGAATTGCAGAAAGCTAAAAAAATTATAAAATAAAGCTTGCTTTTTATACAAAATTAGTTTTTTTCTCAAATTACCGTCAAATATATTTCATTTATATTACATAAAAACGCATGCCCACACAATTCCCATCACATGAAACTTTAATATATTCTAATTTTCTTATAACACGTATTTTAAATAATTTATTTAAAGGCACCTGCTACCGATTCGCACCACACCCACTGTTGATTGGTATACGTAGATAATGCTAATAGGCGTTAAGTCCGACCTTTTTAATCTTTCATTTTATAAGGCTGTAGTAAATTTATATAAATAAATAAATTTTTAGCATACCACCACAATGTAGTGATGACCTGCTAATAGATTTCAAGACGTTCTGAGGGCTATTTTGTGGATTTATTAAGGGTCGTAATAAGGGTGGTAATGGTGATAATGATTTCAGTCATTATTTTCATTACATTCTTGTTATTTTTTATTTTACAACAGTGGAAAATTCCACTTTTTTGAGAACTGCACATAATTCCCGGTGTCAAACAACTGTTCTTATTTCTTAATGAATTAAAATCGTTAGAAATTAACAATATGGCAATATTAACCGAAATGCGAAAAGCCACAATCAAAATTTAATGCATTTTCTGCTCAACTATAGCACGGATTTCAATCAGCCCCAGACCGATATTCAGCGAAGCGAGAAATCAGCACTTCGCAATTGCCTTCATTTGGATAGCTATCTCGCAGTGTGAAATTGTATTTTTGGTATATTATACTTTTGTGCGTTTAGAAATATTTTGACATGATACTTGATAATAATAATAATAATAAATAATAATAAATCATTTATTCTGGATCAAACCTTTTATACATTGTTCACACCAACCAAACTGCGTAACAGTTTGTCGGCGGGATTAGCGCTTGTCTTAATACATTTGGTTCAAATACGTAACTATAAACTAATGAAAATAAAAGTGTAAATAAAGCAAGTTTTAATTTTTTTAAACCGGTATTAAACTATTATTAAGAACTATTTACTAAATTTAGCCTATTATAAAAAAAAACTACTGCTATTATTAAGAATTACTAACATTGGGAATATAGAAACTACTACTAATATTAGGATTTACTAACTTTTTCACATCTCTCAACAACTTCGTTAAGGAAGACAGTTTTCAATTAATTTTTTAATGTTTGTTTACTTATTCTAGTATTATCCTCTCTCAGCCAATCAAGGTCATTAAAAAGTGTGGGGGTCAAATATTTGTTAGTTCTTTTCCCATAGTAATTTTTTACTGGTGGTCGCACGAGTTTACGCTCTCTAACGCTTCTAGTATTATACCTATTTTGCACTTGTTCTTTGAATGGGTCGTTATAGAACTGTTCAAGAACCAGCAGGTACTTCACCTTCTCATGTACAGGAAGCATTTTACATGCAACAAAAAAGTTTTTCATAATTGTCTTTACATGCAATTTTTGTTTGTGGTTTGACAAGGTATTTTATAAAATGGATTTGTAACGATTTTATACTGTTAAGATAGGTTTTAAATGTACGGCCATACGTATTTAATCCATAAGTTAGTAATGACTCGGCGAGAGCAAAATAAATGACACGCAACGATTTCCTATTCAACGCTGCATTCAGGATATAAAACTTACTTAACACTGCCCTGAGCTTTGTACACACTGCGTCAACCTGTGTTTTCCAATTCATATTATAGTCCACCCACAGACCTAGATACTTAAATCTACTTACATACTCCAGTTTTTGACAAATACAATTTAAAATTTTATCGTGCATACATTCATACGTGTGGCCCACAATACCTATATCCACGCTCTTGAAAATTTTTGCCACTAAGTTGTGCGGTGAGTACAGATGCATCACTTTCGTCTTATTAAGGTAAAGTATGATACCATTGTCATGAGCCCAAAGAGTAACATTATCGAAGTCAGCCTGCAGCACAGCCCTGACCTCTTGTATATTCTTAGAGGAATATATAAGGCACATGTCATCCGCGTACATATATACTCGAGATTTTTTAACCACATTACTGACGCTGTTGACATGCATAACGTAGCCAACGGGACCATAGACTGAACCAGTTGGAACACCAAGCTATACCGCTGCTTCTTTACCAGCAACACCAGAAATGAAGGTTTGTAATGTTCTGTCACTCAGATAACTCCGAAACCACCTATTTGTTGGACCCCTGATTCCACACTCATCCATGGCCTGTAACAGCATCTCATGATCCAAGGTATCGAAGGCTTTTTTAAAGTCTATGAACAGCGCCAGGACCTGATGGCCCTGGTGCAGACTACTGTTTATATCTTCGGAAAACTGTGACAGTGCTGTTGTGGTGCTACGACCATGCCTAAAACCGTGCTGTGCATCCGCTAATATGCTATTTTGCTCCAGGAATTCGCTGACCTGGCCGACTACCATCTTCTCAACTATTTTATTAATGACCGATAAGATAGCAATCGGTCTATAGTTAGCATACTCTGAGTGCGCTCCCTGCTTGTAGATGGGCCTGATTAAAGCTTTTTTGAGTGTGCTAGGATATTCCCCTTTCGATAAACACAGGTTGACAAAGTGCGATAAGACCGGCGAGATCCTATCCTTGATTATTTTTAGGTCCATAACTCGAATGCAGTCAGTGCCTGGCGTCTTACTAAAGCTCAGCTGATCGATAATTTTACTCACTGTGTCACTGGTAGCTGGTTTAAAGCGAAACGTTACATCACTTTCTTTAACATATTTACTTCTATCTAATAATTTAATACTACAATTATGTTTAATAGCAATAATTTCGTTCGTAAATATATCTGCAAATTGACTACATATATTGTACATTTTGTTTTTATCTCCAAAATATCTTTTAACTATATCATCTATATTTGCTTTCTTCCTACCTGTCCAGCTATTAATTTTGTCCCAGATTTTTTTTTGGGCCTCCATTACATTTCTTGATTTCTACGTGCCGAAACCTATTTTTTGCTTTAAAAATTAATTTGTTTACCTTATTTCTAAAACGTGTATATTCGAGTCTTTTCGTATTATTGTTTGGTGTTTCTTTCCAATCCCTAAATAACTTATTCCTACGCATTATCATTTTATTTAAATCTCTGCTTATCCACGGTTGTGTGTCCCGTTTTTTAATCTTTGGCATTACAGTCTTACTATTTTTATAAATATCATTGAAAGCATTTTGCAGCTTACAATACAACTTTAACGGACAATCAATGAACAACAGTTGAGACCAATCATAATCAGTGATCTGCTTAGCTACTAGCCTATTATTAATTACAAACCGAGTGTCCGAGTCCGCGCTGTCGGTGCAGCGTTGCGTCACATGTTTACACGGCACCGAGATTCCCACCACATGATGATCCGACATGGAGCACTCAATGATGAACGAGTAGCAGTCCCGCAGCTGTCTTGCTCGCACCCAAACATGATCGATACACGACGCTTCTCTTACACCCGCTACGATAACCTCTCGCGTCACCTCCGTAACCGGTATTACGCACTGTAGGCCTAGTCCACACAGGCAGTCCTTATATTTTGACACCAGTTGATTTTCACTCCTAACAGGTTTATGTTGATGTCACCTAATATGATAATATCCTCGCTCGCTGGGATCTTCATAATTATCTGCTCCATTTCATCAACGAATAACGACCTATTCGTTTTTGGTGGTCTGTAGACTGCAATTATATTAAGAATAGAGTGGACAACAGTGAGTTTACCATAAAGTCCTTCCAGTGAACTCGTTAGGGTTTTGTGTGCATTGAAACTAAGATACTCCTTAGCGTAAATAATCGCACCCCCTCCTCTTTTAGTCTCCCTCGTGTTTGCAAATAGATTGTACCCCTTCATGTGGTATAGTGATAGCTCATTGTTGTTAATGTTTGCCTCTGTCACCACTAGTAATGCTAACTCCTCAGAGCATTTTTTTACAAACACTAGCAATTCATTAAAGTTTTTTTCTTATCGGCCGAATATTTATGTGTAATATGTGTAAATATTTGTTGTTGCAAGATATACTCCGAACCCAGGAATTCGCTGTTTTAAATCTTGTATATTGACATTCCAGTGTGATAAATGCATCGAAACGATCACCTTTTACTTGATGTTATTGAGCTTGCAGTGTTTACTTCGCACTAAGTGTGATGCAGGTGGTAAAGGCTATTTTCAAATACCTTTTCCGTCAATAATCATAAACAAAGAGTAAATATCGCTGTTTACCTAAGAATTTTATTATTAAATATATAATTCTTTGTCGCTTTATGAAGATTGTTTTGAATAGAGTTTAATTTTTTTAAGTAACGATGTTTATTTATTTAGTTTGATCATAATAAGTTTCTTGAATAAATAATCATCTTTCCCGTCGAGGATAAGTTTATAGAACGTTCAAAAAATCATTGAGATCATCATAATAACAAAGTGTTGATCCAACAATTGTCTCTATGGTCTAATGATCGTTAACGAGATTGTTTTGAATTGAGTTTATTTTTTTAAGTAACGATGTTTATTTACTTAGTTTTATCATAATAAGTTTCTTGAATAAATTATCATCTTTCCCGTCGAGGATAAATTTATAGAACGTTCAAAAAATCGTTGAGATCATCATAATAACAAAGTGTTGATCCACCAATTGTCTCTATGGTCTAATGATCGTTTATGAGATTGTTTTGAATTGAGTTTATTTTTTTTAAGTAACGATGTTTATTTACTTAGTTTGATCATAATAATTTTCTTGAATCTTTCCCGTCAAGGATAAATTTATAGAACGTTCAAAAAATCGTTGAGATCATCATAATAACAAAGTGTTAATCCACCAATTGTCTCTATGGTCTAATGATCGTTAACGAGATTGTTTTGAATTGAGTTTATTTTTTTTAAGTAACGATGTTTATTTGCTTAGTTTGAACATAATAAGTTTCTTGAATAAATAATCATCTTTCCCGTCGAGGATAAATTTATAGAACGTTCAAAAAATCGTTGAGATCATCATAATAACAAAGTGTTAATCCACCAATTGTCTCTATGGTCTAATGATCGTTAACGAGATTGCTGATCTTATTGTCCCGAATTCACTCCTAGGTTGGGCCAAAATCAGTAATTAGATTTTCCTGTCAACAAATTCTCAGAAGCTGCCCATAGTTTAAAATTGACAGTTAACACCTCCGTAAAAGTACCTAAAGTTCTGCGCCTGATCTCTCTCTCTGGTCGTTCCGGATTACCATCGCATCGGACTGTCAGAGAAAGGACTGAGAGCGCATCTGTGCTTTCGTACATACTCGTACACTATAAATAATCCAGTTATCTGCTGATGGTTAGTCTCCGTTAAAAGTGGCTCCCTTGCTGAATTTTATTTTGAAGGACATTGCTGTTAATCGTTCTTACTACGGGATGAAAAGAACTTATTTCCTGTTCACTGAATCATAAACAATCTATTGTTCGATACGAGCCTCTCACGTAGTGGTCAATGTTTTTTGTCTTTTTTATAGGATAGGGTGACAAACGAGCACATAGTCCACCTGATGGTAAGTGGTTTCTGTGGCCCATAGACATCTATACCTATCCTCGATTACGAATCAAAATCGATGCGTTGTCACCTGTCAGGACTAAGATGGAATGCCTCGTTTCCAGTAAAAAGGATCTTCGGTTCTTTACACTCAGCATACGAAACACAGCAGCATTAAGCTACTATTTCACGCTGGTATTCTGTGAGAGCGTGGTCCTTCCCTGGTCGAGCCGACCTATTCGTGCTACAACTAAACTTCTAATATAACTGCACGTTCTACCACGTATAAAATTTTACTGTAAACCACGTAAAAATGTTTACTGTAATCGCTTTTTTATCGCAGATTGGCGATAGCATTACTAGACGACTTGCCGGTTTGACATTGCTTCCCTTCATCGATCTTTGGAATATCCATATGACACATCTCTGATATTATTCTTTAATTATCTATTGATAAAACAAAATGCCTCAAACATTAATGATGGCTTCTCATATGTAGCTACCAAACAATGAGAGGAATTTATTAAAGTAAAAAGGAAAGAAAAATGTACTTATTTGCAATTTATTTACAAATTTTGGTGGCACTGGAAATGTCATCACCAGAAGCCTAAATCGCGCTATCAAAATTCTGAAGTACTGAGGTCTAGAACAACTCCAACTATCCCAAGGAACGTTTTCCGCTCCCAGGTCAGAGCAACTTGCCCGACGGCAGATCTCCCCTTTTTCTTCCACGATCAAAACATTATATGAAGTGAAATTTATAGCTTATACTCGTAGCTTACGTAAAATATGCATTAACAGCTTAAATATTTATTTGGTATGATATGCTTCAAAAATAGGAGCGTCCCACTTAGGAAACAATTATTTATAATAAGGTAGTGAGTTTTACTCTCCACGAAGTCATTACAATTTTACCAAGTGTACTACATAATGATAATGCCGGCTATGGATTATGGTGTAAGAATTAAAAAAAATAGGTAGTCTGAGGAAAATCTGCTCGTTTTTAACTATTTTTATTCTTTCAGGAAAACCTGACAGTAATAACGATCGTCAGTTGCCATTAAAAATCTGTTGTCCCGTTTGAACTGAACAAAGGAGATCTTGAAAGAAAATTGTACAGTTCATTTTACTTTTAAATTAGCTTCAACACCGCAAAATGAATATGGCCGAGAAAATCTTGAAATACATCAGTATACAGCTACAAGGACCGGTATTCAAAATACAAATTTTTGAGCGGTAAATCCTTGCTCTTTCGTTCTTCTTTATTTCTTTAGTCGATAAATTTCCTCAAGCTAGAAATTAGAAATTATCAATGGAGTTTATATAAATAAATACGTAATAAATTAATAAAACAGATATATATTACTTTGCTACAATCTGTCTTAGGATATTGCATTTCTGTATGGGGTGGGTCTACTAAAAGCAAATTCATTATATAAATTTTGCGACGTACTAACCGTGAGACAGTTATACATTTTAGTTTCTGTCCTAAAAATTTATAAAACTATACCGTTTGACTCCACTGTAGATAATAGAAGAAGAAAAGAATATGTAACCAAAACTATTCGCACCAAAACAGTGTTTGCCAAAC
The DNA here is from genome assembly GCA_907164705.1 of Parnassius apollo. Lineage (NCBI taxonomy): Eukaryota > Metazoa > Arthropoda > Insecta > Lepidoptera > Papilionidae > Parnassius > Parnassius apollo. The sequence continues at coordinate 6,646,707 of CAJQZP010001218.1, read as the reverse complement.
GCCAATATACTGTAAATTCTGTGTACCTTTACAACAGCGTTAACGGTTTATTGGACATTAATACAACAACTCACCATGATTTCAAAAAATCTGTAAGTACTTGGTTAAAAACACAAAATTACGAAGACTTGAGGCACTTTTACACCATACCTCGTAAAATGTAAATCATTTAATCAACACATGTGTGTGTTGATGAAACACACACATACACATATACACTAACGCGCGCGCGCGCGCACACACACACACACACACACACACACACACACGCACACGCACAAACACCATTCATCTCCCATACCATTTGCGTTTTCATTTAAATACGTTCAAGTAAAACATTAATAATCTTATTTAAATCACCACTAATTTAGAACAATGTAAATCGTTTAATTTATAACTACTATACTATAGACTATTCAAGACAGGTTTTCTTTTAAACTTACAAGACCCATCCTATATTGTTTATGTATGTAATTTTAAGGAAATAAAGCATTTAAATAAATAATAAATATAAATAAATAAATAAATTTATTCACAAGAAATATGGTACAAAGATGTTCTTATAAAATAATAATGTATCACATATTTCACCAATTTTGGTATAAGAAAACTTATTTACTTTACAACTTATGGTTACAATATACAAAATTCAAGTAAAATTAAACGTGCATCACTTTACAATCTTAATATGAATCCTTTAAAACACAATCAAATAAGAAACAGCGTTTAACAGTCAATAGAAACGTTGTTTTATTTTTAGCAGTTCATTTACCGAATAAAATTGTTTTTCTAAAAGCCACTTTACTAAATTACGTCTAAATAGATCCAGTTGCCTTATTTCATTTGGGATTTTATTAAACACTTGAATAGCCAACACATAGCAATTTTTTGAGTATAGGCTAGTTTTTAATGAAGGTAAAATAATAATGTTATGCTATAAGGGAAGTGTTTCTTGACGAGATCGAAGTTAGCCTTCGCAGAGCAAAATTAAATTTAAATATTTTAGAACAAACTTTATCTATGTGATTTTTCCAATTACAGTGTTTGTCTAAACTAATACCTAAAATGTGGTACATTCAGTAGCAGTAATTTTTTCACCATTATACTTAATATGAAATAATTGCGGTTTACTTTTAACATTGTAGAATTGCATAAATTTAGTTTTAGATAGATTTATTCTTAGCTTATTGTTTTTATCCGTTTAAGAACATTTACAATTGTATTATTTATTTCATTTTTATATTATTTATTACAATCAGAATAAAAATTTATTTTTGGTATTAAATTAGAAATGACGTCAGCAAAAAATATTGTATTTATGTATTGATGTAATTTGGTAAGTCATTTATATAAATTAAGAACAGTAAAGGATCTAAAACACTTCCTTGTGGCACTCCGTAATCATTTGGTAAGTACGAAGATTTAAATTTTAAAATTTCTTGCCGTTTTTTATCTTGTTGTTGTATTTCAACACATTGTTTTCTATCTTTTAGATAGCTAAGAAATGAGACGAGGTCTGTGCCCAGACGTGAGGAAGCGTAGTAAAGCCAATGTAGGCTTCTCACTGGATTAAGTGACCACCTGATAAAATATGCGCAATTCATACATATATCGCAATGCATAAATATGGCTCAGGACCGATGTTTTGTGGCATTCCTTGAGGAAGCCGTTCAACTTTACGTCGAAAATATATATGACGATTAGACAATATAATAAACTTATAATGCATTTTGCAAAATAAAAATGTTAAATGTTATATCCAGATTTATTCAACATAGACACATGAGTAAATTTGTTCCACAACAAAAAATTATTACTTATCGCAATTTTTTGTTGTTTATTACAATCTATGTCCTGTCATATTTTTAATTTTCGTTCTAATTAACGAAAATTGCACTTATTTTAATGAGCTGCTACCACAAAAGTACAATAATCGTAAATGATATGACAGTTTTGCAAAGGAAAAGGATTTTAAATAGTAGGCGAGGCGAGTAACGCTATACTGAAATGAGAATGTGGGAGGGGGACTTCGTTAGCAAAAGATTTTTCACAGCGCTCTTGGCTGATTGTCACGATCTGAATATTTATTGTAATTTAACAGAATATTCTGAACTTTAAGCATTGTGGAATAAAGTTTAAAATAGTTTCTATCATTTGTCAAGAACGTGCTATATGGTCTGATAAAACTCTCCAACACAAAGGTTTGCCAAAATGTAACAAACTCAATGTCTAATTAAATGGTACATTTTTTCATTGCCTTCAGGAATTGAGTGATTGAGTGATAAAGAATCTCTTTAAAAATGCGCCTACTTTTGAAACAATTTTATAAAATCGTAAATGCAGTAAATTAATTTAGGTGTCAATTACTGTTTACCAAGATAAAGCAGGGTGTGTACAGGGTTATTTTTTAACATGTAATTTTTGACCTTTTTAGTATGTTGATTATGCAGTTTAACTATAACTAATTTGATTGAAGTAGATTAGTTTTGACACAGATTTACAAATGTGCATAATCTATATTTCTTATTGTTTGGAATTTATATATGAGTATTGACTCAAATATTCTATATGATATAAGTATACGTGAAAAAAAGGAATATGTTTTTATCCCTTGGCCAAATTTGGTTTTAATAAGTTTAATTTCAAGCCCAGGTAAATCCGTCGGGGCTGTCATACCATGCCCCGAAATCAACTAAAATTTTGCGTTGTCATGAATTGTGACTAATTGAAATTACGTTGAATACGTACATGCGTAGTCTTTAATTGATATAAATTGCTGCATCCCTTAGCTTTTTATACTGAAATTTTAAATACGGCAATGGCAGCCCGACGGATGCACAAAATGAGCTCAGGGAACTCAAAACTATGAACAGAAATCTCCATATGCTGCTACTCCAGTGGGCCCAAATAACACAGGAGACCTACTATCACACAAAAAGTTGGGTGTGGTTACACGAGTGATGATAAGAAAGTACATTAAAATCAGTGAAGGATTATCCAATTGCAGTATGGAATTAGTTCGGGGTTTTCAGTAGGAAAGGAAAGGAAAGACCAGTTGAAAGATGGAAAACAGCCTTAAAAAGTTCAAATCCAATTTGATGACCGTTTTATTGGCCGAAGTTACTCAAAAAGATTCATAAGAAGCGCTTTGAACCAAACACGATCAAAGGCATTCGCTACGTCCAAACTACTAGCCAACTCCTTCTTCTTGGACTCTACTGCCTCTAACCATTTATTGGTAAGGTAGCCCAGAAGATTACCAGCTAAGCAACCCCGACGGAAACCGTACTGGCGGACACTAATCAGCTGGTGATCGTCAAGGTACCGCATAAGTTGGCTGTTAATAATGGACTCCATTATTTTAGTGAATTAATTAATGTCCTCCAGACCGAATTTCGGCCACGGCGGCCTGCCTCAACGGAGGCTAGCTATCGGCGCGGTACAGGATTATAGTGCCCAAGTGTATGCGCAAGCACAGGTGCACTCTTTATTCCCTCACTCTCATAATCCGATGGGTCGGTAAACCGACACAAGCGGAGAGAGATTATGCAGGACCAACGGGTTTACGTGCTTTCCGAGGCACGAGGGTGAGACACCGTCAACTTTCTGACTCCGGGCAACTACTGAGAATTTCTTGACGGAAAAACTCAATAGTTAATTTTTTGGCCCGACCCGGGATTCGAACCATCAGGACCTCATGATTAGCAGTCGCATTACTACAAGCACTAGACCAACGAGGCAGTCGTTAATCTTCGCCGACCAGGACCAATTCCTTATTTTAGAGAATAAGGAGGTGATGGCGATAGACCTATAATTGGATAAATCAGAGTGATTACCGTTTTTAGGGATCGGTTGCACGAAAGCTATCTTCTATGATTTTGAAACTACGCCTAGGGAGTAGGAGTACCGGAAAAGATGCGTTAAAACCGGTTCCAACTCTGGAGCACACGTTTACAGCATAATAGGAGAGACGTCATTAGGCCCACTTGACTTGTTGACGTCAGGGTTGGGTAAACAGCACGACCTGCATGGAGCACTAACACCGCGGGATGGTCGGTGGTGTGTTCCCACGTCATCAAGGGTCAAGTTGAACGCAAAAAGGAGTCCAACAGATCGGCTTTGTCCTTTGCGGCATGGGCCAGTGAGTCGTCCTCCCTGCAGAGATGAGAGAGATAGCTAAGAGAAATTCCCTTGGACAGCCTAGGCGAGTGCAAAATGCACGAGTTCCCGAAGGAGGAGGAACTAGTTTCACGCCGATTCTGCCGATATGCTCTGTCTTTGCCTTGGAAATGACAATTTTCAGGGACCTGGAGGCGGAATTATAATTATTTTAAGAGCGCTAGTATTTTCATCCCGAGACGTCAACGCGTCAGCCAAGGCTTGGTAGCAATTCTGCTTATGGCGTAATACAATTCTGCAGGAGCGATCAAATAATGGCAAGATTCTGCCTCCGATAGGTACCTCCGTTTGCCGCAAGCAGGTTTAGTCTCGAGGGGAATTTTGCCCCCCCCTGACCCGCACTTTGGAAGAGTAGGGTAGCTTGGGCGTGGATGCTCAGCGAGAGATTCTTCGTCACCAGGGGTGCTGGTAACTTCCTGGGATAGTCTTATTATTAACTCCGCTACCATGTTAAAGGGAGGGTGAATGTGCCCTTCGACCACCTGCACTCACCACACAAAATGCAGAAGTAGAGCTTCTACTTTACGCTGGTCTTCTGTGAAGTCGTGGTACCACCCCAGTTCCAGCCGGCCCTTACGTGCAACAGCGAAAGCTGCCGCTTGGCCATACCACTGAAAAAACTTTTAGTAGAATAATAATTTATGATGGCGATAGCCTATAGCGTTTGTAGCGATAGATTGAGGATAGCGTTTGAAAAGTCACAGCGACTCAGAAGTACGTTGCGCCGGTCACAAGTTAAGAAAGCCGAAGAAAGACCACAAAGCTGTTTTGATCTAGATCAGATATTATGCCATTAACCTAGTGATTACTCTAAGAACCAAAGATGCTATTTGAAACCGATAACCCGATCTAAATCGGTCAAGCCTCTCGAGGTAATTTTCGAGTTCGCTTTAAGGAGAGAAAAATATTTATTGCAGCGATTCCTGGTGAGGTTACACCATAACTCCTATCTAAGAACCATTGCCTATAAATTATAAACCCTTTACAGTAAACCGTATTTAAATTGGTCAAACCGTTTTGAAAATATGTGGGAACATTCGTTTGCACACACAAATAAATAAACAAACAATCTCTCACTATACTATCTCACTAAACGTATACACCTTTTACGTTCGATCGTGGGTAAACATGACGGCAAAGACGCTGTACTTTAATGAAAATTTGTCACTTTTTACAAACCAAATATTTAATCTTAAGACAACCGCTTATGCTAGCGACTTGCTCTTCAGTCTTATCTAAGTATGTTAAGCATTACTTTAAAATCACTGAAAGGAACGTATTTTTCTTGAGACTTGTCAAGAATAAGTTTCGTCATTTATTTAAGTGTCTGAGACTTCTTTATCTAATTAGTGGAGAAATTTAGTACAATATTAAAACTATAAAAAAGTCACGTTTTCTTGCTACATTGACTGCATGAGTATACTATTATTTAACCTATTTATGTAAAGAAGTACCACTTCGTACGTGTGTAACAGCAAAAGTATGGTGTTATTTGCCGATGGTATTTTGTGCATATGAGATCCTTTTTTGGTCAGAATGACCCATTTTGTTGAGCTATAATAGCTAATACTCTTATATAGCTGCTATTATTTATTCGTTAACCAATTTAAATAAAATTCACATTTTAATGTTCCTTATTTGATTTTTGATTCATTAACAGTTTAATCATAGTTTTATTTTTAATACATTTGTATTGCAGACTATACTGAACACTGTACTAGAAAACATTATCGGAAATGTATTTTATTACGCTCTTATAGCACTCGTTTTCCATTTTATTAGAGTTCTAACGCCTCGTCAATTATCTTCTGCGCGAAGCAGCTCGCAATAAAAATTTAATGTCTTCATTTGGTTTGGGTGCTGAATTTCATTACATAAAATTAAATTGAAAATAGATGAATATCATTTCATGAATAAAAATCGCTTAAATACTTGCTTGAATATGTGGCATAATAGATATTTGAAAAGTTACTTCTGTAACAGAGCAATTTGAGTTTGGTATATCTATTTATATATATATATATATATATATATATATATATATATATATATATATATGTGTCAAAAAAGGCACGTATGGCAATTCACAGTGCTGTATTAGTCCCTACTTTAACGTATGGTAGTGAAAGTTGGGTGTGGCAGAAGAAGCACGAGAGTAGAATAAATGCAGTAGAAATGCGGTCGCTAAGGAGTATGTTAGGGTTGAATTTGAGTGACAGGGTGAGAAACTGTGTGATAAAAGAAGAGTGTGGTTTGCAAGATGATGCGGTGACCAGGATTAAGAAAGGAATGCTTCGGTGGTTTGGCATGTAGAAAGAATGAATGCGGAAAGACTGACAAAGCAAATATATGTTGCAGAAGTGAATGGAAGAGTCGGAAAGGGACGTCCTAGGCGGAAGTTTGTCGACCAAATTGGCGATATACTAAAAATGGGCCAAATTAGGAGTACCCTTAACCGACGAGCATGTATGCGTAGGTATATGGATGTGGAAGAGGCGAGAAAGGTATGTCAGGATCGTGCTAAATGGAAGTCTGTAGTCTCTGCCTACCCCTCTGGGTGACAGGCGTGAGTGTTTATGTATGTATGTATGTATATATATATATATATATATATATATATATATATATCAATCTACATTACCGCTGTTATTTCCCTTTGCATCGTAAGTCTAGTGCTTGTAAATAATTATAGAATTTTTCGGTCGATAAAGTCTCAATAGCCGCCCGAAGTCAGGAATTTGGCGGTGTGTGTACATATATATACCCCATTTACCTAAACCGTGTGACGTACATTCATTGTGGCTGGATTGGATCATTCTGTATGGCGTTTACACGCATTAAAGTGCGTGACTTCGGTGGATGTGTGTTTATATATATATATATATATGATTTGGCGCAATGACAGGATAATGGTCAAAATTATTGATTATTAATAAAAACTTAACAGATCGTAGGAACTAAGAAATCTCCGAATCAAATGTTCATAATACGTGAGCAAACTTTGTTTGTATCCGAAAACACAATTTATGAAAAATCTAAAATTATCACATAGAAAAATATTAAACAGTAGAAACTGAAAGAAGCGGTGATTAGTTTTTTGAAAAAAATAATTCCCTACTATAACTTACTTATTTCATCAATCTAATAAAAATATTACATGTTCCATTTTCTCAATTGCAATTCCTCTAAAGTCCCGGTAGTGGTAATGCTACAAATAAAAAAAATATTGTTTGCAAACTGCGCACTCGTTAAGGATCTTATATGCATTCAAGCGACATATTATGTGTAAATAAAATTTCTACACACAACCAAATGAAACCGATGTTTTATATTATATTTATTTATTTTAAAGAATACGGATAGCAAACGAGCACACAGTTCATCTGATGAAAAGAGCATGCTGTAACCCATTGGCAATTCAATTAAAAATCAAAATACAGATGCATTTTCACCCTTGAGAGCAAAGATGAAATTCCTCATTTCCCGTTAGAAGGGTTTCCGGTTCTCTACACTCACCACACGAAGCACAGCAGTATTAATCTGCTGTATTACGCTAGAATTCTGTGCGTGCGTGGTCCCTCCCCGGTCGAGCCGAACCATTCGTGCTACAACTATAATATAGCTGCACGTACAATAATATACACAAATATTTGTAGTTCATTCATATAATAATTAATAAATAATAATAACAGACTGCGCCATAGTAGTGTGAGTGCTGATCATGAGGTCCTGGTTAGAATCCCGGGTCGGGCCAAAAAACCAATTATTGAGTTTTACCGTCAAGACATTCTCAGTAGCTGCCCGGAGTCAGGAAGTTGGCGGCGTCTCACCCCCCTACCTCGGAAAGCACGTAAAGCAGTTGGTCCTGCACCTGATCTTTCTCCGGTCGTGTCGGTATACCGTCCCATCGGATTATGAGAGTGAGGAAATAGAAAGTGTACCTGTGCTTGCGCATACACTTGGACACTATAACCCTGTCCGACGCTGATGGCTAGTCTCCGTTGAGGCTGGCCGCCGTGACCGATATTTGGCCTGGAGGATATTATAATTAATAAATATCCATGTAATAGCTACGGAAGAAAAACCACTATCCCATATCATTCCGTGGGTATCGTCAGAGGCGACAGAGGCAAATGAAGCGGGAGATAGGCAAAAAATTCAATATTAATTTAAAAAAAACTACGGTTGGCATCCAGCCTGCCTACCGTGGCGACTATGGCAAACATCCTTCGTAAGAGGCAGTTTATCAGGAAGGCCTATGTTCAACATTACACTTTGGATAGGTTGTAATGAATGATTGAATAAATTGGAATAAGTAAGTAAAAATTGCTGCGCAATGGAAACTTTTAAAATAGAATTATCTCAAGAAAATAAAGATATTTTATTCAATAATATCTAGAGGTAGAAGGGTAGTTAAGGAGATAAGTGATCGGAACTATGCATGCAAATATTATAAAATTCTTTGATTATTTATGAATACGCGAGCAACTTAGGTTCGATCCCCGCCGACATCAGTGAAAATGATAATTGCAGTTTTAAGTGCCGCCAAGGTGAAGAAAAATATCGTGTCTGAGAAATTAAAAACAGTAATTCAAAGATATGCAAAGTCCGTCAACATGCACTGGGGCAATACAGCGGCCATTTTCTTTCCATGAAACCCTCTCAATGAAAGGACAATGATGAATGTATGAAATGTCTAAATGAGAGGAGTCCTACTCGTATACTTAAGAGTGGGATGTATATAGGCCGTAACTGGTGTAAAGTATCAGATAACTATTTTTTGATTGGGTAAAAAATCAATCTAGAGTTTGCCTAGGCAAACGCTAGATCTAGATCCACGACTTACTATTTGATTCATTTTATTGCTCTTGAAAATTGAGCAAAATTTTTGGTCTTTAATGTAATTTTTATTCTTGACCTCTCGGACTGACGCTGGACATCTCACTCGGGGCGCGCATTTTTACTCTGATATCATTTTCATTATCCTGTTACTGTCACCCTTGCAATGTAATTAACATTCGTTTTATATATCTCAGCAGACATTTTATAGTCCTTGTATATAAATTAATAAGTTTCTTTTCATCCAGGCTACAATTAATATATTTAAAGAAATTGTGGCTGTGCTGTGAAACACATTTGCTAAAAAAAAATATTTTCGGTCCTCTTAAATTATTTTCTCTCCAACGAACCTGATTAGCAGTTTCAAATTGTTTGTTTTGTCTGAAACTTACCTACTTCACTGTATGGCGTACATTACACGATCTTGCGTCAGTCAATTCCATCAATCATGATTGATAAAAAACGGATGGTGACTGATAGGCGTACATTCTTCAATTACAACCGTGATTGTTTCCGGAATGGAGGGATTAGAGAGAGGAATGTTTTAACTGTCACTACTTCATTAACCTTTGAGGCGTACATTGCACGCTCATGCAGGCTGTCAGTTTTACAATAATTTGTACATATACATACACATACACATTGTACATGTACATAACATTTGTAATTGATGAATAACCCAGCGTCTAATTCAGTGATTGACGCCTGCATGAGTGTGTAATGTACGCCTGAGATATTACAGGATACACACGCCAATCGGGAAATGAACACTAACTATGAAGAAAATTGTGTTCTAATCCATGATTAAGTTCCTCACTAAGGGAGGAAAAACGCTACATATCATTATGCAGAAGATGTCATTTGTTTACGGTGACTCTTGAAAATGAAAAATAATTTTATGTTTAATTTCACCCATCTCCCTTTCATTCCGCTAAATTTTTGCCTTCCTTCGTATGTTACTTAATGTTATTGTTGTATGTTATTACAAAATTATTTTAATATATTTTTTAACTAAATATGTTACACTTAATGTATGGTCTTCATAAATGGAATAAGGAACTCAACCGTACCGTGAAAATATAGGGGTGAAGTATTTAATGTTCCTATTTAGATAACATTCTTGTATTTACCTCCAGCTTGAGATATTCTTTCAATCCATTATCATCATTTTCATCATCATTACAGCCCTTCACAAGTCCACTGCTGAACATAGGCATCCGCCAAAGAATGGCACAAAGCACGGTCCTGGGCGATCTGCATCCATCGACTTCCTGCATGTCTTTCTAGTGGGGGATCGCTCTTCACTACGCCTGCCGGTACGAGGCTGCCACTCGAGAACCTTTTTTCCTTTCCCTTTTTCCCGGTTCTTCGAGCTATACCCATTGCTACTTCAGCATATTAATCCGTTGGGCTATGTCAGTCATTCTAATTCTACTGAGGATATCTTCATTTCTAAGTTTATCACGCAGAGGTACTCAGAGCATAGCCCTCTCCATAGCTCGCTAAGCGACGTTCTCGTACGGCCAACAGTGAAGGACCACGTCTTAGATTTGTTAGTCATCACTGGCGAAACGCACTGGTTGTACAATCTAGTTTTCAGGGTTTAAGGTATAATTGAAGAGAACATGTGCCGTTATTATGATATAAATGAATACATGGCTGATAATAACCCCTGGGAATGAGGTGGTTGCTTTCAAGCTGTTTTTAAAATAAATTTTGTAAATATTTAGTGAAAATTGACATTCTAAAATTTATTTATAAAAAAGTCCCGCTGGGTTTCTTGCTGGTTCTTCCCAAGACAGAGATTTTCTTCGAACCAGTGGCAAATTAAAAAATTTATTTTCAAAAATTGACTTTTAATTTCCGCGCCCAGCAGAGTTCAATCCATCGATTGACTTCTCGGTCGAAGTTGGACTTACCTAGTCGGACTTTTTGTCCCAGGTAAACGTACTTGTCAACAACTTCGAGCTTAATGCTCGCAACAAGTACCGGCATAGGTGTGACATGGACATTAAACATGATCTTTGTTTTGTCCATGTTCACCTTAAGACCTATCCGTTGGCAGACTATTGAGGTCATTGAGCATAGTGCTTAGGTCCTTGAGCGATTCTGTCATAAGCACTATGTCGTCGGCAAATCAAAGGTGAGTGATGTGCTCAACATTGACGTTATTATCATATCCTTTCCAGGTCAGTAGCTTGAAAACTTCTTTAATGTAGCGTTGAAGAGTTTCGTGTGTATAACGTCACCCTGTCTTACACCTCTCTGCAGTTGGATAAGTCGATCCATTAGCCTATGAAAAATCAAAAAAGATAATACTGCTGTGCAGACACTCCCATGAACACATAAAATAATTGAAATTAATCTTTCAATAAATATATAGCCGACTTCATATAACAAAAAAGAAATAGTTACTTCCGTTATGTGAATCTGAAGGTGGTGCTGAGATGTAGTTCTTTTAATGAAAAGGTTAAAAAGCGAGCACTCAGTCCACCTGCTAATAAGGGAATGCTGTGGCCCAATATAAATATATCTAGATTAATAATCTGAATCTAAATATGTTTTCACCCCAGAGCATTATTCTGCTATAAGCGTTATTCTGATGTTTCACGCTAATGTTCCGTAAGAGCATAATCCTATCCAGCCTGAGTCGACGAAAATTGAATTAAAGTTAAAGGTTTACAAACTATTCTTCGATAGACAACAGTATACCATCTACGACAATCATAAACGATGACTGGTGTAAGTCAATATTCAGACCAAGATCATGGTTGCGAGACATTTGGTACTCGTATTATCTTCAATTACCAATCTACCCATTTCCTGTAATGGAAGAAACTATTGAGCAACGGTAGACCGTTCCACGCGTATAAACAATAAAATAATATATTTAATGAAAGTAAAGTTTTATTCCTTTATTAAACTTTTATTTCAACAGCAGTGTTGGTACCGACTTTGTTATATGGCAGCGAAACCTGAGTATGCCAGAAGAAGCATAAAAGCAAGTTGGATGCGGTGAAGATGCGATCTCTTCGTAAAATGTGTGGCGTTACCATAGCCGATCGAAAGCAAAACGAAGAGATTCGCAATATGGCAGGATTGAAAGATAACCTTATCACAAAAATTGATAGGGGCGTACTCCAATGGTTTGGGAACGTTGAGCGAATGAGTGAAGAAAAATATATAGAGCGAAAGTAAATATTAAAAGGTGTCGAGGTAGACCGAGACTAACTTTCGAAGACCATGTGAACAAATTGCTCGAAGAGGGGAAGGTCAAGAGTACTCGGATACCTAGACGTGCATGTATGAAGAAGTTAATGAACCTGAAAGAAGCGAAAGAGGTATGTAAGGATCGTGACGCTTGGCGATCTGTTCTCTCTGGCTACCCCGTTAGGGATTGTGCGTGAAGATAAGTAAGTAAGTAAGTAAACTTTTATTTCATAGAAGGTTATGGAGAGCCGTGAGCTACGTCAGAGGCTAATCATTCAGCGTAAGTATCACAGTACGCCAGCAAATCGGGCTCGATTTCTGTCGGTAACAATGAAATTATTATATGCAATTTGAAGTGCTGATTTACCATGGGCTTGGCGATGAAGGAAAACATCATACGAATATCCGCATGTCTAAGAAATTTAAAAAATATATTTCGAAGTTATGCGAATTCCTAATGATAGCGCGGTGGACACGTTCTTGTTGTAAACTAGAAATGACTAGACTAGCACTATTTTACCATTTATATAAAGTAGCAGTCATTATTTTTTCCGTAGTTAGGTGAATAGCTTCTCTAAATCGATCTGAGAGGATTATAAACTAAAAACGGCATGTTTGTTTCATTAGTTGTTGCGTTACAAATCTCCATGAAATAACAATATACCGTGTGATGGCGGTAAGAGAGCTTTAATATGATGATTAACATGATATTACGAGCATAAATTATTTAGGTGCAAGAAAGCTTGAAGGAAGTAGGTTTTTCATTATGTTTTTACATTTTAAGACGTGTCCCGCGATCACGTTTAATTTGGTTCCGGAACGTTAATAAAAATACGAAGGTAATGGTAGCTTATCAATTTTTAACTGAGTTGGAAAAGGTGGAGGTCCTATATTTGATGCATTTGTCTTTTCTTATGTTCCCGAGTTTGATTCTTGTTTGAGTCATGATTCTTTTTTATTAAATATTCTCTTCAAAGATTGGACAATTAGGATTTTTTATGTAACTATAGAAGAAATTGTACTTGCAACCTTGATATTTTCTTTTTTTAGTCCATTTAAAAGAGAAAAATATTATCTGGAGTCGTAACAGCTCAGGGAAGAGAAAGCATCTTGATTGACATAACCAAAGCAATTTAATGGTCATAATTATTACAAAAGTGGAAAAATAGGTTACAGCAGTGGTCCAATACAATTTTTATTGAATAGGTGACAGGAGTGCTCTAACGAGAATTTGAATGAAAATTCCACCTTTAAGTGTTGAAGTTTTTAATGTAACTATTTAAACGACAACGAGATTGTGATGAAGCACTGTAAAGGATAAAAAAATATTAAAAAGTAATAGGCGAATTCAAATAACCAAAAGGAATAAAACAATATTTCATCAATATATCACATTCTGAAGTGCGGACTATAATTCTTCTATATCCTCTTTTTTATCACCGCCTTCAAAATTATGAAATTAGTAACACGAGGGAGAGAGAGAGAGAGAGAGAGTTAGACAGTAACACAAGACTAGTAGTTTTTTATTCACTTTTTTCAGTCGCATGTACTAATTTATGCCGGAATTAATACTCTTCAATAAACAATAATTCTTAGTGTACCTACACCACGTTTTTAACACGTTGCATTTCTCCTATCTCACTGCATATTGGATAAACTTCATGTCGAATGCAGTATTTTAAAAGTTAAAGCAGATAATGAAGAATTAGCGTGTATAGTCAGTTTAAATTATCCACTTGAATCGTGGATTTTAATATACTTATCAAATTTACTTATTAAATATTTCACAATGCACTGATCTACATATTAAATAATGGTTTGTATGAGTAAAATAGCAAATAAAATTATTTTTTATAAAATAAGTTACAAATATCGTTAGCATTATGTAAAACGAGACGCCAGTAACATAATTAGCACCTCACTCAGAGGAAATTGACATTCTTTGTCGCCTTTGAAATACTATACCGCATTTTCAGACCGGTCATTTGCACCGAATCGAGTTACGAAATCGCTTTAGGGGATATCATACAGTAAAAGGAGTGGGTAGTATGGAGGAAATCTCAAATATAAGGGAATATATGATAGAGAGAAATTTAACAAAAATCTTATCAATTTTTAAGAACAGAAAACTTATTAAACATTTTGGAAGAAGGATTTATAAACTTAGACATGAACCGCACCCATATAACTGAACTTATTTCTTCCTCATCGTCATCATCGTTACAGCCCATCACAAGCCCACTGCTGAACTGAGGCTTAGCCCAAGGAATGCCACAAGGCACAGTCCTGGGCAATCTGTAACTATAGTAACCAGAGTAGATTTGAAAAAAAATCACAAACAATATTGTATTTTTTACGTCGATGAATGAATTCATTTTATTTCATTTCTTCTTCTTCCTGCATTAGTTGGTAATCCCTGAATGGAGTTACATTCTAACAGTTTTTTTCTACTTCTACATCATAAGCTCACAAAAGTAAATGGCTGAACATGGGCCTTTCCTATATGCCTTGCTTAATAATGCTTCGCATCTTTGACGAATACTCCTCGTCGCCAGTTAAAGTGTTTGTCTGGCCTAAACAAGAAGTTGTTCCACAAATTAAGGGCAGCTATTCTATTTCTCGTCACCGCTATTTAAAATCTTGCTCCTAATGAAACAATACCAAATAAATTCGTAAATGATTTCATCATTCCGACTTGATCTTTTCTTGATTATTTTATAATTACTAGTGGACTTTCGACTGTAGTTCAATTAATTTTAGGTTTGTATATTAAGCACGCCTTACTGCACACACACACACACACACACACACACACACACACACCTATATATGTATATATATATATATATATATATATATATATATATATATATATTAGTGTGTGTATATGTGTGTGTGTGTATGTGTACATAAGTATAAAATAAACACTTTTTCTCTTCACACAATCTACATATTATTGAAAAAGGAATTTTGAATTATTTATTGTCTACTCTGTGCGACTTAAGTTAAGTACTTAAGTACTTGATAATCTGTGGTCAAACACCACAGATTATCAAGTACTTAAGATTGACCTTAGATTAAATATAATAATTCCTAAAAAAACATCATAGCAAATATATTTGTGACTATGAAAAAATACCATATAGTAGTGGAACATATTGCAAATGATATACAATTGTAATAGTTATACTAGGCAGTATTGCTATAAGCTTAGGGTTCATGATAATAAAACTGCCAATTGAATTACCAAAATTGACACTTTAATTACCGAACACCAATTACAACGCAAAACACACTAATAATTAAACACACTTAACACATTAGTTCGCAGTTATGTCGATCAGAAACATTCACTTGTATCGTTAATTCTATACTGTCACTTTGTCATTGTCTCACGGTGTTATCGACTTTATATAGGACCTTTTCTACTCAAAACATCCAGAATGTTCGAGTAGAATATCGAAATTTCTAACAAAGAATCCTCCAGAAAGCCCTCGCCACTCGAGACTAGATGGTGCTAGTGGGAAAGTTCTAGAAATATCTTGACGCTCCTATTTATGCTACTTGATACTAGGTGGCGCTAATAATCACCCGCTACATACGAGTACCAAGCATTAATTATGGCGTGCAACAGCATATACATTTTTGACATTAACTGTTTACAGTTGCCCCAATGATTTACAATCTTTTGTTAAAAAGTGCAGGAAATGTAAACGACGAAAATTGTGTTCTGTGCATAAATATGCCTATTTTTATTTATCATATGCTTATTTATCACTATCATTATATGTTGCTTTCAGATGGATGTGTTACTTGCAATGGGGAGTAAATGTAAACAAAGCAAAACTTGCCATAATTACAATATGAAAGAAATACTCGGGTAATTGATAACAATTATGATATTTCAGGTTAATTGTAAACAAATGAATAACTTTTATAAAATGTCGGGAGGTTATGCTAAACAAAAGTATCATATAAATGTATTATATATTTTAATAGTTTGTGAACGAATCCGTAATTTTTAAATGAATTTGGGTTCAAATACTTTTTTATTCTTTCACGATTGTCCTTTTATTTTTCTTCCATCTCGGAGCATTAAATTTAGGTTTAAATCTATATGCCTCTGCTTTTTTAACCGCCAGAGTTCTTCATTGCTAGTCAAGACTTTTTCAAAAATGCTAGGCTTTAAACTCGACACTACAGCTTTTTTTACATTTCTACACAAACCACCAGTAGAAAAAATATTTTTTTAAGGTTCCTTTACTTCAGGTACTAAAGTTCCTTTATTTTATTTAGTCATACTACTGCCTAATCAAGTATCAGTTCCAGCGTTTAATATATTTGCCTTTAAATGAGAATTTTCGTACAATTTTGATACACCCATTTTATCCAGGCTTGACGATATCACTGGGGTAAAAGTAAACATGCGATTTCATACAAAAATATGAAACATAACATTTAAAGTACATGCACAATTACTACTCATAATCCTTATCATTCCTATAAAACAATCGGTTATACGTAAACTGGTTTTTGCACAATAAAAAATTAAAGAATAACTCCCTACGGAACTTTTTTCTAGGAAAAAATACAACAAAATGCGGTTCCATTATATTCCAGTATTGGAGACAGCTAAAATCAAAATGGTTAACTTGTTGTCCATGGACCAAATTTATGTTAAGTTCTATGCAGAACTCCAAAACATGATAATGAAAATATTTTTAAAGTTTGTATTCAATTACCCCTGTTTACAATTATCCTGCCTGACCTTAATGTGTTTTATTTAATTTAATATATTTGTAACATAATATATTAAAGGTGTATCAATAAAGATTTCTTATATTTTCGCGAAAACTACACATTTAAATAATAGTAGGTTTTATTCACTATCACTACTACATTATCTTATTAACTGTAATGACAAGTATATTCAAATAACCGTAATATACTTTGCAGCATTCTCTTAAAAGATAATTAATTTAAATTTAACACGTCAGAAGCCAAAACTGCCTTTTCATAAATACAACAAAGTTTTTTAATTAAAATACTGCCGAAATATTATTAAAATACTCATATAACCGTAACAGAGTAAGATAGTTCATAGGAAAATTGTTAAATTGTGAAAAAGGAGGATTTTATTCGACTGTATTTTTATGTATGTTTTGCCCGCGACTCCCGTCACGGGGGGTTTGAAATAAATAAAAATTATGTCTGTGGAACGAAAGTCCCGCTAGGCAAGGTTTCATCACGTGGAAGGGCCTATGTTACGTGTTATAATCTATATCACTCGGAACATGTTCTATATGTAATATAATCGTTCGGAAACTTCGATAGTGTGGATTAAGCTTCCGATGCACGTACACAGTCCATTTACGTTATTGTAGTGCTATGATAGCGTCGTGTCGCTACCAAATTTCTCCTTTGGGCTACGGTACAGGTGGAGCTCGTTTGAGAACGTCACACATTAAACTTTCATTTTCAACGACTGTTCTTTCAATTTGTAGACGGATATGACATATCACAAATTGAGAGAAAACTGTATCCTTTTAAATTTGAACGTATGGTCTGCCGGGATTAAAGGAATTATGGGAATAAAAACTATTACTTCGTGACCACAGCCAGCAATTACTGCTGCTTCTACGACATTCTCATTGAGAACTTCTATTGTAGTCTAGTTCCGACGCACAAAGGGCCCTCCACTACCACCATAAAATGGTGGTAGTATTGGACGATGGTATTTTCTTTAAATAACAGAATTAAAAGAATTGTATTCGAAGACATGTTTAACTCGTCGATGATGTTTAACATTAAGTCTTTATACCTTTTTGACTGGAGAGAAGGCATTCCATCTTAGTCCTTCAGGATGACAACGCATACGGTTGTAATATGATTTATTTATTCGTACGATATATTTTAATATTTTTAATTTAAAAAATAAATATAATACAAATATTTTTAATAATTTGAGATTTTCATATTTTTTTATATACTCTGATACTAACTCGTATAATAAGGCTCTATGCCTCTGTCTTGCATTATAGTGACAGCAGTTTGAACTGCGGCTGAGCTCTTCACCTTTAAGGCGCGTTTTAAAACATCATGGACGTAATTACATTTTTGACATACTCTAATTTAGGTATTTTAATTGCAAGGCAACTTATGTACGCACACATGGAATTGGTTTTCCGCTATATTTTATATATTATACCTAACTAAACTAGACACTTGCTCAGACCAACGAAGAAAGAAAGGCTTCAAGTGAAGCAGAAACCATGCTCAACTTTATATACGCACTTGAGTACAAATTTTTCTTCTTTCTTTCTTTATAAGCCCGTAAACGTTAGCACACATATGCACCTAAAACCGTGGTAACGGTTGCAAATGATTTTAAATGCATACATGTACTTGAGTGAGTCCTCTTACTATAAGGCTAGCATGTTTTTGACTTGCTTTTTGCATCACTTGAAACATACGCAGTCTCTTTTCTTGAAGTTCCCGAAGACGTATCGGTCCAGAAAAATCCCTGGAGGCGCGAGGAAAATAATTTTCCTAAATCGCACAGTGGTGGATCACCAATCATCCAGATGGTATGGATGGGATCGCAAGTTTTGTTGCGATGTGCGGTGGTGAAATGGATTGGCTAAATTAGTCCAAACAATTCCTCAGATCACCCCCCATGGTAGTTGCGACAAAATATGCAACATCCCTTCGCAGTGAGTCAAGCCGATCAGAAAGGGCTCGGTTGCTGAAGATTTGAACCGCTCTGCGCTGGTTGTGATTAAATGAAAGGAACTGGCAACGGGGCGCCCCACCCCATAGATGGGAACTGTATTTCATTTGAGGCCGAACCTGCGCCTTGTAAAGTTTAAGTCGGTGTGTCGGAATAAAATACCATGCCGCCTTCACTTCCAAGTGACCATGAAATTGCACGTCACTCAATATATCGATACCGAAAATTCCGATACTGGCTTAATACAAGGAGAGTGCCCTGAAACTGAAGAGATACGACAAAGGGGTTCTTTCTAGCGGTAAACGCGCAAACTAATGGCTCCTGGGGATTAAAGTGGACAAGATTTAATAGCTCCCAATTCGATACTTTGTTCAACAAAGTTTCAACTTCAGACACAAGTTTGTTCCGCTACTCGGCGACGTTTTTCCGAGAAATATTGATATGACTGGTGTATAACCGCTTTACAACACATCATTGATAATGTAACGCCGGGGGGGCGGGGGTATCGATTCCCCTCTAACTATATCTTTAAATATTATATTTTTTGTTTTGTATAATAGTAGCAGTCTATAAAATATAAAACTAACGTGACCCCCCCAAACAACCATCGCAGTGACGCTATGCTGCAAAACGCAACAAGCATCAGTACGACTATGGTCTGGATTACACTATCCCAAGATCCCTCATACAATCTCTGCAGATATCACCACTCGCATACTTCCATCGACCAGACCACAAGATGCGTTGAATCAGGCGCAGCATATCCGCAGATCCATCACAAGACGCAATACCGCAAGTACCAATAAACATCAATGCAACTACCATACGAATGGCACCCTCTCACAACACACCCACATGATTCCTATTGGCTTTGGTTACAAAATGGTAGGTACTGTTGTTGATCAAAAATAACATCAACGTATCATAATAGCACGCTACTAAGACGCCAGTAGTCAAAAATCCACGTATCTTAGCGGTAATGCACTAAGAGATGCAGTTGAGTATGTTTGGTGCACTTAAAAAGTGCTACCAAACACAGTCATCCCAATCTGTGTATCTGTGTGTGCGTATCATAACGATATGCCTAGGACACATCGGTTAGCGTGTCCAAGTTTACTCCGGACTCGGACGCTATGATATAATCTATACGCCAATATAAAAATCCTTTTCAAGTCCTATTTCAATAAGTAAAATTGTTTTACATATTTGAAACCTTCCACATATTTTGTTTATTTCATAGACTTACTATTACATTTCTTTAATATATAGAAATTCAATCCACAATTCTACTATTGTAATGTTTATGCATCATATAAACCTTCTATAATAGTGCTTTTATCATAGACCTTACTATCATAAGTCCCTAATATAGGATTATACATGGTGCAAGAGTACTATTGTAGTTAGTCACCCGACCACCACACATATATATATATATATATTTATATATATATATATATATATATATATATATATATATATATACCGATGCGTATACTATATAGTATACTATAAATAATTCCAATTATAAATAGTATTTATCTTTATTATAGTATGTTCGACTTGTGTTTCTTTTATTATTTATACATTTTTAATATTTAACAGTGTTAATAAATTTAATGATTTTTGAAGGCAATATTAAGCCTTTACTTTATTATAATACTTTATGTCTGAAATGAATGTACTTTAACTTTGTGCTATTTAATGTATTTTTAGTTGTTTGAAATATCAATTTTAATATACTTTTAGACGACTTTATACTAAAATTTATTATTAAGTATTGATAATTGCTAATAATATACTTGGGGAGTGACAAGGGCGATACGTCAATTAGACAAGCTAGTTAATTGCACACTGGTTTAATGAGACAGCGACCGTTCGGTGGGGGACGCAGCCCGCACACCCTTACACATATACATACACAACAATAATAATAATGCACAGTCACAATATGCAAAGGAAACAGCGTTGGTGATAGCACACAGCCTAGTGTAACAACAGCGTTAATGGGCTTTCTAATTGGAGCATGCATCGTCAACTACGACCTTCGTGCTCCGATCCGTAAGAAAACTGGTGATCCAATTGCACAATTTCTCGGGAATTTCACAGGAAGGAAGCTTCGAAAGAAGCACTTTGTGTCAAACCCGATCGAAGACCTTCGCTATGTCCAAACTAACGGTCAACTCCTCCCCTTGGACTCTACTACCTCCGCCCATCTATGAGTTGAGTAACCCACAAGTTCACCAGCCGAGCGTCTCCGATGGAACACCCCATTGGTTGTCACTAATCAGCTAGTAATCCTCAAAGTACCTTATAAGCATGCAGTTAATAATTGTTTTCATTATTTTGGAAAACAAGGAGGTGATAGGCTTGTAGTTGGACGAATCCGAGTGGCCGCCTTTATGAGGGACCTAGTGCACAAAAGCTGTTTTTCGTGAAAAATGCACGCCAACTCCGGCGTCAATTCCGGATCACACATCTTCAGCACAATAGGTGAGACTCCATCAGAACCACTCGACTAGTCTGACGTCCAGGGAGAGAAGTGCTTTGCGCCTTTTTTGTGTAAACATGGGCCAGTGAGTTATCCTGTGCAGCGATGGTAGAGATGGCTGACAGAAGTTCCCTTGGAAAGCCTTGCCGAAAGACCAGAACGCACGTGTTCCCGAAGGAAGTCGAACTAGTTTCTCGCCAATTCTACCGATGCGCTCTGACTTTGCATTGTCAATGACATTTTTGAAGGACCTGGAGACGGGATATTTCTTTTCAAGAGTGTTGGTGCTTGCATCCTAAGACGTTGATGTTTTAGCTAAGGCCCTGTAGTACTCCTGCTTATGGCGTGATGCAATTTGACAGGAGTGACCAGACTGCTGCTGAGTTCTGCCTTCGATAGGCACCACAGATGATGGGATAAATAGTTGCATTCCCTGAAGTACTACATCAGTGAAAGAATCAACAACAACGCTGGGATTATCCGTCGAGAAGCAAACCCGATTTTTTCCATTCCACCCTGGGGGGTGGAAAGAAACCACATTATGTCTCAATCGGCCAACCTAAAGTGCCAAACTCAGCGGCAACCAGCAGAACGCAACCGAGATGGGACCATGAGTGGCACTGTACTCCAAATCAGAAAATTGTTCAAAGAGCCAAAAGGAGCATCGACTGGGACCTGACATCCGTCTGAATGAGAAGTCAGCAGAATGTCCAACAGGAAAGGTACACGATCTTCCACATCTACGAAATAGCCAGTGAAGTAACCAGTTCTTACCAGACCATATGTCAAGGCAAAGTCATAAACGTATCTACTCGCATGATCGATTAAACGGGAACTAACTATTCAGCATCATGGTCGTTAAAATCACAGAACATTACCATATCTGCGGATGGTACCTGTTAGCACATTTGAACGTGGTCGATGAGTTGGTCTGTGTCGGCATTACCGCTATGGGACCTATAGAGGCACCCATAGATGCGGGGATGATCCCAGAAGCTATATGGTGGCCAGGTCCGTACCTTCAAGACTGCCAAGGCGTGCCCTCTGACGTATACGCATACTTCAGCCCGAGGCACAAAGGAATGTACTACTTTGTATTCTGTGTAGGATAAACCCACAACGGATGCACAAATTGTAATCGAAAAAGGATTCATTATAATTTTGGAAGTCTAAAAGGAAGTAAGTCACGAAAGTTAAAAATAAAAAGCGTAGTATTAAAGGACTGATTTGTTGCGAAGTCTCTCATGATAAATAACTAATTATGTCTTTCCTTCGTTCTTCCTAACTTTGTGTACCTATTTGTTTGTCGCAGCGATAGAAACACATAAGGAAAAAATAATGTTATTTGAATCACACAAAGAGAAAAAATTATATTTCACTACGAAGAAAAGTTGTAATGGTGTTACAATACATTGTTAAATTGTAATGCTATAATTGTATAAGAAGTAAATAGCATGACGCATGTTGGCGGTAAGCTCATGTCGACTACAATGGATCCAAATGCCCGGATCTGTAATGGACGATTGGAAACAAATCGAAGCAGGTCTTTTGTAGCTCTGTATATTTCTATATCTGAAATTAAACATATTTTATTAAAATTATATATATAGAATATTTTACATAATAAGTAGAATTCTAAATGACCATATAATATTCAATTGATTTTTATCGTAAATAATACTATTTTGGATTGAATATAAGAGTAAAGGCTCTGTATTACTATTAAATTGTTTAAATCTACGGTTAACTAATATTATTCAAGTTTGGACAGAGCACACCGATAAAGTTGCTTGCAGATTTTTTTCAACTTGATATACAAATAAATTAAGAATATCGAAATGAAAACCAATTTAATTTAAGATAAAATAGCCTATATCACTCACAGAGTATGTACCTTTTTATTTTTAAAAGATTTTAGGATCGGTACAATAGTTTCCAAACACAAACAAATTTAACCCTTCAATAATGTTATTAAGTAATAAAGTATAGATAATCGGTTCGCTGGGCATAAATGAAGATTATAATCATTCACCATCATCGTCATCATAAATCATAGTAGGGGTAGACCGGCTTCATACATGTAAAATAAAAACATCACACCAAATTTTGTAACCTCAAAATTCCCCTGGTTGTTAATTTTTGCGAAACCCGTTATTAACTAATGTCTACATGTCAAAAGAAATATAACTGCTAATTAACAAACGGGAGTATATTAAAATTTAACATCCCTCCCAACTCCATACCACTCCATACCACTCCTTACGGAGAGTATTTTTAGTAAACATTTTTAGCTTATGCCTATAAAGTTAAAATTATACCAAAATAAATATAAATTGTATCCAGATTTGTAGAAAAGAAAAATAAGGCCATACACATAATCTTATCATATAATTATTAGTATAATTATTATATATATAATTATATATAGTATAATTATTTTATAGTATAATTATTCAGGTCCAGTTGACTTGCCGCCGCGGTCATCGGATTTAACCCCGTTGGATTGTTTCCTTCGGGGTCACAAAATTTTTTCGTAATTTAGAAAATTCAATAAAAAAAGTGGTAAATTACGTGTTACTTGAATATTTTCTGTGCTATGACCGTATAAATAAAATTAAATGTACGCCTCAGTGAGACCTAGGTGGATAACGTAATAAGTAAGTCAGATACAAAAGATATTCTATCTATGAGGGTGTGGGACTTGAACCTCTTATATGGGTTAATTAAATCGATAAAATGTGTGTGTATACAGCATTAAAGTTCGTACTACAAACCCGGACACATTATGTTATAGAAACAAATTTTTAGGTGGAGATCAATATAGGATATGAGGCTGAAATTGAGCACTGTAAATGTTATAGTTCAAAAACGGGATATTTATATAAAACACCCCCACAACCTACTTTCCAATATATACTGGAGCTGTTCTTGATGGATCTTTACCAAGCCTAAGTAACATGCCTACCAAGAAAACAGCATTACACTTAATTTCAAATGAAGAGAGAAACATACCTTGAAGTGAGTAAATTTGTAGTTTCGCCAGGCAGCGTTTTAATATATCTACATTATTTTGCATTTTCTGTGCCGCTTTTGACAGAAAAACTATTTCAACTTGGTTTAGTACTAGTTTAAAGCAAATTTTAAACAACGCCCATCTTTTAGTTTTAAATATCTGGAAGTATTTAAAAAAAATAAGACATATTAGTTTTAATTGATTGTTGTCTGATTGGTAAAAAATCAGTTCAAATATAAAATAATTGTAAAAATTTTTGGACCGTTGCGTAAATATATATATTTGATCAAGTATATATATTCGACTATAATATTCCACGGAGTTATGTTGTACCAAACTATTGAATAATTAAAATTAATTCACACTTTAATAAAGAGAGTCCTACGTAGCTTTTAAATCACTCGATATTGGCCTGACATCATTAAGTCCATCTTTATGATATCATTTGGATGTGAAATAAAGGTCAATTAATATCCTGTATTTTAATGAAATAAATGCAACCTTGATTTTTAACACATTCAAATAGCAAAAGTGTATTTATAATTGAACCTATTTCGAGTGAGTTAGTACTAAAGCGGGGAAAATTTTAGGCAAAACATCGCATTTCACACATCAATGACGTTCGTGCGCGTGCAATTGAACGACGAATATCCACTTTAAAAAAAATCGAAATTCCTTACGATTAAAGTAATGCGAATAATATGCAAAATGTGTTTCCAATAATACCTAAAAATAAAAATGTTTATTTATTTACTTTATTGGAGACAAAACAGAAACAAAAGATATGAAAGAAAAATATACAAGTAAAATAAGACAATGGTAATTACAATTGTTTCCTATAAGCTGTCTCACTAAGAACATATAGGCGCAAGGTATACGTTTAAAACGCAAATTAGTGTCTACTTTTAATTGTGTTATTTAGTCTTTTTTTTTATTGTGCCAATTATTATGATTTGCGTCTCTGTCTTCATAAAATTCTTGTACAATTAATATATAATAATAAATTTACGCAATAATTGCATTTCATAAGATAAACGTCGACTTTAATAGAGGCGTGAGATTTTTTTTCATAGGGTAGGGTGACAAACGGGCACACAGTACACCTGATGGTAAATGATTGCTGTGGCCCATAGACATCTACACCTATCCTTGATTAAGAATTAATATGCAAATGCATTTTCACCGGTGAGGACTAAGATGGAATGCCTCGTTTCCAGTAAAAAGGGTGTCCGGTTCTCTACACTCACCATAAGAAACACAGCAGCATTAAGCTACTATTTTACGATGTTATTCTGTGAGAGCGTGGTCCTTCCTCTATCAAGCCGACCCATACGTGCTACAACCGTACTAATAATATAACTGCAATATATCATAGACTAACTTATATACTAATAATAAATTTTTCCATTTTTCCATTTCTGAGGATTAAAATGAGAAGGTAAACAAAAAACCAGCACAACAGAGCACCATTTCAAAAATATTATTGACAGCCCAAATCCAATGCTAAATATATGTTGGCTTCTCCGAAGCTACGTCACGAAGTACGATCCGGAGCCGCTTACATCCATGAATTCCCTATGAAATTCTTCTATAAATTATCTATTATTTTCTAAAGGAGGTGAAAAACTAATATATTATATATTAATGTCGACGAAAATGTTAAATTATAAAATTTTATTTTGATGATTTATTTTAGACGGTTAGCTCAAATATTGTCGAACAAACACGCTGATAAAAAATGACTACCTTGCACAGGCGGGAGCGAGGCAGAAGATTTAAAACTTGTTTAATTAAGAAGATTTTAAATTTATTCAATTTTTATTTAACTTTAACTTTTCCGATCTAATGCTTATGCGATAAGACTGAAGGTAGGAAGGAATTGCCCAAATACTGACTTCGGTTGCTGTTCTAGCGATGTGAAAAGGATATTGACTTTCAAGCTTAATTGTAAACAGAAAACTGGAAATTTACAAACGACATACTTACAGTGACACTTATAAATGTAAATGCATATAAAAATATGCTGATGTATGCAATCGCTGATAACAACATTACCGTAATCTGAAACATTTAATTAAGATAATTATTAGAATTAGGCATAATTTAACTTAAATGTAAATTGTGAGTCTTCCCAATGTGTTTTTAGGATTAGTTGTTGATAGTGTACGAAATTGAGGGACGGTGAGAGGTCTTTAATATTAAATTTAATTCAAATTTTAGTCAACAATTAAAAGGCTCCTATGGTAGGTCTCTACACAGAAACATGCTTCGACTACTATGTGACTTCAAGTTACAAATAATTAGAAAGTTCGTATTGTTTGGATTTTGAATATCAAGGATATTCTAGCTAGAACTTTATTATGTACATGTTATGCTCTAGGGCGTTGACTACACTACTCCGGCATACAATGATAAGCTCGACGAAGTGGCTCGATGAAATTTGCTCATCGAGCATGTTCGTTCGTTGAGTAAGTTCATGCTTCGTTGAGTAAGTGAAAGAAACATCACATCTTACCTGTAGTCCAAAAATAAAATTGAAAAGTTTTGTTGCCTCGATAAGATGTGTATACGCAAAAGACCACTGTTGTATCTTGTTACTTTGTTCCCTGTATGTCAAAACAGGTAACTCGCCGTCGTCTATTTGTTCAAAAATTTCGGCCATGGTATTTATATGTATTTATTCATTTAAGCTGATCAGTTAATACATTCAGTATTGTGTATAATACGATAAATTCATAAAAGTAGCAAATATCACACAGTATCAAATTTATTTGTAATATATACGACAAAAGTTTGGTGATACCGTCAATAAAAAAAATGTCATATATTGAACCGGCTAATAGGATAATGATTTTATAAAAAACGAACACTAGTAAAACAACAAAAATTAATTTACTTTTCTTTTCAAATGTTTTAAGAAACAGGTCATCCTTTTCATAAATAGGAATATTGTCTGATAAGATGGATATAAATTTTTTAAAAGACTTCGTATGATAACAAGCCGTCATTATAAAAAACAATGAATTTCCGAAACTTATATTAAGACGTAAGATCATTTCAAAATTCAGAAGAGAGTGAAAATACCCACAAACTATAATATTTGAAAAGCATACTGTACAGGAACGGGAGGCAGGTGCTCTTCAATGATTGATTTATTGAACGTTTGTTGGTTATATTTAAGTCGTCTTATTGCTAACAGTGTGTATCAGGTAATAATCAAAATTTAATACAGACAGATCTTATAACTAATTGCACGACGTGCTGTGATTGGTTGCTAACAATGACGAGCTCTGATTCGTAGCTAAAAGTTTGGTGTTCCGGTGCGTCGCTAGGCGGCGTTAGAAGTCGCGCCAACATGCCGGCCGCCTTGGAAGCTCCAGCTTCCAATGATGTATCTACGTTGCCGCTTGATTGGAGATACCGCAGGCTGCATTCATGTTGTCGTCCTCTGCTGATGATACAGGCAGAGGGCAGATTTTCGAGAACGCTCGTTGTACAGGACCCGTAGCAGTTTGGATGGTGGCGACACGCGACACGCCGTCTTTTCCGGGGAAAATATGGGTAACTCTGCCCATACGCCATTTAAGGGGTGGTAAATTGTCCTCCTTAATAACGACAAGCGTGTTTAATGCTATGTCTTCACTGTTCGCCTTCCACTTCGTTCTTGTCTGAAGTTCAGCAACATACTCTTGTGACCAGCGTTTCCAGAAGTGCTGTTTTATTTGTTCCACTCTTTGAAACCGTTTCAAGCTGTGAGTCCGTGCTTCGGTGAGGTCTCTACAGGCTGGTGCAGTGAGTGGCCGGCCGATGAGGAAATGAGCTGGGCTTAGTGGACGAAGATCATGGGGATCTGAGGACATAGGACTTATAGGACGGGAGTTTAGGACTGCTTCGATCTGTGCCAACACAGTGCTGAACTCCTCGTATGTCAAGTTAGCGGTACCCACGACACGCTTAAGGTGGAACTTACATGATTTTACTCCTGCTTCCCACAATCCCCCAAAATGAGGAGCATAAGGGGGAATAAATTTAAATTCAATATTGTCAGTTGATAATCTATCAATTATTTGCTTTGAATTTCGCTCTAACATTTTGTTAATCTCTTTCATGGCTCCAATGAAAGTTCTACCGTTATCTGAGAAAATTTGAGCTGGTTTACCTCGTCGTGAGATAAATCTTTTAAGTGCTAATATAAATTCTTGAGCAGCTAACGTACTGACAAGTTCTAGATGAATGGCCCGGGTAACAAAACAAACGAATATGCAAATATAGCCCTTTTTCCAATTTAGCTCCCCTTCCTTTGCGATTCAGTACGTTTATGGGACCCGCATAATCCACTCCACATCGAATGAATGGGAAACCAGGTTCTATTCGTTCAGACGGAAGGTTGCCCATGATTGGTGTTAGGGTTTTACCTTTCATTCGAGTGCAGCGAACACATTGGTGGACAACCTTTCTAGCTAGGTTTCTCACCCTAACGGCCACCAATTCTCACGCACGGTGGCCAATAGCAGCTGGGACCAGCATGAAGAAGCTCTTTGTGTTGATGTTGAAACAACAATTGTGTGAAGTTGTGTTTACTTGATAAAAGTATCGGGTGCTTCTTGTCGTAATGAAAGTCAGGCGAGTTACTAAGACGGCCACCTACTCTAATTATATCCCTTTCATCTAGAAATATATTAAGCCTAGAAATCGAACCTGAAGTTTTTAAAGGTAAGTTATGTTTTAACTTATCATATTCCATCGGAAACGATTCGCGTTGAGCAAGACGCGCTAACGACTGTAAGGAGTCATTCAATTCGTCTACTGATAACGGCCCCTGTGTACGATCTTTCTTTGGTGTGCGTAAGTTATGTATGTATCGCAACAGGTAAGCGCCGGCGCGCACGATACGCTGATAAGAACGAAACCTTTCAAAATTAATAATTTTATTCTTTGTTACATCACAAACCATAACCGTTGTCGTTTGTGATTTTAGTTCTGGTAAGTCGGAGTGTGTAGTCGAAGATTGCTGTGACCATGCCGACTCAGAATTTTTTAAGAACTCAGGTCCGCTCCACCACAGATTACTGTCAATGAGTACATCAAGACTAAGACCCCGCGAGACCAGATCCGCTGGGTTATTTTTGGTTCCTACATGTAACCATAACGCATTACTTGTTATTTCATTAATCTCCACTATTCTATTTTGAACGAATGTTTTTAACGAATGTGGTGACATACGTAGCCATCCAAGGACAATAGTTGAGTCTGTCCAAAAAGTAAATTTTGTGGAAATTAACACGCAATGACTCGATTATTTTCCTATATAATTGTGCGCCTATTAAAGCCCCGCACAGTTCTAATCGGGGTATGCTGACTGGTTTAATTGGTGCAACTTTACTCTTTGCACACAATAATCTAACAGTCACCGATGAGTCATCAGAGTAGGTGCGAACATATGCGCATGCACCATACGCACTCTGCGACGCGTCCGTGAATACGTGTAATTCTATAAACTGTGTGTGTGCGCTCATAACATGACGCGGAATGCGTAGGTTATGCAAATATTGAAGTGTGTCAATAAATTTTTCCCAGGATAAAGCAACATCACTGGGAACGGGATCATCCCAATTTATCTTGCACAACCACACTTTTTGCATCAATATTTTAGCTACTACGACAGCCGGTGTTAAAATTCCTGGAGGATCGTATATTTGTGCGATTATCGACAACATTGTACGTTTATTTGGTAAATTCGGTCTAACTACTCGTGTGATAAAATGAAGTTCATCACTTTTTATTATACCAACCCACTCCTAAAGTCTTAGTTTGGGAATGTTCTCCTAATGACAAGTCTTTAGATATGTCGTGGTCACTGATATCAACGTTAAACAACCACTTACGCAACGGTAAACAAGCCGAGTTTAAAGTATTTCGTAACTTCTCACAGGTATCGAGTAAGCTATTTAAATTATTGTCACCTAGGATGACGTCATCAACGAAAAAATCCTCTCGGATTACTCTCGCAACCTGCTGATCCTTACATTCCAGCGCAAGCTGACGTAAACATCTCATACTAAGGTATGGCGCAGACGCAGTGCCATACGTCACGGTGTTTAGGCGATATACACGTATTGGGTCCGACGGAAGTTTACGCCATAATATCAATTGTAAATCTCGTTGATCTGGTTGTACAAGAAAATTCCGAAACATTTTCTCAACGTCCGCACAACCCACGTATTTATATTGCCTAAAGCGTAATAAAATGCTAAAAATGTCATTCTGAAGTGGTGGACCAATATGTTGAATATCGTTCAACGACTTACCGGACGACGTCGCTGCGCTTGCATCGAAAACAGTGCGCAGTTTAGTCGTACTGCTATTTTCGTTAATAACGCCGTGATGCGGCAAAAAATAGTGGGGTGACTCATAAGTGTCAACGCAACTCATATGACCGAGCCTTTCATATTCCCCCATAAAATCTACGTATTTTTCCCAAAATTGTGGCGAACGAGCGAATTTTCGTTCTAACGACAACAAACGTTTTTCAGCCGTTGTGTAACTGTCTCCGAGCACATCAGCTGATTCCTTTAAAGGAATGCGTACGGAAAACCTACCATCTTCCATACGTTTTGTCGTTTTGACAAAAATGTCTTCGCACGCACGTTCGTCAGCACTAAGGATGTTTTTATTAACGTTATTGTTTATCTCTTCGAGTTCCCAAAATAATTTCAACTGTGTGTCAATTGTTTGGGAGAAATTACATTGCACACTCTTAACGGGAAGTGGGTTATTACGTAAAGGTCCCGACATTATCCAACCCAATTTTGTATTTTGTAAATAAGGTCCTTTATTCAACTTAATTTTGCCATCACACAATAATTCCCAGAACTTATCCGCGCCTATCAGTATATCGATGTCTGACGGTGAGTGAAAGTTCGGATCCGCAAGTTGAATATTATCAGGTAAACTCATATTATTTACATCGACACTAAATGTGGGTAATTGATTTGTAATGCACGGCAACACTAAACAATCAATGTTCATACAAAACGAATTTAACCTTGAACGTAATTTTATTTTACAAATGTGGGTGGACTGCGAAATTATTTGACCTACCCCAGCAACGTGATAAGTGGACTGTATTAACGGTGCATTTAATGTTTCACATAACGATTTCTTTATGAAACAATGTTGACTACCATTATCAAGCAGAATGCGTACAGTGTGATATTTGTTATTATAATCTGCTATGTCCACTAACGCTGTGGACAGCAAAACGTTGGGTAATAACGAATATTCCTGATTACTGTTTTGCGATTCTGAATGGTTAGCCGTAACGTGTAATGATGACGAGACAGTGGAGACGTTAGCGGTGACCGGCTGTGCTGATGCACTCGACCCGCTCACCTGTGATGCGCCGTCTACCTGCCCATCAATGTGAAGCAAACTGTTGTGCCTTTTATCACACAACCTACATGGCCCAAACTTGCATTCGTCAAGTGGGTGGGTTGCGCGTAAACAATTGATGCACAGCTGATGCGTTTTAACTATCTTATTCCTTTCTTGGATAGACGAATTAAGAAACCTTGAACAGGAATAAATCGCGTGATTACCATGACACATCACACACACGCGGCTTTGTTTTAGTTTCGTATTACCCTTATTGTTATTGTTAGTAACGTTCGTAGCAACATGAGTATGTGTATATTGTTTCTTAGAGCGCGTTTGTTCACCGCTTTTGTTCTCGTGGGATTTGTTATGGTTCACTTTTATCATTTCTAAAACGTCGGCGCGGTCCTTAAGAAATTTAAGTAAGTCGTCCAGTTTCAAAGCTGACCTCGATTCAATTAACGAACTAGCTGTACCTTGAAAATCTTCCCATTTGCGTTCAGTGGCCTGATCTAATTTGGAAACGACCATGTAAATGATTAAAGTGTCCCATGAATCTGTTGGTTCACCTAACGTTTTAAGGGCACGCAAATTTCTCAAAACAATATCTATTAAGTTCCTAATCTGGGAAGCGGACTCTTTATTTAACGATGGAATTTTAAATAATGCCTTCACATGATTATGAACCAATAGTCGCGGATTATTAAATCTATTCTCTAATAGCTCCCATGCGTGATAGTAGTTGTGAGCCGTAAATTCTAATGCACCTATGACGTGTTCCGCGGTACCGGACAATGACGATTTTAAATAATGAAATTTTTGAACAGGACCTAAATCATCGCGATCATGAATCATACTAACGTAAGAATTTTTAAACTCTAGCCAGCAATTGTATGAACCGTTAAAGGAAGTTATTTTAATATCGGGTAACTTTATGTCTATCGGCTTACATGTTGAAACACTAGACTTGTCAGCTACTTCCTTTCTCAATAAAAGTTTTGCAGAAGCTACAGCACAATAAAATTGATTTTCAAAACGATCTCTCTCTTCCAGCTGTTTTACAAGATCGAGATCTTCCGCTACCTCTTCTTCAATTTTAGTCTGTATTTCACTATACATCTCTATCAAACTCGAAGTACTCTCGACACGTAAATTTAATTCTAATGACTGTTGTTCAGTCAAGGGTAAAGTGAACTTTTTAACATAATTTTCAAACAGAGTTAATCGACCTTTTAAAACTCCTCTTTTCTTAATTAAATCTGGCAATTTCGGCTCACTCATGTTGGGAAATTAAGAAAATCAAGAGTACTTACAGTTGCAAATTTGTAGATGTGTGCGAACCAAGGTGGGTGCCGTTGCGCAGGTAGGTACCGCTACTTGAGCACTGGAAATGGAATATCAGCACGAAATCAACACCTATCGAAGGATGAGATGGGGAAACGGACGGAAAGTTTAAACCTGCCACTCCTGTCTGTTGATGCCTTAACGTTGCAGCTCTTCGCTCGATACGTGAATCTCCTCTTCGTATTTTGATGCGACGAATCTTCGGAGATTCCAAGCTTGAACTCCTTATTCGGCTCGATAGGACCACTTTATGTACAGGAACGGGAGGCAGGTGCTCTTCAATGATTGATTTATTGAACGTTTGTTGGTTATATTTAAGTCGTCTTATTGCTAACAGTGTGTATCAGGTAATAATCAAAATTTAATACAGACAGATCTTATAACTAATTGCACGACGTGCTGTGATTGGTTGCTAACAATGACGAGCTCTGATTCGTAGCTAAAAGTTTGGTGTTCCGGTGCGTCGCTAGGCGGCGTTAGAAGTCGCGCCAACACATACTAACGTTTCTAATAACACTAATAAATACATTAAATATTTCGAATATCTTTTATTTATAAAGGATATGTTTCTAAATACGAAAAGTAAATTTTCAATGAGAAGTATGCGTTTTAAAGGTTTCAAAATAAACATTTTGTCAGTTAATAGACTATATAGACTATTTGCAACAGATTATAATGATATACTGTACTTTTATTGGGAAACGAAATTCAATTTATTAAATAATACATTACATTAATTAAACATATTAAAAATTGTGTTACCTTTACTACCAGAACGTACCGATGTATAAATATACTTAAAGGTCAACTCACACTGACGCGGCGGACGACTGTGGGTCCCTGATTTCATTTATGAAATAAGAGTGACAAAAAACCCAACAATCTGCACGATGTTAAGTGGCTGACCAAGAATATAACCTTCGTAAAAAGGTTTTGCAGATAAGTTAACATAGGATAATGTTGAAATATTTTACAGATTTTAAAGTATACTGGTTTTCTTTCCTTTCCAATCGCGACATAGTATTGGGTGTACTCTGCTTCTTGGCGACAGAAATAGGTACGAAGTTTAAGCAAAATCCACATGAAATCCTAGATAAAAAGAAGTACAACCATCTTGTGAAGATATTTGAAGCTGCTGTTTTTGTGAATAACTATGCTGCCTCAACTTGTGGCGCTTGATACAAAGCGACACAATGCGTGGGGTGTTATTTATTGAACGTCCTCGCCGCAGTGCGAGTTGACCCTAATATCATGAATCGTGACTAATAAAAATTTAATGAATTGAATTTTATGAGTGTTCTATTGTTTAATTATTTTCATGGATCAAAGTGCCTGAAATATCGAGCATCTAGAAAATATAGAAATAGAAGAGGGGACCAAGTACAATATTAGATAAGCCATACGTCAGGGTACTAGTAGTATTCTGATATAGCCTATAAATAAATAAGTATCACGGCAAATAATATACAAAAATTATGATGTTCTTCGGTCCAATTATGCCTTCGCAACAATTTCTGAATTCTAATCCTGTGTTGTAGTATTTGGTATTTCTTTCGCCCTCAGGTTCCTTATAACCTTATTTATGCATTTAGATAGTTCATTCATGGCGGTAATTATAATGATCATATTATGAAGTTTAATTACTATAATAGTCACGTTTAAATTCAGGAAGCAAAACGATCATGTTGCCAATTGCGGAACATGTTTGAATGTTTGAGAGGATTTTTTTAATATAATAGATAATCATCCATCAAATGCCTTGCTGTGGTGACAAATCCATCGGACCACTTTGTGTCGTGGCTAGGATAGTAGAAAAAATTCAGAGGGATATATAACGTTATGCCCATCTCCTTTACGCCAGTTGTAAAATACAAGGCAGCTTGATAAATTGCCTGACGTCTGGTGCTGCAATCACCAAAACGCCTGCCTGGTGAGGTAAACAATCTTCGTACAGTGAGAAGGCACATATCTAACTATTAACAATTATGAAACTGCCTTCCGTGAGCAAGTGATGTCGCCGAAGGAGGCTGGGGAAAAGGAAAGGAAGAGAGCAGTCGTTAAATTATTTCGCAGCTGGAAACTCGGGCGCCACGTATTTAGTGGCCTCCACTATGCTACTTAAATTTGGCCCGGGTGGTGGTCACGGAAGTAGCCCTCCAGCTTAACTTTATGGTAGCTAAGTGTTGTGCGAGGTATTTTATCATATAAAGGAGGAAGGAAAATTTTCAGCTTCACTTTATTAAGTCTAATTGTCAAATAATCTGTCTTCCAACCGTTTGTTATTCCGGCTTACGCTTTACGGATTACTATACTTAGATTCAAACATTTACGTATAACATTTGAGAACGAAAATTAGCAGCTATTTTTAATCTTGCTCAAGCTGACTTATACCTGAAAGCTGAGATTACCGAGGAAGCCAATTTCACTCAAAGTTCTCGTCGCTTGTAAATAACGCTAGCACAGTCGGTTTTCAGAGAGATTACCAAACAAGTCTATGTTGGAGATCGATTATTCTTGCATTTTGGAGACAACATGTTTGTTAAATTACTTTTAGGCTCTCGTATCTGCTAAAGACTGTAGTTTTATTTCTCGTCTAATTGTTATGAAATTATAAGTGTGATCACCCTTAAATTTCATAGTACCTACGTGAGCAAACGGAGTTTGATTCTCACAAGCCTTAATGAAAATTTTAATTGAAACTTAGGTACTTATTTACCACGTAGTCGTCGGTAATGTTAAAAATCATGAGAGAACTAATAAGTCCTCAATTAGTCGAAGTATTTTTGGCTTCTCAGTCGGTCGCCGGTCTTACATGATCAAGTTTGCTCCTTTTAATTTTAAATTTATTGATTACAGGGTCCCAAGCAGGTGATAGTACCCAGCCTCCTTCTCTATTGTAATTAGGATGTTTTTTATTTCAATAGCCTCACGTATTATCCTTGGTAGGAATCGATGTTCTTTTGCGAGGATTTGTGGTCTGTTAAATCTGATGTAATGGTTAGAGTTGCCTAAGATATGATCACAAACTGCAGACATCTCTATCCTGTGAAGTTCCTGCGTTGTTCCTGTGAAAGAATATCGATTCCTATCAAGGATGATACGTGAGGTTATTGAAATTAAAAAATATCCTAATTTCAATAGTCAAGGAGGCTGGGTACTACCACATGCTTGCCCATGCATGCCCTGTAATTAATAAAATTAGAACTAAACTCAAGCATACCACTGCAAGACTTCAAGACAGAGTAAATTCATTCCTTTTTTTACTTTGAGTTCGGCTCGGTACACCATAGTGAACAGTGGTGTCCTTGCAAGTTGCGCATCTAAGACCAATGTCATAGACCCCTGCCTTACGAGTATTATACGCTCATATCGTATCGGTCACTGGTCATCGCTACCGCGGACTGTCCAACGACGTCGATTTCACGTTTATGGACTTTAACGTGGCAGCTCTGTGTCTCACACGATTGGTTTTGTGAGTTTATTGTGTTTGTGCACAGTGTGGAGTGACGTTGTAGCCAGTTTACCTACATCATTATGTTCAAGACTCTGCGTACACCGCTCACTACACTGACTACGTTAATGCAATACTAATCAGATCCAAATATCGCTGTAGTTGGCAATACAGCTAAGGAGAACATTAATGTAAATCCACGTAATAAGCGCCCAAGGAGTGAAGCTTCCCCTATCAATGAATTACATAATTTTAAGGAAGAACTAAAACGAGAAATTGAAGCTATGTTTGCCTCTTGGAACAAAATTCAAACACGTACACTATCTGAAAAAATAGAACAACAACAGTCTACCATCTTGAACAAATTGGTGTCCGAGGTAAATGAGTTAAATACACAAAACTCTGAATTGAATAAATCCTTTCTTGAGGTAGAAAAATTAGTAAAATTCGTTAGTACACAATATGATGATATTTCAAAAAATGTTCTGGACTTGGAAAATGGAAATTCTTACTTAACGCAGAAAGTCAAGGCACTTGAAAATTCCATCAAAGATCTACAACTTTTTTCTCGTAGCTCCACTATAGAGATCAGAAATGTTCTCGTTAAAGACAATGAAACACTTGACGACCTAGTATCTGTTGTTACTGGAATTGAAAAAATAATCGACGAAAATATAACTCCAACAGACCTCAGGGATTAGCGACGGGTGCCCGGAAAACAGGCTGTGCCAAAACCAATTCTTGCAGAATTCACAAATGTCAACGTTAAGCGAAGCTTTATATCCAGCACGAGGAATTTCAACAAAAAGTCCAAAAACAAACACGACAAACTAAATACAGAATTGATAGGTATCTCGGGGACGCGTATGCCCATATATGTATCTGAGTTCCTGCCATTACAAATGAAAAAACTTCTCTTCCGTACACAAGAATTTGCAAAAACCAACGGGTACAAATATTGTTGGACTTCAAACGGAATCGTTTACCTTAGGAAGAAAGAGGGAGACAAGCAAATTATAGTAAAATCAGAACAAACCCTGATAGATCTGCAGAAAACCATATGACTAGACCAAGAAATTTATTTTTGTAATTTTGCTATTTTATACATAAACTGTTGTTTATATCATAATTTTTTAATGTCTTCCTTATTATTTTCTCAATTTATATTTATAACGTAAATACCATATACACAAATCCATTACAATCTAATACAATACTCTTACACTTGCTCTCATAATCTCAATTACATTCTCTAACACACACACTCGCTCCCAATCATAAGCACCAAATAACACACTCATACGATCTATTAATTATCACTGAGATATATTTTAAGCCTACTACTACCTATATAATGCATGTTAAAGAGCTAAAAAACTATATGTTTCCCATGCTTAGCAGTCCAAAACTTTTCATAAATGGCTAATGATATTGTTACGAGCTTGAGGTTCGTGACAATAAAAATTGCCGATAGAATTACCTAAATTAACACTTTAATTTTCTTTACACGAATTAAAACTTAAAACACTAATCACACTGATTTACTTTATTTCGCTCCGAAGCTTCGCTTGTCTCGCCAAATTCAATACTTCCCCGATCGCATCTTGCAGCGCCTATAAATACAAATTAGCACCGAAATATCCAGAATATTCAAGTAAACATGCGCAAGGCGTCGAGAGTTCGAGTGTCAGCATCTAGAAGCTTAGTTCTTCGTTTCGACTAGATGGCGCTGTCGGTTGAAACATTAGTGATGTCATTTTCTGGACAGCTCCCTTCGCTCTCGTCCCTGACACTAGATAGCGCTAGTGCCGGGTACATGACGTCGACTTAGGCACGCAACACTGCCCCCTCCTAAGAAATGCTCGTCCCGAGCATTATCGGCGCATAATAACGCGCCAAGCGATCCACATGGACGATCTTAGAAGTCCCTCTTGCGCCTTTCTGTATCCGGTAGGTTACATCGTTGTTCCTGGTTACAATCCGGTACGGGCCGTCCCATTTAGCTTGAAGCTTAGGAGATTTCCCTTTGCTGCGGACTGGATTGTGCAGCCACACTAGTGAACCTTCGTCGAACCCTTTGTTGTTCATTTTGCGGTCATACCGGGTTTTCATCTTCTCAGACATTTGCTGGCCCGATTGTCTGACGTGCTCATAAATGACATTCATTTAGTTCCGCAAGTCATTTGCATAATCGGTTATACTGCGTGGGGCATCAGGTGGTATCCCGGTAATGAGGTCTGCAGGCAGCCGTAATTCTCTTCCAAAGTTTGCGAAAGCTGGTGTCACTGCTGTACTTACGTGAACAGAACTTGTATATGACAACAAAAACGGTTGTATGTGCTTGTCCCAATCTCGTTGCCGATTGTCTACAACTTTTGCTTGGTACCTCTCCAATGTCTGATTAAATCGTTCTACCATTCCATCAGATTGCGAGTGATAAGAAGTCGTTCTTGTTTTATGAGTACCCATAACTCGGCGGCGTTTCGTGGAATATTTGAGACTCAAAATTCCTTCCTTGATCGCTGTGAATCTCTAAAGGTACTCCAAAACGACAGAAGACTTCATGAACTAGTTTATCTGCAACTGTTGAAGCTTCTTGATTTGGAATGGCGAAGACTTCTGGCCACTTAGTGAAGTAATCCATCACAACCATGAAATACTTGTTACCGCTTTCACTCTCCGGAAACGGCCCCGCCACGCCAATGGCTATTCTCTCCCAAATTATGATATTAAAATAAAATTAAATCAAATTCATCATCAAATTACAATATTCAAATAAAATTAAACCAAATTTAGAATCTATTGACTCACCATCTAACTTCTTGCACTCTTCTTCACATTCTATGGTTATCCTCGAAATCGATGAAGATGAAGTACATGATGCTATTATGAGCCTACGGAATGACAGTGCTGTCGGGTGGGATGACATACCAGCCCAAATTTTTAAATCAAACCCAGTTCTTACACCTATAATTACCTACATATTTAACTTGGCGGTATCCACTGGGAAGTTTCCTGTCGCCCTGAAAAGGGCAATTGTACATCCCATCTATAAAAGTGGAGACAGTTGCAATGTCACAAATTACCGCCCAATTTCTGTCTTGCCCGCTCTGTCTAAAGTATTTGAGCGTATCCTACGCCGCCATTTGGTTCGCTTTCTTGAATCAAATAGCTTCCTCTTACTCTAAACATCCTCTTACCTCCGACAACAATCGACAAAGGAGTCGAGTGTTGTCGATACCACCCCTTTTCTTGGAATTACATAAGACGTGAAACTTTAATGGGGCCCCCATATATCAAAACTGGCACATAGACTTATTTCTGGCGAATGAGTAAGTTCTTCAGCGTTTGCTGTAAAAAGATTTGAAATCTTATCAGTGTGAAAATAGCTACACTAGTTTATTTTAGCTACTTCCATACCAAAATCAATTTGGCATTGGAAGGGGCAGGTCCACCCAGGCTGATGTTGCTTCCCTAATAGAGCATGTAGTTAGCGAACTCAACGAAGGCAGTAAATGTCTGGGTATTTTCCTGGACCTTGCTAAGGCATTTGACGCTGTCTCTATCCCAATA
This sequence comes from Parnassius apollo, assembly GCA_907164705.1. NCBI lineage: Eukaryota > Metazoa > Arthropoda > Insecta > Lepidoptera > Papilionidae > Parnassius > Parnassius apollo. Next base: position 6,606,503 of record CAJQZP010001218.1, on the reverse strand, counting down.
CTGTTAAATAAGTTGGAGATGCTGGGTGTCAGGGGTCGTATCCTGGAAATATTTGCTGATTACTTATCAGGTCAGACGCAGTGCAGAATGATAGGCTCTTTCGTCAGCAATACGAAGCCCTTGAATTTGGAGTTCTTCAGGGTAGCATTTTATGGCCCACGTTATTCCTGTCCTACGTAAATGAGCTTTGTGACTTACCTCTATCTGATTGCCGCATTGTTACTTATGCTTATGACACGGTCCTTGTTGTTTTTGGGAACAACTGGTCCGAAACAATTTATTTGGCAGAGAATAATTTTAGAATGGTTATGACGTTGCTAAATCGTAATTTTCTAAACTTAAATATAGATAAGACTAAATTAATAATCTTTTCTATAAGACCCTCTGCACAACCACAAAGCGAGTGCTTCGATATGCGTGCTCAAGATTGCTCCAGTGGGACTTCTCACTGTAGTTGCCCAAAATTGTAAAAAACCCGTACTATTAAATACTTGGGCATTCAAGTGGATAATTGTTTGAACTGGTATAGTCAAGTAGAATCCGTTGCAGTTACGTAACCTAATCTACATCTTTAAAACACTACGTAGTTCCGATGCAGATATCCTGTCATCTGTGTACACCGCCTTTTGAGAGTTAATGAATATAGGGTTGTGCCTCTAAGACTACCTTCATTAAAATTGAGCGCGCACAGAGGGTGGTGTTAAAGGTTATGCATAAGCGGCCTTGGAGATACATAACTTATTATCGATTGTAATGTACCTACAGTTAGGCAACTTTACATTCTTTACTCCATTCTGAATCTACACTCTACTGTACCTCCAAATAGTTTTTCCAAACCAGAGAGACGTCAAAAAGCAGAATGTCCTGTTGGTGTAGGACTTCTTTTGATAAAAAGCAATTATCCTCTTCAAGCTCGCAGTTATACAATAAACTCGACAAAACGTTACAGATAAATAAGTTGAACGCCTACAAAGTTAAAAAAGGTAATTTAGTACCTTAATGAATTAAATTACAGTGCCACTAAAGCTTTGATATCCTAAACCCTACAAACTGTATACATAAACATTCTGTATACACACACACACACACACACACACACACACGCGCGCGCGCGCACACTCACACACACACACACACACACATATATTTAGATTATACTTTCTTTTTCCTTAACAGCCTGTTTTTCAAATGCTTGCCATAATGTAATCACCAATTAAATCAACTCGCTATGCTGTTATATAAAATACCTTTTAAGGAGCCGAACCACTGATTTTCATAACACAGGTTATCCTAGCATGAAAGTCAGAGGATCAACTTATCTATAAGTCCCTTATGATAGCTATCTAAAAAAATCTGCATAGATCGAACCATAAACAATAATTAAAAGCTGAAGATACTCCGGGTTAACATTGACATCGGAACGTCACTCACCTCAGTCCCCGTGACCATGGGTGCTAGAAAGCACCCGAAATGTCGGAAATTAAAAATCAATTAAAATTAAACGCAATAAAATCCGTAAAAGTTGTTTTTATCAATTTTTTTTTAGTTAGGTATAGGATCCCAAGCAGATGACATCACACAGCCATCTTCCCAGACATCAGACTAATAAACTTCACATTGTTCTCGAACTGGTTGTCTATTATTAGCAAACACGTAGGTACAAACGTATCAAAAAAGTCATACAGCTCCATAGTCAGTGAATTGATTGTAGCACCCGAAACGTAAATTAAAATAAAGTGGAAATATTTTTTGCTTTGAAATTTAAATTAAAATTTTCACTATTATCACTTTATCAGTCTGTGATGCAAATTAAAATCTAACAAAAAATTTTAATTAGGAAAAAATTAAAATGTTATAAAATATACACGCAAAGATAATAAATATATTTCACTATGAAGAAACAAACTGTAATAGTGTTACAATACGTTGTTAAATTGTAATACAATAATTGTATAAGAAGTTAATAGCATGACGCACGTTGGGGGTAAGCTCATGTCGACTACAATGGATCCAAATGCCCGGATCTGTAATGGACGACTGGAAACAAATCGAAGCAGGTCTTTTGTAGCTCTGTATATGTCAATGTCTGAAAATAAATACTTATTATTTTTACACATTAAGCGTAGATAGGACACGGGTCGCTTGCGTAGATAGTTCAAACTCATTAGTTAGCATCTGTCAAAGCCATAAAAATTTTCTGACAGTACTCAAAGTTGCCACTTATGAAGGAAAAGATGGGGTGATATGGATTCAGTTTGCCTTCTTCTTCAGCTGCCACCACACATTGGTTTTTCATTATCCCCTAAACTATACGACCAATTGACATGATGACCTGTATGCATATTTTATGAAATTCATCATGTCAATAATGATGACTTGTATGCGTATTTTATGCAATTTCTTACATGATAAGGTTATTCTTTTTCCTAAATAATTATATAATATTTTGTCTTATTAGTAGATTTAAAAAAATTACCCTATAATGTTGAATTAATTTTTAATGTAAACAAAGTTATTGTGGATTGAATATAAAGGTTCCGAAAATGTATCACTAACTTTTATATAAATATATAAATATAAACACTCACGCCTGTCACCCAGAGGGGTAGGCAGAGACTACGGACTTCCATTTGGCACGATCCTGACATACCTCTTTCGCCTCCTTTACATCCATATATCTACGCATACATGCTCGTCGGTTAAGAGTACTTCTAACGTGGCCCATTTTCAAAATATCGCCAATTTGGTCGATAAACTTTTTTCTAGGGCATCCCTTCCCGACTCGGCCATTCACATCTGCCATATAAGTTTGCTTTGTCACTCTTTCCTCATTCATTCTTTCTACATGACCAAACCACCGAAGCATTCCTTTCTTACACACACATTTATCTCTTATCACGCAATTTCTCACCCTGTCATTCAAATTCAACCCTAGTATATTCCTTAAAGGCCGCATTTCTACAGCATTTATTCTACTTTCGTGCTTCTTCTGCCACACCCAGCTTTCACTACCATACATTAAAGTAGGGACTAACACAGCATTATGAATTACCATCGTGCCTTTTTTGACACATTCTGGTTCTTCATAATAGAGTGTAGTGCCCCATTCACTCTATTCCCTGCATTTACTCGTCGTTCTACATCCCTATCATATCTACCATCCCTGCTAAATACACATCCCAAATACACAAACTCATCCACTTGCTCAATTAACTCTCCTTCTATTCTTATTTCACATACCGTTTTGCTTTCTCCTCTTTCAAAAACCATCACTTTCGTCTTACTTGCGTTCACTTTCATTCCCCTTTCTTTTAATTCCCAGTTCATTAATGTAACCATTATTTGCAACTCAGCCGCCGATGACGCAAATATGACTTGATCATCGGCATACAGAAGGCATTTGACGGTTAACTCGCCCATTCTTATCCCACATTCTTCATCTTTCAAAGTTTGCAAACACCTGTCCATAAATAGGTTGAACAGCCAAGGGGAAGCTACACAGCCCTGTCTGAAACCTTTTTGGATGCCAAACCAGTCCGAGTAGACCCCATTGATCCTGACACAAGCACTAAAGTTCCTATAAAGAGACCTTAATGCCTGTATCAAACCAGCGCTCAACCCATATGAGTTCAGTGTTTGCCATAACACACACACTGACACCCACTCTGTCATAAGCCTTTTCCAAGTCCATGATCGCACAAAAAACTTTCTGGTTTTTGGCCAAAAACTTCTCCGCAATCATGCGCATGGAAAAGACTTGATCTGTACACCCCATTCCCTTTCTAAAACCCGCTTGCACATCCCAAATTTTTCCATCAGTTTCTTTCATAACTCTTTCAATTAACACCTTAGCATACAGTTTACCCACAATACTAAGCAAGCTGATACCACGGTAGTTTTTGCAGTCCTGCTGTGACCCTTTTCCTTTATATATTGGTACTATAACTGCTTTACACCAGTCATCCGGTACCCGTTTTAATTCCCAACATAAATTAAACAAGGTTTACAGCAGGCCTGCCACCACTCCCTCTCCAGCCCTTAGCATCTCGAGTGATACTCTATCATATCCAGCTGCCTTACCTGCTTTCATGCTTTTCATTGCTTTCATTATTTCATCTACACTTATCTCCATACCCCTTTCCACTACTTTAGGAATTTCTAGTTCATTTAATTTAGACGACTCTTCACTCATAAACACGCGTTCAAAGTATTCCTTCCATCTGTTTAAATTTGAAACTTCATCATTCAGAATACATCCATTCTCGTCTCTTATAGCATTAATTATAGGCTGTTTTGTATTTCCCCTGGCAATTCTTACGAGTTTCCAGAATATTTTTATGTTAGCCTGGAAATTATCAGATATTCTTCTATCGTTCTTATCCGTTCTTTCTTTCTTTTTCCTTTCAACAACTTCTTTTACTCTATTTAGACGTCTAAATTCTGCCTTTTTTCTTTCAATCTCATCATTCATACCGGAAGAATTACCAGCTTTGGTTGCTAGTTAAATCTAACCATGCTTTCTTCTTTGATTCTACTTCCACCCGTACCTCATCATCCCACCACAACGTATTACTTTTCCTTTCATTTGTTCTCTTACTTACACCACATACTTCGGTGGCGGCATCCACCAAACCTTTCTTAATATTATCCCACACAGTATTCAAGTCTAAATCATTCATACACAACTCATTCAAACATCTAATATTTTCTCTTAGTCTACATTTATACTTCTCTTTCACATCTTCATCTTGTAACTTCTCTATTCTTATACGCTGTAACGCAGTGGTAGACACAGATGTCCGATGCCGCCAACGCTTTAAAAGACCATTAATTCGACATAAGACCAACTAATGATCCGTCCCTACGTTGGCCCCCCGGTAATCCCTTGTATCTACGACTGCGCTCCTCATTCTTTCATCCACAATTACGAAATCTATCATGCTTTTATCATCACCTCTTTCCCATGTATACATGTGAATCTTTTTATGACGAAAAAAAGTATTCGTCACAAAAAATTCTTTTCCACACATACGGTGAGGAGGTCTTCACCATTCTCATTTATACTTTCATCACCAAACGTTCCCAATATCCTTTCATAACCAGACCTCTTCATCCCAACCCTTCCATTAAAGTCTCCTAACATAATAATATTTTCATTTTCCTTACATTTTGTCAACACCATCCTTACCATGTCCCAAAACTGCTCTCGGATGTAAGTGGGCTTAGACATGTCTGGGGCGTACACCCCTAGCAGGAACAGTTTCTTTAAGCCTACTTTCATTCGTATCCATAGCAGCCTCGGGCTTACACATTCATACTCTTTCACACATTGACCCATTCTTTCTGAAAGGATGAAACCGACTCCCTGGCATGCCCGTTCGGTCTCGTTTACACCAGACCAATACGCGGTATACGTGCCATGTGCAGTGGCATCCTTTCCCTTTCGTTTCGTCTTATTCACACATAACACATCTATTCCTCTGTCATTCATCATTTCGCATACTTCATCCATCTTATCATTCATTCCTCCACATATATTCAGCGTAGCCAGACGGGTCTCCGCAATCCACTTTTCGCCCCTCCGGGAGACAGAACGTGACGGGTGGCGAACCTCGTCGCCGGTTTTTCTCCCGGAGATTCTTCGCACCTCTGCCCCATTAAAGGAGCGCCGGGAACTCGGGGCCATTTCTTTTACTTCCTGAGTCATGATGCGAACAAGGGGTGGTGGTAGATTTTACGCCGCTACCATACGGTGAGGAGGCGAGTCTATTTTTTCGGCTTTGTCGCTCGTTTAGCACCACCCGGGGACACGTGTAGGGTGGGCCTAAGATTAGGTGGTCGAAACCTACGGACGCGAGCGACTCATACCCCACTTTTTCACGCCAATAAAGCTATGAGCATGGTTTTTTCCAACTTGATTAAAAACATATTAAAATTCTGAATTGAAAACAAATTTCCATCAAAATAAAATAGTCAATGTCAAAATATTTTTAGGATCGGTTCAGTGGTTTCTAAACACAAACAAATTCAATTCTTATAAAATATTATTTAGAAGAAAGTATAGACAATCAGTTCGCTGGACATAAATGACATATAATCATTCGTCAATACCATGAATATAAATTCGTCAACCCATAAATCTTTAGTGGCGGTATTCGAATATCTACTACCCCATATCATATCGTGGGTATTGTAAGAGGTGACGAGCCCACATACCCACTGCCAGGATGCAGCGTCTGCTGGACCTGTTGCCACCATGTCTGGACGAGTGGAGGATGGTCGTCAACGTTGGTAAGACGACCGCTCTGCTTACTCGACGTCTCAGAAAATTATTATCTGCGTTGACCCTCAACGGCCAGAAGAAGGCAGTGACCTACCTTGGGTGCCGGATCGACAGGACGCTGCGCATGACCGCGCAACGCTCACTTCGTCGTCCACAGAGCCCGATGTGCGCGGGCGACGCTCTTGCCAGTCCTGGCATCCAAGCTGCCAATCAAGACCAAGCTACGGATATACAAGATGTATATCCGGACCATTATCACCTACGCTGTCCCGGCTTGGTACGCGCTTCTGAGCGACCCTCTGAGGCGGCGACTGCAGGCCCAGCAGAATCTGACATTAAGGACGATTGTCGGAGCAGGTCGCTACGTCCGGAATGACGTTATAGCGGCCGATCTGAAAGTCGAGACCATCACCGACTTCGTGGCCCGGCTGGCGCGCGGCATGTTCGACCGCGCCGACAACGGGCCACATGAACACCTCAACGGCTTCGCGCCGTTGCACACACGGCCCCCGGACGGGCGACCTCTTCCAAGAGAACCCCCAATGCCGCTGATAGGCCAACTTCAACTTTTACCGGACAACCTCCTTTTTTTTGTTTTTTTTTTATATTATTATTAATTACAATAAATGCAAAGTTAAATAAGTAATTAAATTCACATTTCGTTGCTAATACTCTTAACGTAGTTTTAGATTACAATGAGAACAAAATTAAATAAGTAATTAAATTCACATTTCGTTACTAACATTCTTTACGTAGTTTTAGATTACAATAAGAATAAAATTAAATAAGTAATTGAATTCACATTTCGTCGCTAACTGTAGGACTTGCTAGGTATCCCCACATCATTCTGGGCGTATGTTTATGTAAAAAAAAATATCTAATACCCACAAATAAAAAAATACTGACCGATAAATAATTGAAACCAATTTTCAAGTATGATTTCCACTTTATTGTATGTAACATAAGACGCTGAAATTTAGTTATATTTCAAAAAAGGGAACTTTTTATCTAAAACATTCAGAACGATTGATTCAAACTTTGGGAGTCGATTGATACTTCTTAACAGATCGTTTCTTAACGGATCTCTACTCAGCCTAAGCAACATGCCTACCGAATTTCATAACCTGTTGTACTTATATTTCAAAATCTAAACTTCTCTACTACTTCTGAAAACTTGTATAACACTATTAAGTCTGAGTTCCGTTGTAGTCAAGGTATTTATTAGCCTACTTGTTGTTGTCCGAAAGTTCTAATCTTAAAAGCCTAAGAAAGTAGTAAAACTATAAACTCAATTGCAAATTAAAAGATAAACATACCTTCAAGTGAGTAAATTAAGAGTGATGTCAGGCAGCGTTTTAACTTATTTACATTATTCTGCATTTTCTGCGCCGCTTTCGATAGAAGAAATATTTCAGCTTGGTAACATATTAGTTTCATGCAATTTTTAACCAACGTCCATGTTTTATTATTATATCCCTGAAAGTAAATATTTAGAAAAAGGAGATGTTAATTTTACTTGTCTGTTGGTTGGTTTGTTAAAAAAATGGTTGTTATAAAATAGTTATTAAAACTTTTGGACCCCTAGCATAAAGAACCCTATATGAATTGACGGAGTTATCTCGTACCAAACTGTCTTATAGTTAAAATAACTTCAAGTTTTCCAAAAACAGTCCTTTCTAGCATAGTAGTGGTTAAAATTAACAGAAATGTTGACTTTTAAGCAAGGTTGTGGCTTTTAAATTGATAGATATTGGCTTTACTTTATAAGGTTCAACTTATTGTATAACTATTTGGAGATAATATAACCGTCAATTAATATCGAGATTTTTTGATAAAATTATTAGCATCCCAGCTCTTTACCTCTATCTATTTTAAAATTACCATAGCCTGTATTTTTCTGCATATAACAATATTTCTAGTGAGTTAGCAGTATGATGGGGAAAATTTTAAGTCAAACAACGCATTTTTACCACAAAGATTGTCGTTCGCATGCTATGGCTCAGTAGGTCGCGTGTTGTTGAACTTTTCGGTCTTATTTTTATTTTTCCAACGATAAAATTAAAACAATTATGTAAAATGTGTAGTCATTATATAGAAATTTTACACTGTTATACTATGGAATACTGCAACGTTATCTTTGATACAGGCGAGAGATTAACTTGCTTAATAATAAAGCAGTCCATTTTTGTGGATTAAAATAGGAAGCTTATGGAAAGTCGTGTGCGGTGTCATATTAAAGACAACTGAAGTACCATTACAAAAATATCATCGTTATCTTACTTACAGCCCAAGTCTACCGTTGAACATAGGCTGCTCCGAAGTAACGCCACAAACTACTCTAAGCAGTCATAAACTATCTGCATTCAAAGATTTCCTACATTTCTTCACTATCTTGTATCCATGTAGTTACAGAAACTAACAACTGAACATCTCTCGTTGGAGTCATAATATTGTAACGCTCCTAACTCCTCTTGTTCCCCCTTTCCAACTATAAATATATCTATATACTATTTTATATTGTGTAAAGTAGATATCTATAAAATATAAATTAAAGAAAAGCACAAATATCGACTTCAGTCGAGCATGTAAACGTTATACAGAATACGAACATAGTACAAGAGTTAATAAAAAGAGAGGTGGAACATTGATCCTTTGTAGTATATATGTAAATATTGTGGAGGTTCCAATAATACAAATCTTAAATAAAATTGTTAGTTTTAAAATGTGTTCTATTAAAGACTAAGAAACAGATATTTGCATTTGTTTTTACTATTGAACTCCAAATGATAAAAACTTTGATGATATTCGCCATAGACTGGAAAACTATTGGATTTTTTAACAAAAAAAATGTATTAATTTTGGTGATAGCAATGTAGATTTCATGACAGATAATAATAAAAAAATGAATTGATAAATCTCTTGACTAGCTCTAACTTTAGACCACTTATTTTTGACGCTACCTTCATTAGAAATATCTCAAGCTCTAGTATTAATAATATTTTTACTAAAATACCCTTCGAGAATTTGGTAAACTCTAGCATTGATCATAATGGATTGTCTGATAGACATCGGTTATATAATGTTGCAATTTCTCAAAATATAAATAACTCAATAAATCATACTGTTTGTAGGACTATAAGAGCATTTAATTATAAAAACAAATAAAAATACAGGAAAACGTAATTAAATATGTCTGGAACTCGATGGGAATTAATAATTTTATAAATAAAATCAATGCCTTGTTCCTTGAGTATTTATTTTAAAATAACAGCTGTGTGAAAATTGTAGAAAATTGGAATTGCGCTGGATCTCTAAAGGCATAAATGTCTGAAACCAAATGAAGCGCTTTTTATGTACTGTTAAAGGAGCTCACAATGATGAATCGGTAATTAGTGGAAGAATAAATATATTACTCTCCACAGAAAAATTGTATGACAGTCAAAAAAGTGGCAGTGCAGATTGGAATAGCTAGGTCCGAAAATTTGTCTAAAATTATATGGAAGCTAGTTGATAGACACAGAAATCCATCAGGTTAATTGCAAAATCAGGTAATTCTCAAAGTAAATAATATTATCATTGACAATCTAGCTAAAATCGTAGATAGTTTTGTAAAGCAGTAGTATTTAGTAGCATCATTGTATCCAATAATGTCCCCGCAGATTTGGAGACAGCAGTGAGATATCTTCATTAGAGTAAAAGCTGGGCTTCAAATGACATGAACTTATGACATGCAACTTCTCCAGATGAAGTTAGAAAGATGATGTATGGTATGAAGGTCAAAAATCTTGCGTTTTTTTGATGAAATACCCAGCACTATAATAAAAATAATATTGATATATTGGCTGAACCTTCGAGCTTTTTCTTTAATAAGTGTTTAGAAATCGTTATATTCCCGGACCACAGTCCACCTTAAAACAGCCAAAATTATGCCAGTGCATAAGAAGAGCTCGAAGTTAGATCCTAAAATGTATAGGCTAATCTCATTGTTGCCAATTAAGTCTAAAATTTTTGAGCTCAGCTAGAGTTAAAGAGTAGATTGGTCTCTCACTTTGCTTTGAATGGGGCCCTTGATAAGAGTCAGTTTGGTTAAAGTAACAAGGTAGGCACTCAGGATGCAATTGATGCACTGTTAAATGATGTGGTAGATGGAATTAATAAAAAAATAAAAGTAGCTGCTCTTTTCCTTGATCTAAGCCTTGCTTTTGACAGCATAAATTTTTCACTACTTCCGGAAAAACTAAGCTATTACGGAATTCGTGGACGAGCTCTCCAAATTTTCCAATCATACTTGCAAAATAGAAATATATTTGTACAGATGAAAAGTGTAAATAACATTATGACAGAAATTGTAACAAAGTAGAGACTTGCAAAGGTTCAAGTTCGCGTACCTCAGAGCTCTGTTTTGGGACCTATCTTATTATTATTTTTAAATGATTTGCATCAATTTGTCAGTAATTCTATTAAGACAACTAAACTTGTCCTGTTTGCTGATGACACTAATGCAGTTGTTTCGGCTACTGAAACTGATGATGACTGATGAGTCTAAAAACGAATATAAACTTGGTTCTAAAACCAATGAGAAATTGGTTTGTTGCTAATGGCCTAGTTATCAACTCTGGTAAAACAAACGTCATGATATTTAGAAATAATACTATCAATAGCACTTGCTTGATAGGATTCTAGATGATAAAATGGTTCAACAAGAAGAAGTTGCAAATTTTTGGGAGTTAAAATTGATAGTCATTTAAATTGGAAGCATGAACTGGAAGATATTGAAAGCAAAATTAGCTCAGCTTGCTATGTGCTGAGAAGCTTACGAGATGAATTAGATATTAATCATCTAAAGCTGGTATACTATACGTTTAATATAATGTTTAAAAGGTAAAGGCCTTTTAAACAGTACAGTACAGTACAGTAAAAACGAGTTATTAGAACAACGGTCCATATAGGATAACAGGAATCTTATCATGAGTACTTTAAAAAACTTGGGATTATGACTGTACCATGTCTTTATAAAGACATCTTACTCTCGAATTTTTCAAAATGTATAAGGGATTATGAGACTACGGATGAAAGAAATATTAGGGAAAATACAAGAAGACTAGACTTTAAGAATAAAGTTATTCCTCATCTGCTTATATCAAAGCACTGCTCACCATAGCAGTTAGTTCATTTATTTAATAGGTTGCCAGTTCACCAAAAAGTTGTCTGTACAAGAGCGGTTTTAAATTAAGCTCAAAAATTTTATTGGAGAAATGCTTTTAAAGTATTGATGACTTTGTTGATGATAGTGTTCGATTATCTTATTATAATTGTAACGTAATCTGAAATCTAATATGACGTTTTGACATTAACAATTTCACTACTTGACTTTGCTTGATTTGTATTTTTATGACATTGCTATTGTTAAAAAAAAAATATTTTGTTATGCTTATGTATTGATTGAAAATTGAATATGTTGCACAAGTTTGTCCTTCTTTCACGTCGCAACAGAGCGTCGGCATGGCATGATTTTATGTATGGGGATAGTTTGGTTGCTGTAGAGTGACATAGGCTACTTTTTCAGCTGAAAAACCTATCATTCCCGTGGGAAAATCAAATACGTTGCTAAATTAAATTCAGCTAGGTGGTGCCACCGTGATTCTACAAGACGGACGACGGTACGATAGACGAACACAGAAGGTCAGAATATCTGGTTTATTGTGTCTTTTTACCAAAATTAAGGTAAAAAATGTATGGATCTGTATTTTTCCACGCAGGACCAGGAACAGAGCGATAAAAAACATAAAATTCACCAGCTGATTTTCTTCAAACGTTTTGGTGCATTGTAATTCACAGAATAGGCGATAACCTCGCAGACGATATTAAGTAATCCATTGATGCTCTGCCTACCCCGCAAGGGTTACAGGCGTGATTATAAGTATGGATCAGAAATACTATCACCACCTGTCACGCTTTTGCCCTTAACTATTACTTAACTGTGGTAGAAACAGTTCTTAGTAAGCCTTATTAATAAGCCTTAGTAATATTTATTGAACGGAAATGAATACAGTTCTTATATGTGGTTATGAATGAATCGGTATTACAATAAGAAAAATTGTGCAAAATTATAAGAAAAATATTTTTGAGAGTTCTTATTAACTAACATATACATAGTTTAAATTCATTCCGCTAGATGTCTTTACTAGGTTTTTAAAACGCGGTAACGAAATGTTTCATGACATGTACTTAACTCCCGCCGTTGAGCCGGGCGTCAACTTATAGTTCATACGGTACCTATACGCTTAAATTATTTCAATTTCGTATTCGACTACCTGCTTTCGATTTCGGTTGTTTGTTATTTGCTTTGTGATTTGATTAAGGTTGAATGGATTTATATTGGCTTTCATTTTCGGATTTGTGTATTTCCTTGGATCGGTTTTGTTGATTTGGTTGGTATTTCTTTATACATATTTAGACTATGGCTTTGATTTTGGATTTTGTTTATTTAGAATCGTGAATTTATTTTCGTTATTTTAGGTTGTTAAACAATATTTCAAAGGAATATTAATAGTATACATAGTGTATACGGTACCTATATACCTACTTCTTTTTTCGTTAGTTATATTTATATTGACTACTGCTTTCGATTTCGGTTTTCTGCGATTTTTTTTGTGATTTGGTTTGTTGATTCGATTTTTTGGCTATCGTTTTCGGATTCGTGTTGTGTCTTGAATTGGTTTTGTTGTTTTGATTTTAAAAAATATTTAAAAGGAATATTTTTTCCTTTTAGATATTTTGGATTTGTTTTAAAAAAATATTTAAAAAGAAATTTAATTCCTTTTAGGTATTTTAACGTTTCTTTATAAATAGGTTTTTTGTTACTTCATAATACCTCGCAAACGTAAGTCCAGCCTTTCAAGAGTATTTTCTCAAAGACAAGCGAAAAGATTAGCTCGATCGCTAGAATCTTTAGATGCTGAACTGAGAAGGTAAGAACAAGCAGAGCGTCAGGCTGCTTTTAAAGCATCTGAGACATCTTCTCAACGTCAGCAAAGGCGTTTTGAACAGACAGAGCATCAGGCTACTTTAAAAGCTTCCGAAACACCTTCTCAAAGTCAGCGAAGGCGTCTTGAACAGGCAGAGCGTCAAGCTACTTTAAGAGCTACTGAAATATCTGCTCAAAGTCAGCAAGGCTGTCAAGCTACTTTAAGAGCTGCTGAAACACCTGCTCAAAGTCAGCAAAGGCTATTCGAACAAACGGAACGTCAGGCCGCCTTAAGAGCTACGGAAACACCTGGTGAAACTCAACACAGACCCATTGAGCAAGCTGAACGTTAATCTACTATAAGGGCATCTGAAACACCAGAACAGATACAGACGCGAAGAGATACAAATGCACCGCTCCAAGCTGAACGTCGACAAAATTTTCAAAGAAACAATTGGTCGGTTTTCAATGACGCAGCATTCAATTATGATCCAATGATTGATTATAAAAATCACAGGTTAGTTGTTATCGGACTGATGGACAAGACGTGTCAATTTTGCAGCGCTTTAAAATGGAAAGATGAGACCCCAGGCATGTGCTGTTCCAATAGCAAAGTGTCTCTTCCGTTACTTGGGAATCCAGAAGAACCTTTGGAAACTCTCTTTTTTAAACAAGATCCGGAAATATAACTCATGCTTTCAAATGACGTAATTCGAAGTTGATCGGGAAATAATAATGCCGGGATTTTCGCCTACATTTACGGTGCAATCGTAAATTTATCATAGAAGAGGTTCACTTTTTCCAGCTGAAAACGAACAGCATAAATTTTTACAAGTTAATATTTTATGGGTGACGAAGAAATTGAGGTAGACCGTCGCTGCCAATTTATCCAGGAAGTTGAGAGAGACACAGTGTTCAAAATTCAAAGATTCTTTTTCTTGCATGAACGTAACATTTTATCAAAACATTTAAAACTGCTTTAGAAAACCTACCTGAAGAGGATTATAAAGTCGTCATTCACGCAGATCGGACCCCTCGAGGAGAGCATGAAAGGCGCTACAATGCACCTTTGATAAAAGAAGTAGCAGCCGTAATTAGTGGTGATCAATTTTCTTCACGAGACATTGTCTTGCGAGCACGTGATGATACGTTGCAACGAGTAGCCGATACACACAAGTTTTATGTCGCTCTGCAACACCCATTGATTTATTGCAAAGGACAAGAGGGTTATCATTTTCAAATTCCACTCATTAACCCGGTCACAAAGGAGCCTACTCCGAACAAAAAATTATCATGTATGGATTTTTATGCGTATCATATGATGTTCCGAGAAAATGATTTTAATCTCTTAGCCCAGTGTAGACAATTATTTCATCAGCGTTCGAAACCTCAGATAACAGCTGGATTGTCCCGTATTCGCTCATTCTATGTAAAATGTTTAATGCCCACATTAATGTAGAAGCATGTAGCTCTGTCCGCGCAATCAAGTATATCTGTAAGTACATAAATAAAGGAATCGACCAAGCAATATTTAATCTCAGGAGTGAAGGTGAGGCAAATCCCGTTAATGTTAGTACAGACCTTTCAAGCAGTTCATTAATGTCAGCAGTAACGAGGCAGCGTGGCATCTCCTTGGCTTCCCTTTACACGAAAGGCACCCAACAGTTACTCACCTTGCTGTGCACTTAAAAAATGGAGAGCGTGCATATTTCACCGAAAGAAATTTCCAAGAAAGAATTGTATCACCGCCAAAAACTACACTAACAGCCTTCTTTCAACTTTGTCAAACCGATCCTTTGCAAAAAACGTTATTATATTCTGAAGTCCCCCGCTATTATACTTGGATCACATCTAGAAAGGAGTGGAAACGCCGTATTCAAGGCGCGCCTGTTGCAAATTGGCCCGGTGTAAAGTCATCAGATGCCCTTGGTCGTGTGTATACCGTCCATGTAACTAATTTTGAATGTTTCTGTTTACGAAAGCTGCTGCACCGTGTTCGGGGTCCTACAGGATATAAAGACCTGACTGACCTGAAAACTGTCAACTGTCAGGATTGCGCAACTTATAGAGAAGCATGTGAAGTACTGCATCTTTTAGAAAACGATAATCACTGGGATGAAACCATGGAGAAAGCTGTGCAGTGCCAGTCATTAGCCAAAATTAGGGATCTATATGCAACTCTCACATCATCTTGCGGGCTATCTAATCCATATGAATTGTGGGACAAATATAAAGAGTACATGGCGGAACATATTTTGCGAAGGTTACAGCAGACACACGCGAACATAACATACAATGAACACATTTATAATGAAGCACTAGGAAAAATTAAAGATAAAGTAATGGCAATGGTAGGCAAAAAATTAAGCGACTTTGGAATGATAAGCCCTCAGCGCACAACCGAAAATGAACTAAGTGATGAAATTTTACGTGAAAAAAACTACGATATACCAGCGAAAGTACAATGTCGCATAAAAAAGCTGTAGAAGCACTAAATCGAACGCTCCAGGATTTGCGCAGCAATACCGATGTAATGGGAGGAATGGTGGTTTTACTGGCTGGTGACTTTCGCCAAACTTTATCTGTCATTCAAAAGGGCACACCCGCAGATGAAATTAAAGCATGCCTCAAGTCGTCTATTTTATGGAACAAGGTGACAAAATTCAGTTTAACTACGAATATGAGAGTGCATTTGTATAATGATATCAATGCTGGAAACTATGCTGACACACTATTAAAAATTGGCGATAGGCGGTTGGAAACGGATGCTGAGGGCTGCGTTAAATTGACGAGAGATTTTTGTAAGTTAGTACAGAGTCATTCCGAATTAATTGCGAGCGTTTATTCAGATTTTACGAACAACATGCATGAAGACAAATGGTTATGTGAAAGGGCGATTCTTGCACCAAAAAATTAGAGCGTTAACAAAATAAATTCAGATAAATTAAGCGAAGTAGCAGGAGAAATAACAGAGTATTTGTCAGTAGACACAGTTATGGACACAAAACAGAGCACTTCATATTCCGTAGAGTTTCTAAATTCTCTAGAGTTGTCAGGTGGGCCCTCACATAAGCTTCAATTAAAATTTTATGTAACGGGACAAGGCTGCGTGTGACACATCTTGGACGGAACATAATCGGTGCTACAATTTTGACAGGCGTAGGAAAAGGTGAAAATGTTATTATACCACGAATCCCTATATTTCCCACAGATCTTCCCTTTCAATTCAAAAGGTTGCAGTTCCCTATTAAGCTCAGTTTTGCAATGACAGTTAATAAAGCGCAAGGGAAAACGTTACAGGTAGCGGGGGTCAACGTAGAAAAGCCGTGCTTCTCTCATGGTCAGCTGTATGTAGCATGTTCGCGTGTGTCAAATGCCCAGTCTCCACATTCTTTCCCCGAATGGAAAAACATATAACATTGTGTACAGTAGCGTCTTGAAATAGTGTTCAGTTAGTTTTTTTTTCCAAAATTCCCACAATCAATTAATCAGAATTCCCACAAATCTTCCCTTTCAATTCAAAATTTCCTATTTAGCTCAGTTTCTTTTCAATTCCAAATGCTGCACCTCTGACGGACCTATTAAGCTCAGTTTCCTTTCAACTCAAAAGGCAGCATCTCTGCCGGATCTTTTATTTGGCTCAGTTTCCTTTCAATTCAAAAAAATGCATCTCTGACGAATCAATTCAGCTCAGTTTCTTTTCAAAAGTCTGCATCCCTGACGGATAATTGTGCTCAGTTTCCTATAATTAAAAAAATATCCCATTTCCATTTGGAATAAGCAGGCCATTTTCATACTTTCCTATACACTGCGTTTCAAAACATTTAAATAGGCTGACGAATCAATTTTGCTCAGTTTTCTTTTAATGGCTGCATCTCTGACAAATATATAAAACTCAGTTTTCTTTCTATTCTAAAAGCAATGGATAGTTCATTTCCCAGTGACCATGCGGGCGAAGCTGCGGGTAACAGCTAGTTATTTATATATTTGATTTATTTTAAACTAATAGTTGAAATATTGATACACCGGCGGGGAGCAAGGCAGATAACTTTAATATTATCAAATAATTAAAGTTTTAAAATAAAACATTAGATACAAATTAAACTTAACCTATTCAATTGTTATTTAACCAAAACTTTTCCGGTATGACTGAAAGTAGGAAGGAAGTGCCTTCAAAAACATAGGAACGCTCAAATAATAAATAAATAAAACCGAAAAAAAAACTGTTTTTAGTTTTTTTTTTTCGGTTGGTATTCTATCTACAAAGTGCAAATTATGTAGAATATTAAGCTTAATTATCAAGAAAAATCAATCATGTTTACTTATGAACATACTTACACTGACACTTATAAATGTTGTTGAATACAAAAATATGCTCATATGTGCAATCGCTGATACTAACATCACTGTAATCTGAAACATTAAAGACAATTTATAGAATTGAGTGCTATTTTAGTGACCACCATTCCATGTTCTTCATCTTCAGTGAGTAAGAGAAAGTAACATCGAATCATACCTGTAATCCAAAAATAACATTGAAAATTCTCGTTGCCTCGATAAGGTGGGTATAAGCATAAGACCACTGCTGTATCTTATTAATTTGTTCCCTGTATGTCATAACCCGTACGTCTCCGTCCTCTATTTGTTCGGAAATTTCGGCCAAGGTTTTAGTTTCTTTAAGCACTAGTCGTATTATACATTCTAGCTGATCAGACAATACGTATAATATTGAGTATAATACTAAATACTCATAAAAGTAGCGAACATTGCATATCATCGTATTTACTTGAAATATATGCAAAAATGAATTGTCAATAATACCATTGTTAAAAAGATCGTCATATTTTGAACCGTATGATTGAAAAACTATTTTTATGATGACGTAAATTAGTGAAAACACAACAATGAATTTAAATTTATTGTCAAATCCTTTTAGAAACACGTCATCGTTTTGATAAATAGGAAAGTTGGCTGATAAGATTGATATTAATTTTTTAAATGATTTTGTATGATAACAAGCCATCATTATAAAAAACAACGAATTTCCAAAACTTAAATAAAGATTAAAGAAATTGTCAAAATGCAGTAATGAATAAAAATATCCACAAACTATCATATTTGAAAAGCATATTAGTGTTTCCAATAACAATAGAACATATGTTAAATATTTCGTATATTCTTTGTCCATAAATGATATGTTCCTAAATATAAAAAGTAAATTTTCAATAAGCAAAATACGTTTTAAAGGTTTCAAAATATACATTTTTTCAGTCACTACAGTTCAAGATTATAACCAGACAGTGCAACAAACTATAATGAAATACCGTAATGTTCGTTTGGTCATAATTCATTATAGGAAAATAAATTCAATTTAATAAATAATAAATTACACTAATGGATACATTATAGTAACGAATTAAATTATTATTACTACCGGAACGTATATATCTAATATGTACCCCAAAAGCAAATTCACACTGATACGGCAGATGACAGTGTAATGCGGATTCTTTTATAAAATTAGGGCGACAAATAGTCTATCCATCTACACGATGGTAAGTGTCTGATGCAGGCCATGACTAATAACTTCAAACAAAAAAAAGGTTCAGATGCGTTGTCATACCTGGATTAAGTTCAAATACCTACGGATTGTAAATATTCAGGTTTTCTTCCCTTTCAATCGGAACATGGTAGTGAGTGCACTCTTTTGCTTGGCGACAAAAATACGTACGAGGTATAAATACACTTAGTACAAAAGAATCATTAAGAAGAAAAGATGTTCGAAGCTGCAGCTTTTGTTAGTAACCACGCTGCCTAATGTTGGACCGCTTGCACAAAGCGACGCCATATTCAAGCGGCGGCGCGTCGTTCGGTGAACGTTTTCCTCGCATTGTGAGTTGGCCCTTATGCCATTTACTTAGAATTCTAAGAAAATAATTAATCGTGACTGATAAAAATTTAATTCATTGCTTTCTATAGGACAATCATTTTAATTGCATACAGTACTTAAATAATGATTTCATAAATTTACGCGTACAAAATATAAACATAAATAAACACTCACGCCTGTCACCCAGAGGGTAGGCACAGACTACGGACTTACATTTGGCACGATCCTGACATACCTCTATCGCCTCCTTTACATCCATATATCTACGCATACATGCTCGTCGGTTAAGGGTACTTCTAACGTAACCCATTTTCAATAAATCGCCAATTTGGTCGATAAACTATTTTCTAGGGCGTCTCTGCTCTGTCCGACTCTGCCGTTCACATCTGCCATATAAATTTGCTTTGCCACTCTTTCCTCATTCATTCTTTCTACATGACCAAACCATTCAAGACCAAACCAAGCATTCCTTTCTTAATCCTGGTCACAACATCATCTTGCATACCACATTTATCTCTTATCACGCAATTTCTCACCTTGTCATTCAGATTCAACCCCAGCATACTCCTTAAAGACCGCATTTCTACAGCATTTATTCTACGTTCGTGCTTCTTCTGCCACATCCAGCTTTCACTACCATACATTAAAGTAGGGACTAACACAGCATTATGAATTACCATACGTGCCTTTTTTTGACACATTCTGGTTCTTCATAACAGAGTGTAATGCCCCATTCACTATATTCCCTGCATTTACTCGTCGTTCTATATCCTTATCATATCTACGATCCCTGCTAAATACACATCCCAAATACACGAACTCATCCACTTGCTCAATTAACTCTCCTTCTATTCTTATTTGACATACCGTTTTGCTTTCTCCTCTTTCAAAAACCATAACTTTCGTCTTACTTGCGTTCACTTTCATTCCCCTTTCTTTTAATGCCCAGTTCATTAATGTTACCATCATTTGCAACTCAGCCGCCGATGATGCAAATATGACTTGATCATGGCATACAAAAGGCATTTAACTCGCCCATTCTTAACCCACATTCTTCATCTTTCAAAGTTTGCAAACACCTGTCCATAAATAGGTTGAACAGCCAAGGGGAAGCTACATAGCCCTGTCTGACACCTTTTTGGATGCCAAACTAGTCCGAGTAGACCCCATTGATCCTGACACAAGCACTAAAGTCCCCATAAAGAGACCTTAATGCCTGTATCAAACCAGCGCTCAACCCATATGAGTTCAGTGTTAGCCATAACACAATCCTGTCCACCCTGTCATAAGCCTTTTCCAATTCCATGAACGCACAAAAAACATTCTGGTTTTTGGCCAAAAACTTCTCCACAATCATGCGCATGGAAAGACTTGATCTGTATACTTTCTAAAACCCGCTAGCACATTCCAAATTTTTCCATCAGTTTCTCTCATAACTCTTACAATACACATTGAATAAAACTATACATACGGATTTTCATATTCATAAACACTCACGCCTGTTACCCAGAGGGGTAGGCAGAGACTACGGACTTCCATATGGCACGGTCCTGACATACCTCTTTCGCCTCCTTTACATTCATATATCTACGCATACGCATACATGCATGCGGATTTTATCGCGTACTTATTTCTAATTCCTGACATTTTGGGTGCTTTACAGCACCCACGGTCATGGGGGACTGAGATTTTTGACGTCCCAATGTTGATCTCAAGCAGATTCCAAGCAGATTTTCTATTGAAATAAGGATGTTTTTTTTTAATTTATATAGACTACATATCATCCTTGGTAGGGGTCGGTGTTCTTTTGCTAGGATTTGTGGTTTATCAAATCTGGTGTAATGATGTGGACGATCTTGAACATGTTCACAGACTACAGACTTCCCAGAGGATTGGTACTTCACATCAGCTATATGTTCTTTCACGCGGATTTCTACTTATTCTTTGTTTGTCCTATATAAGAGAGACCACATTCACAATGTATCTTTTACACTCCTGCATCTTGTAGCGGAATATTACACATGATGGTTGGTAAAAATTGATTAATCTTCTTTGGCGGCTTGTAGTATGTTTACAAACATAAAAAGGACTTAAATGTTATCACGGCAAATTATATTAAAAAAAATTCTGTTGACGTTGAAAACCAAACCGAGCAGAAATTTCGATGTTATTAAAAGAACAATTTTTGAAGTTTTTTGACGACGGTTTTTTTAAGAACAGCTATAATATTTGTCATAAAAAAGAACGATTAGAATAAATATTCAAAATTTATGTGAAAAATAAACTTTATTCAAAAAAATTTCATCGATTTCTGTTCAACGCATTTACCGATGAAAGCGGTTTGCAGCATTCAACGTCGACCTCGTCAAAGACGGATCAGGATCTTAGATAGAAATATGGTCCTTGTGTCGGTTACGAACCAGCAACCTATGTACTGTGGGAGGTCGCCTTAGCAATTCTAACTAAACTTACGATATAATTCACCCTATTATAATATGCAGGAAGCATCATTTACCAAAAAACATAATTGAAATGAAACACAAATTCTTAATGCACGCAGATCCTCAATTGTTGATGGCGGACATCACGCAAAACCTACTAGCCTTTAGGCAGTAGAAATCTAGCCAAGGCTATTGTTTATGGTTGTATACGTTCTAGTAGATTAAAAACAACTTTCGTGCAGCCTACTATGGTTGACTTACCTACCGATAAGACTCACTTTTTATTACCATTTTTGTACACCGGAGTAGATTATTTCGGGCTTGTGCTGAAAGTCAATCGTAAGGGCAGAAGCAATACCTTAATAATAGTATCTTACATTTGTATATTTTTGTTTAGCAGTAAAAACTGTCCACTTAGAACTTGTCATAAATCTCACGAAGGAGGCATATATCTTGCATCCTGATGTAAGTTTGTATCTCGAAGAGAAAAACCGTAGCGCATTTATTCAGGTAAGGTTACACTTTTGTAGATTCGTGCAGTGAGATCTCTTTTTATTAGGCTTACGTCATATCATGTTACTTTAGATACCGCAGAACAACGTATAGAATTTAAATCTATCCCAGCCTGTGGTCCTCAATATGGCGGACTGTGGGAAGCTGTAAAAACAGTCAAACGTCATCTGAGACGCATTATAAGTCTCACTCACTATCTGACTCAAATAGAAGCTGTCTGCAATTTAGGATCTTATATCGTTATTATTCTATCCTACTGATCTAACATATTTAAATCTTTCTCACTTTCTTATCTACAGTATAGGGAGAAACTGTAGGACAAATGGTTTTGATTAAGGAAAACAATCTTCCCACTTTGTTATCTTTAGGCGTACGCACGCACGCACGCACATACGCATGCACGAACACACACAGACACACACACACACACACACACACACACACACACACACACACACACACACACACACACCACACACACACACACACACACACAGAGAGAGAGAGAGAGAAAGAGAGACACGCACACACTCACCATCATCCATCACAGTTAGCTCTCGCGGGTAAATCTTTGTTTCAGAGTGCATAATGGATCTGTGACAGAAAACATCTGGCCACCGAGCTCCAGCATATTAAGCAAGTATTGCAATATATCAAGCTTTGGTTTCTGCGCCTACGTCACAGTAACCGAGTGAAGCCGGCCACTGTCGAGCGTGTGTTTTCTGTAATACAATATGTCACAGGAGTCATAGACAAGGTTGGCTACATCTTGAAGCGAACTTCTATTAAAAAATACTACAAGCCACCGAAAAAGATTAGTCAATTTTTACCATCATGATCAATATGCAGGCGTGTTAGCTAGATTGTGAAAGTGGTCTCTCTTACATAGGACAAACAAAGAGATCTATAAAAACAGGCATGAAATAACATATAACTGATGAGTAGCACCGATGCTCCGGGAAGTCTGCAGTCTGTGAACATGTTCCAAATCGTCCCCACTATTACATCAGATTTGATAAACTACAAAACCTCGCGAAACATCATCGATTTCTACCAACGATGATACGCGAGGCTATTGAAATTTAAAAAAAAACATTCGAATTTTAATATAGAAGATGGATGGGTGCTACCATCTGCTTGGGATCCCATGATTAACAAAATTGAATCCAAACCCAAACATATCACTCCAAGACTTCATAAGCCTCTTGTGCGTAGATCAAACCAAAATTTATATTAAAAATCTGTAGGTAGCCGGGCTAACTATGACATTGGGACGTCAAAAATCTCAATCCCCTCGTGACCATGGGTGCTGTAAAACACCCGAAACCTTGGAAATTAAAAATAAGTTACATAAGAACATTAACATCGGTATAAATAGTTTTATTCAATGTGTAGTTTGCATAAATATAAAAAAATCATCAAATTTAGAAATCATATTGAATATCGCAAAATACAGAATAAGATTTTTTAGAATAAATTATGCTTACGTTCATGAAAACAAGTTTTGTTCCTTGTGATTGTTTCCAACTATACGGGGCTATTTTCCAATAAGATATAATAGAAAAGTAACAGCATATGGTGAATAGAAATAAATTTAAAAAAATCTCAATAATCCTGCCCTTTTGATCTTTTAAATTTAAAATGCGTGGTAATGCATAATTTTAACCGATTTTACTGCGCAAATAGACGTTCGGTTCGGTAGGCAAAATCATTGTTGTCCATAAATCACATTCAATTTGGGATAATTTTAAATAAAAGTAAAAACCTTATTTACTTGTATTTTCAAAAACTATATTAACAGTATATCATTATTTATATATTTAAACTTAAGTTTTAATTTTAGCTATTCTTTAAAAAATAACCCTGTATATAACTAATATTCTATTTTTATTGTTAATCTGTTCTCAGACTTCGTTCTATAAGCACTGTATCTCTGTTTTATATAATAAAAATAATATTTTTTATAGAAACCGAGTATTTATTCCTTTACTCACGCCTATCTTACATAATCATGTCCGTTAGCATTGTATAGCAGCGTGTCGGTTTCCGCCCGATCAAAAACCCCTAAAAAGTCGACCTGCGCCGAGGTGGGACGTGATAAATATATAAGTAGTCTGTTGCAAAACTGTTGATTTTATGCAGTCCACACAAGAAATGCTGCGAGTAAAAGGTTATATATAAAAATTGCGATAGGTAATGCGAATTTGGTAATGTAGGTTTGAGTAACATTTTAACACCAAAATGCAAAACAGCTTAATTGACCGTGTCCTCACCGAGCCGGGTCAAATGGTTGTGAATAAATCGATAGTTTTGTTTACAGAGTACGTGCTATATGTCTGGGCCATAGCTATTATTACTAACCTTCAGCATTTTTCAATGGCTGGTTACTGGTTTATTATATTTTATTGGTGTATTTACAGGTTTTTCCTCATAAGTGTTGTTTTAATATTTTTTTTTCTAATGATTAATAGTTTTTTTTACAAAGTAGAATATATATATATATATATATATAGAATATATAATATAGAAATATATATATATAGAAATAAGAAAACATTATGCAAAGTTTGGTTCCGAGACATTAAATAACAATTTTTTTCTCGGACTAGTGTTTACTTTATATATATATATATATATATATATATATATATATATATATATATATATATATATATATATATATATATATATATATATATATATATATATATATATAATTGTTCAATTTATGGATACAAATATACATGAATATAATGTTAATACATATATATCTAAATACGACTATTTAACAATATTGTAATTCTGATAATTCTTAAGTAAATGCTCGCGTACCATCTTTTTAAAGAAGTATTTGTTAGGTGCTTTTCTTAGCTTCAGGCAAGGAATTCCAGAGAAGTGCAGCCTGAACTGTGAAGGAGTTACCATAGAACTTGGTGAGATGAGTAGGAATATAAATATTGTTATTATATTCCTACTCATATATTGAGGAAGATCGTAGGACCCTATCATGACAAGAACAGAGATATTGAAATCGATCTTTGAGGTAAAGGTGAATATGGATCATTTAGATTTGAAAAATGAACAAGTAATATTCCGAAGTAGCGCCTTTGCCTTATGGTAAGCCACTTAAGCTGAGATCTGTAATGAGAAATATGGTCATACTTACGAAAAGCAAAAATAAATCTAATATAGTTGTTAAGCAGGTGCTCCAGCTTGTTAAGAAGTTCTTGGGCAGGTTGGGGTAGCACACATCTGCATAATCAAAGATGAGTAAAATAAGAGTTTGGACAAGCATGTACTTAGACTAAATAGGAAGGAAGTATTTTAGACGATAGAGGGAACGTAAGGTGGCAAAGACTTTCCTACATAAATTGATAACCTGCACATTCCAGTTCAGAGAGCTATCAATATACAGGCCAAGGTTTTTAACAGACTCACTAAATGGAATAATATGAAATATCATCATAGCAAATAGAAAGTAAGTCTGCTTGATTAACTATAGCCAGCAGTTTCCCACTAAAATCACGTGGTATTTTACTGGATTCACACAGACTCCATAGTGCGAGGAACAATCTTTAGTTGTATTTAAATTCTGGTTTAATTTGTGAATTACATTATGTATGTTCAACACCACAATGCACATAGAGCTGCAGATCATCGGCGTATAGATGGTACGAGCAATTAAGATTATGAGTGATCAAGTTTACAAAAACTGAGAAGATGATAGGAGAGAGTATATCACTTCGCGCTACGCCGCATTCAACTTCAGCGCAAGCTGAGGTCTTTTGACCCACGTGAATTGACTGCTGACGCCTACGAAGATAGGATGCAAACCAATCTAAGATAGTGGGCTTAAAGATAAGATGAAATGGGATAGAAAGAAGGATATCATGATCAACTATGTTAAAAGCATTAGAAAAGTCAACTAATACCAGCACTGCTTTCTATTTTCATCCACACCTTTTCCAATGTCTTCAGTAACTTTTATTAAAGCAGTGATAGTGCTATGACCTAGACAAAACCCGGACTGAAATGGACTCAGTAGGTTGCGTTTCAAGATAAACTTAGTGATTTGCTTATGAAAACAGGCTTCTAAAACCTTAGAGAGAAACGGCAGAATTGAAATAGGGCAAAAAAGACTGGGAAGGATAGAAGCAGGTAGGAAGGGGCTTAGCATAAGCCTTTTTCAAATGACTAGGATATTGCCCCGATTCAAGGCAAAAATTCATAATGTCAGTTATTGCTGGGAGAAGAGGATCTAAGATAGTGACGACCATTCGTCTGCTTATTTCATTGCAGCCTTATAGCCTTAGACTTGATTGCCAAAATAAATTTCTTAATTTCATCCTGATCGATAGGAGAGAACATAAATGCTGGAATGTGAGGAAATTGCATTGACGCAATAACATTTAAAGCGTAAGTTTGGACTAAAGGATTCATTGATTTGAAGGAAGCGAAGTGTTGATTTATCTCATCGAGAGATATAGAAGGACCACCGTCCACCATGAATGGCTTGCCAATGCCCACAGTTCTGAGGAATTTTCACACTTCGGTAGGAGATGAATCATTTATGCAGTTATGGAAACATTTGATTACACCTATTCCTGGCTGATTTAAAGAAGGATCAATTTTCTTCAGATCGTTCCCTCTTAAATTTAAAATAGGCTCGATTCTGTAGTAGCTTTGCGTGGAAATTATATTTTAGAAGGAGTAAAAGGACAAGGATTATTTCAGAATTTATTTGAATACACATGTATGAATGATCCATATTTGAACGAGGTTCATTTGTTTATTTTTTGACCAATGCATCATGTTACATGAATTCTTTCATCATGGCAAAATAACTGCCTTATATGGTGGAAAAAGGATATAACAACTCCTTGAACAACGCAGGTCCACCCATTTGGTAGTTAAAAAGTTGTATGCGATAATTATTCATCGATTTTGCAGACTTTGAAATAATTTTAAAATGACAGATTTAACGGTGATGACGTCGCCAAGAGTATTGGAAAAGTCTTGCTTGATCTGGATTTCCGAAAGGCCATGATTGTGGCCAAAAATATCTCATCCATGCTGAAACCCGCAGACGCAGCTTTGCAAACCCGAAGCACAGGATTGAAATACGAAATAACAATCATAGTGTGTGTCGAAGATCAAATTATAAAATTTAGATCAAATCAAATGTACAATCAAATTCTGGAAGAAGCTAACTCTTTTACTAGCGACGACTGTGGTGAATCTGAAAATAGGACACAGACCTCAAAGAGGTAAGAAAAAAAAAACAAATCGGTTGGATAACTATTTGACGTATGGTCCTTCCCGTTCCTCCGCCTAACAAAATATAAAAGAGAGCGACGAGCCATCTAAGTCTCAGTATTTCGAAGACACATATGAACTTTTTGCATCTATGACGACCATGGAATATAGGATTGCAGTATGCGAACCTACGTTTTCAACTTTCACTGCAATCAATAGGCCTCAAATGCTGTCAATAAGTCACGAGAGAATGGTTGGTATGGTGTTACTGGCCCTTGAAAAAAAAAGAACAAAATCAGTAGATCTGAACGAAGTTCTTCGCATTTTTAATAACATGGCGAGTCATAGAATTCAGCTGTTTTGAATATTTTTGTTATTATGTTAATTATTAAAATAAGTTTGCAGAAACAATATGATCTAAATAGTATTTTCAGTTGAATCTATTTACGTGTATCACCCAACCCGACAATTAATTACTACCTCAATCTCACTCAGACGTGAATCTCTACATCCAAATCTGGAAGTTCAGCCGTCTTGACGCTTGTTCATCATCATACATACATACATAAACACTCACGCCTGTCACCCAGAGGGGTAGGCAGAGACTACGGACTTCCATTTGGCACGATCCTGACATACCTCTTTCGCCTCCTTTACATCCATATATCTACGCATACATGCTCGTCGGTTAAGGGTACTTCTAACGTGGCCCCTTTTCAAAATATCGCCAATTTGGTCGATAAACTTTTTTCTAGGGCGTCCCTTCCCGACTCGGCCGTTCACATCTGCCATATAAATTTGCTGTGTCACTCTTTCCTCATTCAATTCTTTCTACATGACCAAACCACCGAAGCATTCCTTTCTTAATCCTGGTCACAACATCATCTTGCATACCACGTTTATCTCTTATCATGCAATTTCTCACCCTGTCATTCAGATTCAACCCTAGCATACTCTTAAAGACCGCATTTCTACAGCATTTATTCTACTTTCGTGCTTCTTCTGCCATACCCAGCTTTCACTACCATACATTAAAGTAGGGACTAACACAGCATTATGAATTACCATACGTGCCTTTTTTGACACATTCTGGTTCATCATAATAGAGTGTAGTGCCCCATTCACTCTATTCCCTGCATTTACTCGTCGTTTCTATATCCCTATCATATCTACCATCCCTGCTAAATACACATCCCAAATACATAAACTCATCCACTTGCTCAATTAACTCTCCTTCTATTCTTATTTCACATACCGTTTTACTTTCTTCTCTTTCAAAAACCATCACTTTCTTCTTACTTGCGTTCACTTTCATTCCTCTTTCTTTCATCATGTTCATCATCATTGAGGATTTAATAGTTTTTAGATGCATGCTTATGTTCTGTCATGAAGGCAGATCAATTATGATATTTTTTACTTCCACCCTTCCTGTAACCAATGCTACCGTACCTTAAATTCGATTCCAGCTACAGTCCTAAACAGACAGCAATTAGATTTTATATATAGACATAAAATAAGGCTTCGGGGCTTTAGACAAAGCGAACCAGACTTGATTATTTTAGACGCTAAAAAAATACAATTTTTTGTTGCAAAAAAGTAGATTTGAAACGAGGTATTCCATCTTAGACAGCGCCCACTTACCATCAGGTGAACTGTGTGCTCGTTTATCACCCTATTCTATAAAAACATATAAAAAATAATACTTGTCCGAAATGTATTTATTTTAATTTTATTCTTATTATTGCATTTATTGTTTAATATATTTCTTCTAAGATAAAATTTGATGGCTTTATATAGAAAAATAATTATTAATTATTAATAATAATAATGGACTCTCATAGTTTCAAAGTATATAAAGGAAATGGGTAAAAACATTTTTGGTTTTATACAGATAGTTAAAAAATCCTCAAGGTGACTCCTTACGATAAAAGTAATAGATTGCCCTTACTGCAATAACATGTTGTTTCAATGTCAGTTGTGTTTACCCATATCAATATTCCATAAGAAATCATGCATGAAAATAACTAAAAAACCAATCCATCATTAGTATCAACATTGGTGAGACTTCTTATATAATATGCTGCAAAACTAAGTTAACCTGCTAATATAGTTATAGCTTACACGAATTGAGGCAGTGCCGCGGACTTTTTCTTGCCCTAAAATCCTCTCAGAAGAGAGCCCTCCGCTCTCTTTCCCCTTTTTCCAGCAGTGAGACGTATCTTTGCTGTAACTTTTTTGTAGTTATAATATGGATCTATGTTAATTTCGATGATTTAGACGTATGGATTGCTACTATAGATGAAAGGTTATAGTTATATTAAGTTCAGCAGTGAAAAAGTAAAATAGCTAAACCTTCCAGCATTATCTTCTCCATTTCACAAAACTGCATATTGTACGCGCAATTTAGTTGGAAGTAACTTTACAACGTAGTTGTTTGAGTTTGGCATTATAAAATATTTTTGAGTACATCTCATAATTATTTACTTGATCTTGATCTACTAGATTTTGCTCCATGATGGCAAGGAAAGGATAAAGTTCTTCAAATAGGTAGTGGATCTTTCTTTACTACGGGAGCAAGTGGGTTCTATTCGAATCCAATTTCTTCTCCTATTGCACAAAAAGGCACACTTTATGACGAGGAAAGATAATATGACGGTTTTCGTATGATGCGTTCATATTTCCTCACCTTTAAAGAGGATGTGTTTATTTACAGTATCTGTAAGCAAATGTCTAGGTGCTAAATTTAGTCTTTTTTTTTCAATTAGAATGAAAATCGACGTAATAAATTTGCTAGCAATAAAACATGCAGCGGACTGTGTCAGTCTAAAATAATTTCAAAGGGTAATTCTTTTTTCTCAGAAAAATTTATAATATACAACTCAGTTGCATTACAATAGAAATAAAGACTTGACAAAAGCTGGCAAAGAGTTGCTTTACGTAAAAAGGAAATGAGATGGAGGATCTCATTAGTGAAATGTTTCCTGACTGTAAACACTGACTGTCACGAAGCCAGAATTAAAAATTACTGTACTGCAAATTAGACTTTATGGCATATTGTATCGTTGAAATATTCAATGTTAGATCCGTTTTATTACCATAAAGAGAATTCGTTTATTTTCAAAACTGTAACTGTTAGTAAGTCATATTGTTGCTAGATCTATATTCACCCTTTATCTGTTTTTAATAGAATAAGAGTGACAAGTGGGCACACAGTCTACCTGGTGGTAGGTGGATATTATGGTATGAGAACACGGATTTTAACAAAAATACTAAGGAAGTCAAAGGGTTTAGAGGAATTCGCTCGGCCGGGGCGACACACACGTGTCCCGCGACTCGCGCTTCGAGATTTCCCGAATTATAGCTAGTGCTGTACCACGTCTTACTCTAATATTTTTGATTAACACCATATCTTTGGTGACTTTTTTTAAATAAAAAGAATATTAACAATGCTATTAATATATATTCCCCTTAACCACTCGTGGTAAGCTTAAATTGCTTGTGTTACGAGTGGTTCACGCCAGTAGTCGAATGGCGGATTCGAACCCACGACCTTTTTGAATTCGCTATAATTATAATATAATTATAGTATAAGAAGGAAAGATTCTTTGTATTCATAGCCCATATGGATCAATGTCTAAAACAATTATAGAAAGTTTTTATTAATAGGTATATATTAAAGGCAAATGAGGATAAAATACTTTGCCGCGATTTGGCAAATAACTGGATGGTTACAATAAAAAGTATAACAATATTTTTTTTTTGCAAATTTAATGCAAAAACAATTTGATTTAAACGTTTTAGTCAACACACCATATTCTTATTAAACTTAGTAAGTGGAAAACGCTCGCTGTAAATATAACAGAACGTGAGTAGCCCGGGTTCGATCCCCGCCGGCACCAATGAAATTGTTAATTGAAATTTTAAGTGCTGATTTACCATGTGCTCGGCGGTGAAGAAAAACATCGTGAGGAAACCTGCATGTCTGAGGAATAAGAAAAAAAATATTTCGAAGACATGTGAAGTTCGCCAACACGCATTGGGGCAGCGCGGCGGACACTTCCTTGCCCTAAAACCCTTTCA
Organism: Parnassius apollo; assembly: GCA_907164705.1. Lineage (NCBI taxonomy): Eukaryota > Metazoa > Arthropoda > Insecta > Lepidoptera > Papilionidae > Parnassius > Parnassius apollo. The sequence goes on along the minus strand of CAJQZP010001218.1, from coordinate 6,575,073 downwards.
GAAATGAGGGGAGGCCTGTGCCCAGCAGTGGGACGTATATAGGCTGTAACTTTACTTTACTTTACTTTAGTAAGTGGAAAACTCTTAGTAGCCGTATTTTCTAAAATTATTTGTATTATTTATAATAATATTGTCAGACTGTTGTTATCTCTGACTTTTTTATTTTTATTTAACTGGCTTCACGGTTCTGGGTTCCAGCCCTTCTGAGCCATTGTTGTGTACGTTATTATAGTACTCTTATTAGTTTGTGTTGCGAATACTACGTTATACCACAGATGATGTTAACACTAATATCACAATTATAAGGTTAGCGCTTTAACGACAACGTAATGTTAACAAACGCATTGTCAGTTGCGTTTCCCATAACGGTGTTTGTTTTGTGCACTTATTGAATTTTTTTCTTTCTTTTACTTAAACCTTGATATTATTAATCCTCTTTTTTTATTTTCTATTTAGTAGTAAAGTGTCGTAAGATATTGTACTTAAACTGTATTTATAAAAACACTCAACTGGCAGGTGGACACTAAAATACTTTTTTATTTTATTTTTATTCGTTTTTTTTTCTTAGTTTTAGGAAATTTATTACCTTATTTTTTAATTGTATTTTACTTATTGTACGTTATATTTTTCACATATAAACATTAATAGTTATTTTGTAATGTCATTCTTAGACATTAGTAGTAATACTGAAACTGCAGTTAGTGATGATGGCAATATCCCTAGCTTACAGCCTCTCTCTGAAATACTAGTTTCACAATTTTCTGATGTTCCCAATAATTTCAACGTCGTTCACATTAATGCCCAAAGCATTCCGGCTCACTTCTCAGATATGCTGGCTACCTTTGATTCTAAGAATATTCATGCTATTCTCGTTTCTGAGTCATGGCTTAAGCCTTGTCTTCCTTCCACAAATTATTCTTTACCTGGCTTTCACCTCATAAGAAATGATCGTAGTGTTGGCGGTGGTGGAGGTGTGGCAATATATCTCCGTGCGTATATTCCCTTTTCTGTTGTTGATATGTCATCTCAACCAACTCCGCTTAATGCAGGTGAACATCTTTTTATTGAGGTGAAGCTTAGTCACACGAAAATTTTGCTGGGGGTATATTACTGTCCTTCATCTCGAATTGACTTCTTCACTTCCTTCGAAAATATTTTAGAAAATGTATCCTCTTATTCGCACACGATCATTATGGGCGACTTTAATACTTGTCTGCTTAAACAAGACTCACGTTCATCCTCTCTTCGATCTATAGTAAATTCCACTAATCTCTCTATTTTACCTTTAAATTCTACTCATCACTTTCCTAATGCTACTCCGTCATTGCTCGATCTTATCTTTGTGTCCTCTTCTGAACTCGCTGTTAAGCATGGTCAGTGTTCAGCGGATGCCTTCTCTTACCACGATCTTATATTTCTCTCTTATAATGTCCGGCCACCTAAAATTAAGTCTAAGTTTCTTCTGCAACGCAGTTTTGGTGGTATGAATATACAAAATCTTTGCGAAGATGCTTCCAACATTGATTGGTCAGCCTTTTTAAATGCAGAATCAGTTGACGATAAAGTTGCAATATTTACGACTTACCTCACCTGTCTCTATGATAAACATGCACCAGTTCGCGTAATTAAAATGAGACATCGCCCTTCACCATGGCTGACTGATGAAATAAAATCCATTTTAAATAAAAAAGCTGCAGCCAAGACAAAATATAAATGTAGGCCTACATCGATAAACTGGGAAAAATATGTCACTATTCGAAATCACTGCAATAGGGTATGTAGGGACGCTCAACGCCACTATATCCATAAATCAGTACAAATTGGTGATGCGGCTAAAGTCTGGAGTTTTCTTAGATCAATGGGGGGTTGGAAAGTCTCGTAATAATGTATTCTCTAAAGATTTAAATATTGATATACTAAATCAGTTCTTCTCATCCTCGTCCAACTTAAATGGGACTACAAAATTTAACACATTAAATTTTCTTTCATCGCTTCCAACTCCTGATCATCCATCTTTTGTCCTAAATCAATTTTCTGCTTGTGATGTTAAGAAGAGTACTCTATCCATTACTTCGAATGCAATCGGCAGCGATTGTATCAGCCGTAATATGATCCTTCCGATTCTTGACATAATCATCCCAATACTTTGCCATATCCTAAACTCCTCGATTTCTAGTGGTGTTTTTCCAACAACTTGGAAAGACGCTCACATCATACCGTTGCCTAAAAAACCTAACCCTACATCTTTTTCGGAATATCGTCCTATATCTATTTTGCCATTCCTGTCCAAAGTTCTCGAACGCTTGATATATAATCAGCTCAATGCTTTCCTCCACAATCATTCCCTTCTAAATCCTCTACAATCCGGTTTTCGCCCTGGGCATAGTACTGCTACAGCCTTAGTCAATATTACGGAAGATATTAGATCTGCAATGGAAAATGGCAAGTTAACTATCCTTTCTCTGTTAGATTTTAGCAATGCCTTTAACTCAGTTGATTTTGAAATTTTACTGGGTATACTTAGCTCTCTTAACATATCTCCAACAGTGATTGATTGGTTTCGAAGTTACCTGTCTGGGCGCCGGCAACGTATTCGCATTGATGACACATTTTCTTCTTGGTGTGATACCATTGCTGGCGTCCCGCAGGGTGGCGTATTATCTCCCTTACTTTTCTCAATTTTTATTAATTCTATAGCCACTAAGATTACTTCGTCCTACCACCTTTACGCAGATGATCTTCAAATATATACTCATGTTTCTCCTAGTGAAGTAGATGTAGCTATTAGCAACATAAACAGTGATCTTGAGCAAATATCAGATTGGGCAAAAACATATGGCTTGAAGATTAACCCCCTAAAGACTCAGGTAATTATCATCGGAAGTTCGTATATGATTGGAAAATCTAACATATCTCAAGCACCTCAATTTGTTTTTAATAGAAATTTTATTCCTGTTAGTGAAAAAGTCAAGGACTTGGAATTTATATTGACAGTAACCTATCATGGGGTCCTCAAATACAGGAGGTTAGTCGTAAACTCTTTGCAGCTGCCCGATCGTTGAACAGATTAAGGAATTTTCTACCTACTGCCACTAAAATTGCGCTTGCTCAATCTCTTATTCTCCCAATTGTGGACTATGCAGATGTCAGCTATCTTGATCTCAATGAGAAGCAACTTGATAAACTTGAGCGTCTTCAAAACTTTTGTATAAGATTCATATTTGGTTTGCGCAAATATGATCACGTATCTTGTTTTCGTAATAAGCTCAAGTGGCTTCCTATCCGTCTTCGCCGGAATGCTCATATTCTGTCACTTCTTTACAATGTTCTCTTTAATCCTTCCTATCCTCCTTATCTTAAGGATCGTTTTGAATTCCTTCACTATTCCCATTCGAAAGTTTTGAGATCATCAGAGAATTTTACATTAAAAATGCCTGCCCATAATAGCAAATTTATGGACAAGTCGTTTAGTATCCAAGCAGTCCGTCTATGGAATGCCCTACCTCTGTCAGTGAGACGCGCCCAGTCTTTACCTGTTTTTCAGAAACTTGTACACAGTCACTATCTTAATCTTTGAGTTCGTGCCATTTATATATGTAGTATACATTCGTATTTTTTTTTTGTATTTATTTGTTGTTTATTTCTAATTATATTATATAAAATAAGGATATTTTTATAAATATTGTTTCTGCATCACCAAACCACACAATTTACTATTTTTTGCGATCCTGTCCATCCAAAGGTTGTCTGGAAGAAATCGCTTTTAGCGATAAAACCGCCCATTGTGACACTATTTTTTTTTCTTCTTTCGTTTATGTATTGATTTGGTGTACAATAAAGAATTATCTATCTATCTATCTATCTATCTCAAAACTAGGAGCCCAACATCAGGGATTTCGTTTTTTTTAATCCATTTTAGTGTCTCGTACATTTTTGAAAGCAAGGTAGGAATGAGCAAGCTGGTTGAAGGTGCAATATGAGTGCTTAAATTTAAATTAAGGTTACACTTATTTCAAAGAGATTAAAAAATAGCTTCAACAGGTAGTTTATATAGATAATTACATACGCAATTAGCTGTAAATGTTCACGAGTTTTTTTGTAGTTAATGGATGTTACTGAACAATATATTGACATAAGATTAAAATATCTTGTACGCAATTCTTGTAGTAAAACTGAGATCAATCGATCATAACGACAATTATAAATTTACCCTTTTTAAGGGCAGTAAGTTAATTACATTTTTGTGTTTTATAGATGAGCATCGCTTCGTAAATTAGTACCTATATCTTATTGAGCTAAAACATACCTATTATCGACCGACCTAATATTTACAAATAATTATATAATTAAATTAATAACTTAAGTACAGTAACGCATAGGCATCAATCTTGGCGCAGTAAGCATCGATGCAACTATCATACGGTTGGCGCCCCCACAAAACACACTCATATGATACCTTTCAACTTTAGCAACAAAATTTGTAACGGTGTTTTTAGTACAGCATCAACGTATCATAGTAGCACGCTACTGAGACACCATAAACCAAAAATCTACGTATTATAAAGCTATTTCACTAAGACATAGCGTTTAGTTAGCTTGTTGCACTTTTTATCATAACACTATGCGCTAAAAACCGCCCACAATCGGTAAAGGTGTGCGATGTCCACGACCAAGTCGTATTGCTACAACAACCCCGCTTACCATCGGCAATGATATCGTAAGCCTAAGAAATAACGCTTTACGAGTCCAAGTTTACCTATTTTCGGACACAGTGAAGCAGTCTACACGCCGATATAATAATACTTTTCAAGTCAAATTTCTGTAAATATAATTCTTTTTCATATTTGCACCTTCCACATATATTATTATATATTTTTTCATAAACCTTATATTATTAATATATCGTATACATATGGGACTTCAAGCACAACACTGCTATTACGATGCTTATACAACTAAGATACCTTTTAATGATTTTGTATCATAGACCTTACTGTCATAAGTTCATAATATAGATAGTTCTATACATTGCTCAATAGTACTTTGGTAGTTAAACATCTGACAACAACTGCAGGTATTCTCCGGCAACTCAACAAAAGCAATTATTACAGGAGCACGCTAAATAATGTTTCGACCCATTTCCACATTTTAAAATAAATGTCATTTATCTTTATTATAGTATATGTTATATTGTAGTTATATATGCACAGCTGTATATTTTATATATATTTGCTAAAACTATAATATACAATTAATTTTTAAAGACAATAAAAAAAATTAAAAAAATAAAAAGCCTTTTTATTTCTTACAAACAAATGATTGAGTAAGTAACAGCAACAATTATCTTATTACTAAACCTAATATTTTTTGTGTATTTATTTATCTATGATTGTAGTATTTATTTTAAAAGTTAATTTGGTTTGCAAGAACCCCTCCTCGGGTGAAGGCTTCCTCTAATGAATCCCAATGCTCTGTCTTTGGCTATTTGTAACCAATTTGGGCCCGCTATCTTTGTGATGTTGTCTTGCCATCTCACGTGAGGTCTTCCTCTGTAGCGTTTCCCTGTTGGGCCGTTCCATGAAGTAATTTTTTGGTCCATCTCTCATCTTGTAATCGCGCCACATGTCCCACCCATTTCCATTTTAGTCTTAGCTTTTGAAATATTTCTTATTTTAGTGTGTCTTTTTTTTTTGGATATTCAGCATACTACGTTCCGTACCGCGTTGGCAGCTGATTATTTTGTTCTTTACTTTGCTAGAATATCTCCAGGTCTGACAGGCATAGGATAAGCATGGTAGGAGACATGTGTCCATGACCTTAGTTTTTATTTTTATTGGCATATCACCCTTAAATATTTCCTTTAAGCTCCAGTATTTATTCCAGGATCTATGTATTCTTCGTTCTAATTCGAACTCATTGTTTTTCCTATCAAAAGATATTTGTTTACCTAGGTTGATGTAGTTTTCTGTATAGGTAAGTATCTCGTTGTCGACTGATATTCTTGATTTTGTACTGCACTCATTACTATACTCATTAGCATTGTTTTTGACAGGTTCATTTCTAAACCTTCTTGTTTGCTAGCTTCGTTCAGTATATAGTTTAAAGACAATATTAACTCTTTATTTTATATATTACTTAATGTTCGAAATGTAGGTATTTTAATTTTCATCATCATCATCAATACAGCTATTCACAAGTCCACTGCTGAACATAGGCTTAACCCAAGTAATGCCACAAAGCACGGTCCTGAGCCAGCTGCATCCATCGACTTCCTGCATGTCTTACCAGGTCGTCACTCCATCTATCAGGGGATCGCCCTACACTACGCCTACCAGTACGAGGCTGCCACTCGAGAACCTTTCTTCCCCGTCGGTTATCGGTTCTTCGAGCTATATGGCCGGCCCACTGCCACTTCATCTTACTAATCCGTTGGGCTATGTCGGTCACTCTGGTTCTACTGTGTATATGCTCATTTCTGAATTTATCATGCAGATAAACTCCGAGCATAGCCCTTTCCATAGCTCGCTGAGTGACTTTGAGCGTCCTCATACGGCCAGCAGTGAAGGACCACGTCTCAGATCCGTAAGTCATTACTGGCAACACGCACTGGTTGTACAGTCTAGTTTTCAGAGTTTGAGGTATACCTGACGTGAAGATGTGTCGTAATTTCCCGAATGCTACCCAGCCGAGTTGAATCCGTCGATTGATCGTTTGGTCGAAGTTGGACTTAAACAATTGGACACTAAGCAATCGAATTTAATGTAATATGTACTACTTGTGAGACATTACATTACATTGTGTCATGCGATGGCCCAAGTCAATCCATTTATATAAAATATAAAAGATTTTTAATATTGATATGGTCACAACAAGATGTTGTTATGTTAACTAATTACGTAATAACTTAAGACAGAAGAACCCTTGAGTAGGGACTGAATAAATTAACCGACTTGGTATTACATGGGTCTCACAACTTTTTACGATTATAAGAACTGAGTTGCGAGACTTGTTTTTTTTTTACAAGTTATGTTTTTTGATGGCATATAGTATTTTATGAACACAATCAGGCAGACTGACTAATTTGTGACTGTGAGGTTAGACCTTTATAATTCAAAATGAATTTATTTCCCTGTGTTTTACGCCACATGGTGTCTCAGTGAAAAATTTAGTGTTACATTTACTAAATTGAAAATAAAAATAATTAAAATAAATTTAGTTTAGCATTTTATTTATATATAGAAATACCTTTTACCCCAAATATCATCCTTATCTACTTATACCAAATGACAGACAGACGAATTTCTGTCCAATGATTATTGATTTTGGACGAAAAATCTATTATAAACTTCAAACTGGTCAAACAACGTGTAAACGTAGTAAAACCACACTGCAACTATATTAGAGTTGTAGCACGAAAGGGTCGGCTTGGCCGGGGTAGGACCACGATTTCATAGAATACCAGCGTAAAATAGTAGCTCAATGCTGCTGTGTTTCGTATGGTTAGTGTAGAGAACCGGAGACCCTTTTTACTGGAAACGAGACATTCCATCTTAGTCCTTACGGGTGACAACGCATCTGCTTTTGATTCTTAATCGAGGATAAATGTAGATGTCTCCATAGACACACACATCCACTTACCATCAGGTGGACGGTGTGCTCGTTTTTCACCCTATTCTATACAAAAAAACAAGGATATGATCACAACGTTTAAGAGGTGGGACTTCCTCAGTAAAAGTAAACGTATTAAGGGGCGCCAAGCTACTCTACTAAGCTAACATCAAGGCATGAAATCCATTTTTCGACAAACAGCACTGATAATAGAAATATATTATAATAGTACAGTAGATGTCTTTTGTCGAATAATTTTATTGATTTAATGTTTATTGATATATTGTCTATCGATATTTTTATTTAATTTATTTTTTATATAAAAATATTTAGATCGAGATTTGTGAGAAATAAAAAAACAAAAGCTTTTACGTGGGTATTTGTTAAAATGACAAACTGGAAAAGAAATCAATGTTTTACACACAAATTCGTTATTATTAAATTCCTACTATTATTAATTGTAAAAATATATACCTATATAAAAAGAACAAAAAAAATATGGACGATTTCATTAATTTAGTAAAAATAAATGACGACTCCGTAGCGCTAAGCTGCGACTCTGCAGAACCGATCATAAAATGCCGCACTGAACAAGTGTTTCTATGTTCTAAAATAAATAGTCTCCGTCTGAATTCTTGTTCTTGAACAATTTATGTATGCAAACTGGTTTTACTTCTTCCTTTTTAACGTTAAAGTTCGTTTTAAAACAGTGAAAGGGTAAAAATAATATTTTTTATAACACTGATTGGATTAATTCGCTCTTAGTGTAAACAAATACTATGTACAAATTGCTAACAACTCGTTTTACATCGGACCCAAATCAATTTCTGGCTTTTCTGTCAGGAAATTCTCATAAGCATCCTAGAGTCAGAAAGTTGTTGGTATTACACCCCCGTGCTTTGGAAAGCTCGTAAAACTGTAGGTCCTGCGCTTGATCTCTCTTCGGTCGTTTCATCTTGCCATCCCATCGAATTTTTTTATAAAGGAGAGCGGGCAAACGAGCAAATGGCTCACCTGATGGTAAGTGATTACCGCCGCCCATGAACAACTGCAACACCAGGGGGATTGCAGATGCGTTGCCGGTCTTTTAAAAGGAATAGGCTCTTTTCTTGAAGGTCTAAATCGTATAAGTCCGGAAAAATCTCTGGTGGTAGTTGATTCCACAAGGAAGTTGTGCGTGGAAGAAAACTTCTTTAAAATTGCACAGTGGTGGGTGGACCGCCAGTCATCCAGATGGTATGGATGGTATTGCAAGATTTGTCGCGATGTGCTTTGGTGAATTTGTTCGGCTAGAATTAGTCCAAACAATTCCTCAGTGCACTCCCCGTGGTATATACGATAAAATACGCAAAGAGATGCAACATCTCTTCGCAGTGCCAGTGAGTCAAGCGGATAGGAAAGTGCTCAGTCGCTGACGGTTCGAACTGCTATCGTTGGATGCGATCAAATGGAAGGAGCTGACACTGGGGAGCCCCAGCCCAGAGATGGGAACAGACATGCAGGAACCCGCGCCTTGTAAAGTTGCAGGCGGTGAGCCGGCATGAAATACTGTCCCGCTCAGTTGAGCTCGTAAAGCTTTTAAGGGGCCAATTTAGCCTACACTTCCAAGTGACTACGAAACTGCACGTCAATCGATATGTCAACGCCGAGGATTCCGATACTGGCTACTTTTTAGCGGTAAACGCGCAAACTTGTGTTTTCTGGGGATTAAACTGGCGAAGGCCTTGGCAAGAGACCAGAATGCACGTGTTACCGAAGAAAGACGAAATAGTTTTTCGCCAATTTGCCGATATTCTACTACCTCTTGCCTTAACAATGACACTTTTGACCTGGAGGCAGAATTATATTTTGATGTATCTGGGATTTTGGTGTATTTTTATAGTTGCGCGTAGACAGTAGGGTGGAGCGCCGTTGATGAATTTTTTAAATTTTTTATTTTAAATTCTAATACCGCGGGATTAGTGCCTTATGATTAAAGTCAATTTACCTTATTTTTCAACTCAATCTGTCCGGAAAATCGGAAAGTCTGATTTTGATGTATATAAATGATTTGATGTCTAGTAAGGCCGATTGTAAACCTGCCTGAAAAAAATACGTGCCATGTATGTACATTATACTATCATAATACCATATATTTCTGGAACAATTTAATCACTTTGTTGAAAATAAAAGGATTTGGATTTTTACTTATTCTGCAACTTATCTGTTATGTACGTTTACGGATTATGCCGAGAGAAACAGAAATTCTTGAACTGATCTTCCTTTTCGGTACCTAACGAATTTTACCGCCACGTAATTAATCAAAGGGGCTTTATTTGTCGTGTGAAGATTAAGGTCTTGAAGGTTTGTTACAATTTTGTAAGATTTGCGTCTTTTCAAAGAGGTTTCTAATGATGTGAAAAAAATTGATAAAAAATAACAATTGATAAAGAAATTGAGTACTGAAAGTACTAGTCGCTTTAAGCAAAATATTTTCTCCGTCTGCCATTTGGAGAAAAAGTGAAAGATTTTCCACACAGCCAACAGCTTACCAGTATTCATCATCATCAACGCAGCCCTTCACGAGTCCGCCTTAGACCGCCTTAGACCTTACCCAAAGAATGGCACAAAGCAAGGACTTGAGCCACATGCATTTTTCGAAAGTCTGTCCTAAACTTCGCCTACCGGTACCAGTCTGCTACTCAAGAAACTTTTTTCACCATCTATTATCGGTTCTTCGAGCTATATAGCCAGCTCTTTGCCACTTCAACTTAGAAATCCATTGGGCTATGTCAGTTACTCGGGTTCTACCACAGATATCCTAATTTCTAAGTTTATCATGCATAGAAACACTGAGCATAGCCCTCTCCATAGCTCGTTGATCGACCTTGAGCTTCTTCAAAGGCCAGCAGTGAATGACTGTCTCAGATCCATAGTACGTGTCATCATTATCATCAGGATGTATGTATCATCGTAGATTTCCTTTGAAATTTCTATGAACGGGAGCCACTTACATCGATAATCATTATCTAAAGCGTCAATATAATGCAGCTCTTTATAGTGAAACGAAATTCTGTCACCCTAGCAAATTTTACACAGTTTAAATATAACATTAGGATTCTTACATCTAAACTCATAAATATCATTGTCTACATAATACATAATATTATAAGAAATCGCTCTCACTAACATAACTGTAATCTAAAAAATAAAAACGGTACTTGTTCTGATCTTACAAAATTTTTCTCACAAAGTGATCAAGTAAGCTAAGCTAATAAGGATATATTACTTAAAATCCAAAATTTCTATCAAAAATTCTCGTTGTCTTTGCGAGGCGTGTATAAACAAACGACCACTGTTGTATTTTATCATTTCGTTCCCTGATTATCACATCTGGTTTATCTCTGATTTTGTTTTGAAATTTTAGATATGACTTTTGTCTCATTAACCACTGATCTAATGACACGTTTTGCTTGTTCTGATAGTATATATTATATTATTGAGTATAGAACCAAACATTCGAAAAAATTATGAAGGTCAGTAGTTACAACGTTAACTATAAATATATACACAATATATCTGTTAGCACCATATTTAATGGGTTCGCCATATTTTGTAGTGATAAATGTGAAAATGGCTATATTCTGAATTACGAAGTTTTGAGTTTAAAGATTAGAAAGGAATATTTTGAAAATATGTTTATTGCCCCATTTAAGCCTTATTTACATTCAACCCCTGCCACTGCTCCTCGCGCTGGCGGCAATACTTCGCTAAATACTGCCGTAGCAGGATCGCGGGAAGTGTGTATTTACATTCTGCCCTGCCACTCACATCACTTTCGGCTTTCGACTTCAGAGTGCGCTGTGTCTTTTGCAATACTTATGTTAATAAATTAAAAAGATATCAAGTTCAAAAGAAGATAGATAGATAGAAAATTTATTTGCTTAAAAGCATGGTACATAAGATGATCAATGACGTGGAACTGACATGTTTTGCCATAATTGGCATGCAAAAATGATATGAAATTACACAAACCCAATGTTACATTTTAAAACAGGGCTGAATGTAAATGGGGCATTACATTCAGCCTTGATGGGCAGGGAAGTGAGCAGGGCAGTGAGCAGGGCAGTATGTAAACAGGCTACTCGCGCTGACACTGCCGCTGCCGCTGCCACTGCCCGACGATCCCTCAAATGTCGGTTTTTCGTACGGAAGTCAAAGGACGGGCAGCGCGAGCGGCAGTGAGTGTTCACATTCAGCTCCATCGCTCACTTCGCGCCAAGCGCCTGGATAAACGGACGTGCGTGCCATCTTGTTATTAAATAAGTGCGATCTACCAAAATGCCTTTCGAGTGGAATAATGAAAATACAATAAAGTTTTTAGAACTGCTGGAATCAAAAAAAACTATATGGGATTTCAACGATAAAACCACAATTCATCATCTTCTACGAATACGAATTTTCTTTTTGAGATAACATAGTACCTATGTACATAATTAATTATAAATTCATCAAATTTATTATATTAATATAAAATTTAGTTTAAGGAATTAATGAACATTGACATTTTATTTCTAAAAACGATTAGTAACTCATATTGATTATTTATTTATTAAAATGTAAAATAAGTTAAATGGTAATATTTGCATAATAGCCTGAGATTTTTAAATTTTTATTTTATTGTAATTAAAATTATGAATTAATTTATACTGTAGTGTAATTATTAAAATAATAATAGCATAACTAATCTCATATAATATTTATTATTATTTATGTAAGTATAATGTAATAATTAAATTAAACATTTATGAACAATTTACTGTATAAGAATTCAAATAGAGTGAATCTGTATAAGTATTTAATAGTACATAATATTTTAATTCAAAAAGAATGTTTGTACTTAACTTTTAAGCAATGCAATAACTTTAAAATATAACATTGGGTTTGTTAAATAATAATTAGCTGTATTTCATATCATTTTTGCATGCCAATTATGGCAAAACATGTCAGTTCCACGTCATTGATCATCTTATGTACCATGTTTTTAAGCAAATAAATTTTCTATCTATCTATCTATCTACCTTCTTTTGATATCTTTAAATTATTAACACAATTATGTATTGCAAGAAGACACAGCGCGGTCGCTGTAATTATTTTGACGTCTGCCATAGTCGAAAGCCGAAAGTTATGTGAGTGGTAAGGGCAGAGTGTAAATACACACTTCCCGCGATCCTGCTACGGCAGTAGTATTTAGCGAAGTATTGCCGGCAGCGCGAGTAGCAGTGGCAGGGGCTGAATGTAAATGAGGCTTATGAGTGAGGAGACGACGTATGAACTAAATTAAATAGAAGCGTTTACTTCATGTAAAATAAGTTGTAATATAATACTTAGTATTTACCCAGTCTGGGTATATCCTATACCTTTAAACGAGCAATTCTTATATATATATATATATATATATATATATATATATATATCGGAATCTCACAAACGGCTCCAACGATTTTCATAAAATTTAGTGTCCAGGGAGTTTCAGGGGCAATAAATCGATCTAGCTAGGATTTATTTTAGAAAATGTCCTTTTGTCCGTGTTTTCAGGCAATAAAAAATTGCTACAATATAAGAAGGTAAATTTTGACAGATTACTAACGATCGTAATAGCTCAGGTGGGACGTCGGTCGGGCGTGATGTTGGAATACGAAAATTTTAATAAAACTAATTGCACTCATGATTTTTTATTCAAATAACCAGTTCAGTTTTTTCTATGCTGTCAATAAGATCAAAAAATATTATTTATGTTTCATCAGTATGTAATTTATAAATGTAATTTCAAAAAAAAAAACGAGCAAAGCTCGGTCATCCGGGTACTACTAAGTATAAAATGAAGTAACGCGATGGGTGGGTTGAGGCGGAAACTCATTTTTTCTTAATTTATAGAAGCGTAATTTAGTAACGAAACAAATTAAAATAAAATTTTAGTTGCATAATTGTTATAAATATGATTTAAATAATCGTTCTGAGCACTCTTATATATGGTTCTCAGTAATCGTAGTGATTACATACTCTCTGGTTCTAAGGGGTGGCTTCTGAATTTTACTATACTCTTTGGAGGGATCTCATCGTTTGGTATGTGACAAATAAATAAAGAGTACCTGGTTGACCGAGCTTTGCTCGGTATTTTTCGCTCGATTTTTTTTAATTCGTGTGTTTTGGAAATTATATTTAGATACAAATTACATACTGATGAAATATAAATAATATTTTTTGATCTTAGCGACATAACAGAAAAAAAGGAACTGTTATTTGAATAAAAAATCATGAGTGCAATTATTTTAATTTAATTTTGTGTTTAAAGAGCTCGAAAAATGTTGTCTCAAAGAAAGGAACTTGAAAATGGGCTCGAACCGGGGTATTACGATTCTGTGACCGCCCATTATACCAATTAAGCTATTTATAATCGTTAACAATTTGTCAAAATTTACCTTCTTATTCTAACGATATTTTATCAGTTTTTCATTGCCTAAAAACACGGACAAAAAGACATTTTCTAAAAATAAATCCTAGCTAGATCGATTTATTATCCCCGAAACTCCCTGGACACTAAATTTTATGAAAATCGTTGGAGCCGTTTCCGAGATCCCGATTATATATATACAAGAATTGCTCGTTTAATAGTATTGGATAGGATAAGTACTGTTTGCATTTATGATTGTTAATAATTTTAACGGACTTAGAATGATACAAATCCACTGTTATATGGAATAATAAAGACGCGTAACATAAATAACGGAAAAATATTTCTGTACTGAAAAAATTTTTACTAAAGTATCCACAAAGAATAATGTATGAAATACATATAGAAATTTTTAGTAATAATGAAAAACACATCAAGTATACTAAGCTTTTGCTAGTAAATTATAAATTTCGGAATAAAAAATCAAGTTTTCAAATAGAAATATAACTTTTAAAGGTTTCAAGGTAGACAATCTGTCCGTGCACTCCTGTTTGGAGGGAATAAAATTGTGTAGAAAATTGAATTCAAATAAAACAGTGTTGTTGTTTCATGGAATAAAAGAAGAGTTAAACATAATTTACTATCGTAAAACAACCTTTTCACTTCTTTAATACATTAGTAAATGACGTTTCTATGGATACAGCGAAGTGTACACATAATATATTTTTATTCTAAATTCTTGGAATTAAAAGAGCTATAAGTTATTAAATGACTTTTGTATCGACATGATTTTTAAATTTGTTATTGCTTCTATTTATAAATTTATAACTTGCTCATAGAACTTTAAAATATCAAGCGAAGGAGCCATAATGAAATTTTCAAAGAAATAAATTTTTTAACATTTTTGTAACTGCGCCTAAGTTTTTCCAGTAGAGATTGCACTTTACTAGCTAAAATTTTCTATTCTATAAAGCTTTATTCTAATCTATGTCTATGGGCCATAACATCCACTTACCATCAGTTGGACTTTGCGCTCGTTTATCACCCTTATTCTATAAAAAGTGAATTGCAAGTTTACAAACGGAAATGCCAATTACCATCAGGTGCACGTTTGTCACTTCAGTTTTACAGACAAGGTAGAGAAACTACATTTTTACAGATATAAACTATAGCCTTTAGTGTGTCTGTCTCCTTACTCAGACAATTACTAACTACATGCACACATTACGCGGTAGAGCCACGCTGAAGCTATATTAAGGTTGTAGCATGAATGGGTCGGCTCGACCGGGCATGGACAACACTCTCACAGAAAACCAGTGTAAAATAGCAGCTTAATGCTGCTGTATTTCGTATGGTGAGTGTAGAGAACCGGAGACTCGTTTTACTGGGATCGAGGCATTCCATCTTAGTCCTCCAGGCTGACAACGCATCTGCATTTTGATTCCTAATCGAATGTAGATGTCTATGGGCCAAAGCACCCACTTACCATCAGGTGGGCTGTTTGCTCGTTTGTCACCCTTATCCTATAAAAAAGCTATCTTAATATATGACAAACTGTTTTAAAACTCTCATTAAATGTAAAAAGGCTGTGTCATCGGTATCACGAACTATTCCATCAATTATGGATAAAAATCTCACAGTGCACTCAATTTACAATAACTTATATACTTAGGACTTGATATAAAAAGAATTTTGAGAAATATTGCTTTGCCGATAGACCTTAAAGACCTTCTGTCTTAATCACAGTTTTGTATACACAGTTTTGTCAGTAATTTTGCTAAAATTGACAATTATGATGAAACACGTGGACAATGATATGTTATTAGTTTATTTATCAGTAAGTAGATGGCGCTAATATTAGATTAAAACTATGAAAACCAAAACTGTAACCCCAAGTACTCAGCCACAATTAGTTGAGGTGTGATTGAATTGGCTCGTACCTACAACAAAGCTGCGGTCATTTATGTAATACATATATAAGGCATAAAGTAATTTAGAATCTATTAAAATTTCTACTTCTTTCAAAAACATGCAATGAGTGCTTCTAGCGGTGTTTAGTGAAATTATTATACGATTATAACAATAACATCTAGAAATAAAAATGTCGTGTTTAGTTGTTAGTATCAGCAAATAATATTTCTTCTCAATGATTTGATCAAACTATAAATAAAGAAATACCGCCATGTCTCTCAATAATCGACTAATTCATGGTATTAAAAGTTCTAATATCTGATTAATACATATATAAAAAGAAGGATATCGATAGCTTAATAAAACACCAACATTCAGTTGACGAAAAAGACAATTTATTTCAATAACATTTTAACTTGTCGTTCCGGAAAAATTAAATGTTCGCGCTTTTCACAAAGGAATGGCGCCATCTATGGAGAGTTTTTAGTACTAAGATAATTGTACTGTATACCGTGTGAAATGTTATTGGAAACTATGAAGTTATCTGTTTACAATGAATTGATATTAGTTTAATATACAATAATTAGGATATTTATTTAACAACTAGACATTCCGCATACCATGGTCATAATGGTCGTTATTCCCGCCCACCATGAATCAACAATCAACGAAAGTGGATTGTAAATAGTTAAAGTAAAACATGAGTGTGTTAAGTGTATAAATTCAAATGACTGAAGCATTTAAATCTAATCACAAGAGTCGTAATAAAATTACGTTCAATAATGTTTTTTAATGATATAACTGAAACACATAACACAAAAA
Organism: Parnassius apollo; assembly: GCA_907164705.1. Classification (NCBI taxonomy): domain Eukaryota; kingdom Metazoa; phylum Arthropoda; class Insecta; order Lepidoptera; family Papilionidae; genus Parnassius; species Parnassius apollo. The sequence goes on along the minus strand of CAJQZP010001218.1, from coordinate 6,558,299 downwards.
AGAATGTATTTTCTCATAAATATTAACGTAATAAGATTATAGCAAGAAAAAAATACCATATACTACTCCTTTCATATTGTTATTTTTATTAAGTATTTAGTTATGCAACCACAAGACCATAGGGTTGTTACGGTTCGTACTTAGAGGGGGCTGCATAAGCATTAGACAGTATCCAGTAACTGTAGAGTCAGCGCTTTTGGTTGCATGAGGTATCACAGGCAGAGCTCATGGGAGCGGCCACTTCGTTCTGATATCGACTTCTGTCAAGACGTATTACTTAAGTAGTTATAATTATAATTGTATTAAGAAATAAAATAGATTTTAAATAGTTTTTAAAAAATCATTTTACGTTCCCGTAATCTTGACTGGCGCAGTCGGTAGGATCGTCACACTTCGGTAGTGTTGCGTCCTTCGCGAATTCGATATAAAACTCTGTCGTAATCGGAGGTCCGCGGCACGAAGAAAAACCGAGTCGATCCTCGAACCAAAGAAATTTGTCAAGGAAGCGGAGCTGATCCTGAACCATGAGAGCAGCTGGTGGCTGGTGAGTAGAACTTTTCACCATCCTTTCCACTACCTCGACGTTCTGTTATCTTGAGATCGAACTTCTCTCATTTTAACGTATTCTGATTAAATAGTTTAAAATTAAATAAATAATTGTATGTAATAAATAATTTAAGTTTTAACTATTTTCATAATTTACAAATTATATACAAATTATAGTTTTACAAAGAAATAGTTTTATTAAGCATATACATTTTATTTCTTAATAATTTTGTGTGATATTTAGGTATTAGATTTCTTTTACATTTTATTTTATTTTTATTGTTTGTGTGTGTAAATTAATACATAATTATGGAGAATATCAGACTTATTCCCGGTGAAATGATTAAAATCATCCCTACGTTTGATGGAGATAAACATCATTAAATCTATTTTTAAGAATGTGTGAATATGTTATAGCTAAATTTACTGGCACGACGGATCAGAATTTGTACGTGATGAATACAATAACAAGTCACCTTATCGGCAATGCAGCTGCATTAGTCGGTGAGCGCGATGATATCGAAACGTGGGATGAGTTTAAGCAATTATTAGTTCAGCATTTGGGAAACTCGCGAAGTGAGGAGTGTTTAAATATCGAACTTGAGACCTTAAGAATTAAACCCGTAGAAATTTATTTAGATTTTTGCTGTCGAATTCAATCTTTGAGGTAAATTTTAATAGGCAAAGTTAATCGGTTATCGGACTCAAATACTGCGCTGTAGTAAAAAGGTTCTATTTATGAAAATACGTCATTAAACGTTTTCGTGTACAATTTACTGGAACATTTAGTTCGAGTAGTACGTCTCAAGGCCCCAAATTCATTAGAGGATGCGCTCTCCACTGTATTAGAAGAAGTTAACTTCCACAGTCAGTACCAAATAAGAAACAAAATGTCTGGATCTAATCTCGCATCTCATTCACAATCGCATAGCGCATCGCCATCATTTAAATTCGGTAATAATAACACTCAACCTCAACATTTTTCTGGTTTTAAGCCCATGCAAGTGAACCAACCACCAAGATATAATTTTGGCATACCACCGAATAAAGAGGTGCAGATGCCGCTTCCCACTCAAGGTCAGCAGCGACAATTTAACAGTTTCGGAAACTATTATCAACCACCACAACCTGATAACAACCAAATGCAATTCGGATATCGTCCACCTCAAGTTAGCTATAGACCTGTAGGCCTTCAGCCTTTACCTTCGATGCGTCCTTAACAGTTCGGTATGCAACAGCGATACAATAATAATAGTAATGCCCCTCAGCATAACCAACCGCGAACTAATACAGATGTGTCGATGCGCAAAGCACCTGTAGCACGACCGCAGCAAGGTTTTAGGTTAAATTAATTAGAATTAAACGAGAATGATTATAATGACGACATATATTACTACGAAAACCCATATTATTTCGATCAAGATAATAAAGACGCTTCTTATTATTACCCCGAATATCAATCCGAAGAAACTGTAAGCGCGGAAACTAAGATCAACGTGGCAGATACGAATAATATTAAGACGACGGAAAATATTGAAAATTTTCACATAAAAATCTCAACAAAACCCCCGAAACTCGCTGATGCTCTATCTCGTATCAAACTAAACGCATTAGATTCCAACGATGACACTGATTCGATGCAAGTAAACGTAGACGATACAGACAAAAATCTTAAAAACTATGTAGACAGCTTGACCGACGAAATTTACCGCATAGCAAAGCTTAATAAACCAAATGAGAACTCCGGTACAATATAACCTATCAGCAACTCTTTCAGCATCTGATCCAATAGATATAACAGAACAAACTTATCCCGTACCATCTATTAGCACAGAAACAGTACACTCAGCGATAGAATTAGAATCTACAGGTATAACTATATTGAGGGAAGCTGTAGATACGAAGCCTAATCAAATACTAGGTATATTGCATTTGGTTTAGGAATGAAATGCAAGTCAAAGATATTTCAAATAAAAAGCACAAAATTTTTGTTCTTACCTATCAATAACGAAAACTTAAATAAACAATTTTCAAAAGAATATGTAAAACCAAAGATTTAATACTTCATTTACTTTGAGGACGAATCACATAGAAAACAATTTTCCAAAATTATCAAAGAACTATTTAAAAAGGGCACTGTAGAATTCTTCGAGTGTACAGAACGTGTCGTATACGTTGAAGACGAGGCCGAACAGAGGGAAATAATCCTAAAACATCACGAGGATAAAACATGTCACCGTGGTATAAAGGAAACCATGGTAAGCATACGTAGGAACTACTTTTGGGATAATATGCAGAAATAGTTTCAGTTGTAATTAATAATTGTCATACCTGCAAAATTTCAAAATATGATAGAAAACCGATTAATCCGGTTTTGCAATTAACACAGACCTAGAATTCTCCTTTTCAGGAAGTTTTCATAGATCTTTTTTTCTAAAGAACATAAATATTTTCTTACCTTAATCGATGCTTTTAGTAAATTAGGTCAAGCATTTGAAATCTCAAATAGATTGAGGTAGACTGAGGTAGTTCGAGCCTTTATAAAGTACTTTTCATTCTATGGTTTACCTAAAAAGATAACTTGCGACCCTGGAAAAATGTTTAACAATGAACCAATGCCAGAGCTTAAGGTAGTACCCAACGAAGGGCAAATAGCGTACGTAAAGGACATCAATATCAGGAAAAGTAAGGACAAACCTAGCTACAGGAAAGCTGTTATTCAAGGTCCTGCAGAACGTAATATCGTTCCTGTTAAAATAGGTGAACAGGATACAAAGGTCCCTATTAAAATTTCAAACGACCTCCACAGGTGTGCTGCCCTATGTCATATACTACCCGAAGTCTTCAACTTCAAAAAATTGACAGCAACCCGGACCTGCTTCCTGTAAAAGAAGGCCAAGCTTTTAAGCAAACAAGCAGGTAGCTTATAGTTAAAGAAGTGAACTTATTAGGAATTAAGGAAAATTTAGATTTAAATATTATTAAGTTTAAAGATTTTAGTAGGTTAATTGATATAAATAAACCTTATGCTTATGAATTCCAAGCCATGAAAACCCAAGCTGATTGTTCTTGCGATTTAACTATTGGAAAATTTAAGCAACTTGTACCATCCAATAGATTTAAAAGAGGTCTATGCCCCTAGGATCAATCATTAAAGCAATCACCGGCAATTTAGATCACGAAGATGCTCTTAGATACGATTCCGTTATATCTAAATTAAAGAACAACCAATTAAGTGTTGATAGTAAAATCACCGTTGTTTCTAAAATGCTGAATAGCTTGGCAAATAGTACAGAAACTTTACATGAAAATGAAGTTATATTAGGTGAACGCCTAAAACGAATTGAACGAATAGTAAAATACATAGCTGCCAAAGAAAATAAATCCATTTATAATACGTATATTTTAGGCATGTGTAATATGTTTATTAGTAACTTTCGTAATATTTACCTTAAACTTAGCGAAATAGAAACTGCTTTAGCTTTTAGTAAAGTTTCAGTATTACACCAATCAATTATTAATTCATCTGAACTGTTAGTGATACTTAATGATATTGCCAAAGTGGATAACCTAGTGTACCCTGCAAATGTAGAGAATTTAGTGAAGATTGAAAGAACTATTGTTATAAAAGCTTACATGAAAGCAAACCAGATTACGTACTTGATGGAAGTTCCACTTACTGATAGTTTTAATTACAATTATTACAAATTATATCCATTACCTGTATTCCGATGCATTTAGAAGCAGAACGTCTGTAATAATTCCCAAGTATCCTTACATTTTGGTGAAAGGTTCACAATACTTACCGGTCTCCCGGCCGTGCAACGAAATAGCGGCGGATGAATTCCTGTGTATGAGTCAACATGGTACTATCCTAGAAACACATGTGCTGAACAACTGATGAAATTCCAAAACAATCTCACACTATGCGAACCTCGGCTCGTTAATTTTGAGGATGTCAAAATCTAGTCTATCGGTCCTGTAAATTATATTATATACGCCAAGCATAAAATAATATTAACAAACAAATGCCAGGATGACATAACTAAAGAATCACTTTTGGGCACATACATCATAAAAATTAGTGAGGATTGTGAGACCTTCATAAATAATTATAAATTGTTGCACCGCCTATACTTTGCGAAAGAATTGGGCTATAGAGTGACCCCAGTAATAAAGTTAACAAGACTGGATCACCTGAACCTGACGGATACTGGAGCAGTTAACCTAAAAGGCTTAGCCTTAGATGACCTAAAACATCTAGCATATGTGTTGAATCAAAATCTTAAATTCACTGGCAGTGAACATAGTGATAATAGTGTGATAAGGGTCAGATGTGTTAGCTTAGCTACTTTCTTACTGTATGTTATTTTACCTATTGTTATTTTCCTTAGTGTTTTAAGAAAATGTAAAAGTAATTTAGTTAACAGATGGCGGAATCATCGGACAACAGCTGAAAACACTGCAGCCGATAATTCCGCTCTTGGAGAGGGAGGAGTTATGCAACCACAAGACCATAGGGTTGTTACGGTTCGTACTTAGAGGGGGCTGCATAAGCATTAGACAGTGTCCAGTAACTGTAGAGTCAGCGCTTTTGGTTGCATGAGGTATCACAGGCAGAGCTCATGGGGGCGGCCACTTCGTTCTGACATCGACTTCTGTCAAGACGTATTAATTAAGTAGTTATAATTATAATTGTATTAAGAAATAAAATAGATTTTAAATAGTTTTTAAAAAATCATTTTACGTTCCCGTAATCTTGACTATTTTGTCGATTTCAAAATAACAATAAAAACACTTTGTTACTTAGAAATCGGCATTAGTACTCTCTATAAATTGTATGACTTAGGCATAAAGAAAGATTTTCATTATTTTTAACATATTTATTTCACAATTTAAAAAAAATACGTGTGGCACTCGGTGACTGCCGCGGTAAAGCTATTGTATAGCATTTTTTATCAACTTATGCAATTATAATTATTTATTTATTTTATTTATGCAGTTAAGTCTTTGATATTAAATCAAGTTACACTTTTTGAGCGTGGTGACCGATAAGAAAACAATTTTTTTCTCTTATTGAATAAATGAGAAGTTGATATTGTTTAAAATATTTTTAATATCTTACAATACATGTAGGTTATTCAGGAATTTTTATCATTGAGTTAGCAGTTAGTGTACACGCACACAAATACCGTGCCGAAGTCTGCCGAGCTAAAACCAGAGTATAAGTATGCCGAACTAAAACGACGTTAGACGATGCACGGCTTTCAACGCCACACCTCCGTGCCCGTCGGAGTGGGGAGCGTGAGGTTTTTTTCGTTACGGAATTTCTGGATTCGGTCCCCGCGCTCAAGGCCCGCGATAGAAGCTATGCAATAGCTTAATATGATATTTTAAAAATAAAATAACACCAAAACGTAACATGTTATAAAATTTCATGTTGTCTCAACATAATGTAAAAAGGAACTCATTACAAACCATCATAAAATTATAGGGTTGAAATTAACATATTAATTTATAAGTCTTTTATTATATTTGTCACTGCACCAATTACAAAATCTACCCTAAAGCACATTCTTGAGCCTTCTCTTTTGTGCTATACACAAGCAATTACGATAAAACACTCATCAATACGAAATAACAAGAAATAAGCACACAATTTTAAACTTCTATTTTTTACTATTACTTCTTATAATATAAACCTCATGTATGTAGCAAATATAAACTAAATTTAATTTAGAACTATGAAGGGATTTTTTGATATTTATTATTTTGGAAGACAAAATTAATTAATTTTGTAACACCGATATTGTTTTTTCACCGCTGCATAGGAAGACGTTTTCAAGCTACTGGGATGGAAAGGATAGGGTATTTAACATCAGTGGCGAGTACATACTCTGACTTGGACGAAAGTAGGCAGTCGCTGGAGGACCTCAGTAATATGCTCAATGATCTCAATAGTGTCTCCCAACGGATACGTCTTAAATGAACATAGACAAAATGAAGATCATGTGTAACGTCTATGTCACACCTATGCCGGTAGTTGTTGGGAGCACTAAGCTCGAAGTTGTTGACGAGTATGTTTACCTGGGACAAATATTCTCACTAGGTAAGTCCAAATTCGGCCGAGAGGTCACTCGACGGATTCAACTCGGCTGGGCAGCGTTCGGGAAATAAAAACATGTCTTCTCGTCAGGTATACCTCAAAACCTTAAGACGAGACTGTACAACCAGTGCGTTTTGCCAGTGATGACCTACGGAACTGAGACGTGGTCCTTCACTGCTGACCGTATGAGGACGCTCAGTGACTCAGAGAGCCATGGAGAGGATTATGCTCGTGGTCTCTTTACGTGATAAACTTAGAAATGAGGATGAATAATCGTTCTTCCCATAAGGTTTTATAAATTTCAGTAATTGTTAACCCCCTTTAAGTTCCTTTTTTATATTATCTCAGTGCATTTATTTAAATATTTAATACAACATTATAAGTGTTGATATCATCCATGCTTATAAGTATAAAAATATCTATAATATTACTGTTTGAGTTGTTACAGTGGTGTAATCTATAAAATGTAATCAATGGTCTCAATAAGTAAATCTTCAAAACAAATAAGTTATAAAACATTATATGCGAAAAAAGACGTGAGCAATACTAGTGTATAAAAAAATATTAAATTACAAAACTGCATTACAAAGATGTTAAGGTTGATGGCTATACTATTTTAAAACGTCTCCTACCTGATTAGTGCAAAACAAGACAGCATTTAATTAAAACTCTTTTGATGTAAAATCTTATTTTCTCCATGGTCAGCAGGCACTGAGGATCGCTGAACGTGGATTAGTGTATAGCCCGAAAAGCGCGTGACTTCGAAGTACGAAGTAATAAACAAGAAGAATTAATAATTAAATTTCATTTTATTTAAAGCATAAATGATAGTCTTTATTACAAACTTATTCATAATTTTTTTATAGGATAAGGTGACAAACTAGCACACATTTCTTTTGATGGTAAGTGGTTGCTGTGGCCCATAGACATCTACATCTATCCTCGAATATGAATCAAAATGCACATAGTACGTTGTCACCCGTGAGGACTAAGGCGGAATGCCTCGTTTCCAGTAAAAAGGGTCTCCGGTACTCTACACACACCATACAAAACACGGCAGCATTAAGCTACTGTTTTACGCTGGCATTAAAATATGTATACATACAAATATAGTTTTAACTATTATCTACGCATTATTTAAAAATATCGTAACTTCTAATACGTGTATGGGATAAAAATTGCTTATAAAAATTTAATACATGAGTTGCTTATAACATGGTTGGCTTGTTACATAATATAAATATTACATCTTTGTTTTGTAAAAATACACTACTGGACATGGACCTCAGACGTTGAGAGGGAAGTTCCCATAATCGCCACGCTAGGCAAGCGGATTGACGATAAGACTTACCGTTACCGTCACCATTACAGCCTATGTAATGTCCAATGCTGAACATAGGCATCCATCATTTACCTCACATGGGGATATTTTCCATTGTTGCTACGCTTGACATACAGGTTGGCAACCACAGTTTTTAAATGTCTTGTTGTCATTAGGAAGATGCTGTTACCCATCTCCTGGTTTGTTACCTTCTGTTGCCTATTACAATGTGTATGGGGTAGAGGATATTATTATACCACCACAACGCGGTCAAAGAGGTACACAAGAATTAAATTGTCTCATAAAAACAGTTTAAAGTAAATACAAAACATCATACAAATTTTTAAACTCATTATAAAATACAGAATCGGTAGTATTATAAACAAATTTAGTCGTTTTTGTATTCAATAGCTCGAGCTCTCGATGTTCCACTAAACTCTTGACTGTTTCTGTGCGGATTTGAAATGTCATTTCAGAATCGTAATGCACGTAATGCGATTCAATACTATTTTGCAGGCAAAATAATTACTTGCACATTTTAAAGCTACATTGGAGTTAAATATCAATTAAATAACTTACATAGTTATAATATCATGTAATTCATTTTTATAATTTCATAGACTACGTTTCATTCCCTCCGAAATAAACGCTATGGTGTAAAACATTTGAAGAATATGTATGATAAGATGTTAAGTGAAGCAATTGTAGAATGGTAATGGTAAAAGGTAACTGAATAATATAAGTGATTTGAATAAGATTCATTAAAAGTTTATTACTATGAAAACTTGAAGAATTTAGTCGTGCTTAATCTTTGATTTTTACCACTTTTTTTACATGAAAAGCTTCTGCAAACAACAATTTTCAGGTAAGTTTCTATTTATTTTAAACAAGCTTTTATTAGTCACTCTTGAAACTTGACATTGCAGTTTATATCCGTACTAATTGAGCCCCTCATAATGGTATAAATACCGAATAAAAACAATTGCATGTTTGAATAACGGAAATTAATTCATTGAGTTTTCGTGGATTACGCAGGAAAATTGGGAAGAAAATTTTACATTTATTAAAATTATGATTATCATGTTTGAGTTGTGTTCTTTACGCAAAGGGAATCATACGCATTGGTGGCCATGGGACACGCTTGAAAGTGGTCCCAGGGTGGGACTGCTTATCGAGGAGATTACTACGGAAAATGTGTAAAAATTAGAAAAAATAAGTAATATTGAACATGCCCGGTTAAAAAACAACATGTAGTTATGGTTGAAGATGATATGGCATACTTCAACCATAACTACATCTTGTTGAATGCACCACTTTTTTATTAAGCATGTCTTGTCTTGGCATGACAAAGGTGTAAGCAAAATGGGTATCAAGAATCATCACGCCACATCAAGCGCGCGAGTTTTTGGACCCTTGTAGATTGAAAAAGGAAAAAGATTGTTATGGGGTTTTAAATAGAGATGAAATTTTTATGAGCCTAAGTCCAAAAGCAAAGGTCAAAGCAGTCGTATAAAAATGCCATATCGTTCCTATACGCGGGCGGCACTGAAAATTTCGGGAATCAATGAAGTGACACAACATTACTATTTAAAAATGTATTTATTGCTTTTCGAAGTATTCTCCGCGATTTTTTACTTATTTTTCCATACGATGGAACCAATCATTGAAGCAACCATTCCATTCGGAAGTTGGGGTCTCCAAAGTGGCCGTTTTGTAGGCGTCCACAGCTTCTTCAGGTGATGAAAATCTCTGTCCGCGCAATTTATTCTTTATTTTAGGGAAAGTATAGAAATCATTAGGGCTTAGGTTGGGGCTGTACGGCGGATGGTATAATAATTATATGTTTTCTTGCTCTAAAAACTCTTTTGTTCTGTGTGCGGTGTGAGAACTCGCATTGTCGTGATGGGGGATGATGCGGCGGTTGCAGTTCTCTTTACGGAGTTCAGAAACGACCTGTGGCAAACAAATGCTAGCATACCATTCTGCATTAACCGATTCGTTCTTTGTTCTCTTAAGAGGAATAGTCGTAACGTGGCTGGTTTTGGAGACAAACATGGCCACCATTTTTTTTGCAACACTCCGTGAACAAACAATTTTTGTTGGCTTTAACCCATTTTCGAACACCCAAACTCGTGACTGGTTTTTGTTTCGGATTCGTACGCGTATATCCAGATGACCTGATAAGATGTTGTATATAGCATTTGAGGATCCTGGTGGAATCTACGCACCAAGTAACGCGAGCCGCTTTTTGCTTTTCACAGAGCGAATGTGGTATCCATCGGGAAAACAACTTTTTTATACCTAATTGTTCATGCAAGATTATTTGTATTTGACTCATGCCAATGATTCTTAAGTTGCCTGAATTTCGCGGTATGTCACATGTCGATCTTCCTCAATCAGCTTACGCACAGCATCAACGTTTTCTTGGGTGACTGCAGTTTTTGGACGACCTTGACGAGGATCATCACTGAGCTTGATACGTCCACGTTGAAATTCAGCAAACTAGCGATAAATTGTGGTTTTGGATGGAGCTTCATCACCAAATGCAGAAATCATCCGGTCAACACACTTTTTTTGTGTTAAACCACTTTGAAAGTCATAATAAATCATCGCTCTTGAATTTTCTCGAGTCAATTCCATTTTCTCAACGACTAAACAAGTTTGACAAAAACCTTGTTACAAGACCGAGAATCTTTTTTTAAATAAATAATTGGTATTCGATTTTTAAAACCAAGGAGTTTTCAATTAAAAAGATTTCAATATGACAGGAACAGTGGAATTATTCCATTCCCGATACTTTTAGTGCAGCCTAGGTAGATTTTCAAGTTGTCTCAATCGGGCCGGAAAGCTCATGGTTTACAAAAAATTAGGTTATAGAGAAAATTATAGAAAATAACGATTAATATTTCTATAAATAATTAAAAAGTTAGAAATTTACGCTTTCGCAGGAAAACGCAAATTGGTTGTTGCTGAACTAACATAGGCATTGAAACGTTGGTATACCCACCCTAGTGTGTATACCAACATTCTATAGATTTAGCCCATAAAGATTAATATTTACAACATTTCCTCAAATGAAATAAAAACCGAAGAAGTGCAAGTAGCACTTGCGTCCTGAGGGTTCGGCATAAACTCTATTATGTACATAAATCATTTATCCATGCTAGGAAATATACGAAAGCACCGAACTATTTCGAATTTGCATCGGAATTCTCCAATCGTAATGACAACTGATTGGGATATCGAATACCAATAAAGCTCAAAGTACTAAATGAATATTGAATTATAATAAGCGATTGTGATTCGTAGTTGAAATATATGAATGTTGAACATATTTTTTCAAAAGTTAATATTTACTGATCACAAGGTCCCAGGTCCAAATTCTGAGTCAGGCCAAAATCGGAGACAGGAAGTTCTTGAATCTTTACGGTGAACATAAAATACTTCGCCCAGCTGTGGACTTTTACAGGCTATATCCTTAACAAGTAGTAGCGGTTTACAGGCTGACAAAGATGGAAAATAAGACTCACGGATAGCGTTATAATATTTGGCAACATTGTAAAAATAATCGTGAAAATCAAAATTACTTAAGTGTCGACTTTGCTTGATCAGACTACGAGTATATAAAACGAAAAAGATATTGATTCTGTTATTAGTATAATATTACAATTTTTGATAGAAGTTACTCAAACTCTCAAAAAGTTATAGAAAGCTAAAGTGTTCTTAATTGTTCTTTTATAACTGTTATTTGCTAACTTGTATCTTTATTTATTCCTTTTGTTTCGCAACCGTTTTAACTTTTTCTTAATCTATAGATGAACGTTTTTTGAGATTGTTAAATACAACTCCCACTTCTCGCTTTCTTATTTATTATTGTGAATATTTGTATTCTTTTTCAAGGTCAAAAATAATGTAGAAATTTTAATACAATAACAAAACATACATAAAAATAAATAAAAGGAATGTGCTACTAACAGTCCACTCAATATTATGCAGCTATTGAGGTTCAACGACTTGCAAGCAATTTCAAACAAAGAAAGCTACTAAAGATATATAGGAATTAATTAGCTCACATCCGTATGAAATATAAAATAGTTTGTTTTATCTAATTTGAAGAGCATCTCTCTATCTCCTCCGTTATCATTCTTCTTAGCCATCGTAATCTATTTCTCCTGATGATACCTCTTTAAGAAGTGAAAAGCGTGACCTAATTACGACAGAAGTGTATTTTTTTAATGTATGTGTTGGGGTTAGAAGTGTTGCGTTTAGTGCAAGCAGTATGTGGCGGCGCTGTCGTCGCGCCACAAACGAAAGACACCGAATTCTGAATCTGAAACCGCGCTATCAAAGTTCCGAAATAAAAACAGTACATATATAATAGCTCCGAATTACCACCAGGAGCGTTGAATTCTCCCCGGGCTGAACACCTTGCCCGGTGGGAGATCTCCCCTTTTCCTTCCAAGGCTACGGTGGTGACTAACCGAAGCGATCTGAACACGCAACCAATAGCCTTCGGAAACTACAACTTCAAGCCTTCGTCATTATCTAAGAACCCTCTACATTATTGAAATTCTTCTATACTTCTTCTCTGAGATTCTGAGGAGACTTCTGGACTTCTGCGACACATAGTTCTCACCGGCATCATTTCCAAGGTCGTAGTACGACATGCATTCTCCACCGGCATTAAAGACGGACCGGCAATCGGACTCTTTTGTTGTGTGGGCTGTACTATCGTCGCGCCACAAGCGAAACACATTGAAGCCTAAATCGCGCTATCAAAGTTTCGAAGTAAAAACAGTATATATAAAATAGCTCCGAATTACCACTAGGAGCATTGGCTTTTCCCCGGGCTGAACACCTTGCCCCGTGGGAGATCTCCCCTTTTCCTTCCACGGCTACAAGTACATGAAAGTGCACGCATTTATGTTAGGGAGAGGATCTTGTAAACTAGGTAAAATTATAGTAAGTTAGACCATTTTCTTTTCTTAGCTAATTAATTTTCACATACTTAATATAATGAATTTCGAGAAGTAACGGTTGAGTCTCTTTAACAAAGAAAGCCAACGCGTTGTCCTACTTGAAGATTAACCTAAAACAACGTTCTAGAAGGGCGGGGTCGTTCGACACGCTTAATTTCAATTTACTTATTAACATCCCCTACGTACTGATATAAAAAATTATGCCAATATTTCTTTATCGGGGTTCGAAAAAAGACGTGACTGAAGTGCTAACAAAGTTACAGTAATGAAGTTGAGGGTGATTCTTTTTATTTGCAAGCATAACAATCCCATGCTAGATCATCTTTACATTGTACATGATATTTAATGGTGATGATTTTACTGGCGTGAGTAGCGTTGGTGAGATTTTCTGCGTAAAAAAAAATATAGAGCATTAAAGATTTCATGCTACATGCAATATATAGGTGCACTAACTCTGCTACGATACTCACGTCATAATATTAATAAATATACCAATCATATCGTGATGTTCGTAAAGTTTAATATTATATTATGTCATGATGTTTGTGAGTGGATAACATGAAGAAACAAACTATCTTGACCCTTAATCTAACAATTTGTTTTTTCCTCAAATGTAACTCGGAGTGCATTTCAAATCCTACCCTTCTTACGTGGTAGAGTCACGCTGCAGCTATATTGTGATTGTAGCACGAATGGGTCGGCTCGACCGGGGAAGGAGAACGCTCTCACAGAATACAAACAGCAGCGTAATGCTCCTTTGTTTCGTATGGTGAGTGTAGAGAACCGGAGTCTCTATTTTACTGGAACGAGACATTCCATCTGTGTCCTCAGGGGCGAAAACGCGTCTGCGTTTTGATTCTCAATGAAGGATAAATATAGATGTCTATGAGCCACAGCATCCACCTACCATCAAATGGACTGTGTGCACGTTTGTTACCCTTATTCTATAAAAATATCCTAGTCCTAAGGCTTAGTAGTCAAGTACTTTCTTATCTGCTTGCAAACGGCAGCGTAGCCAACTGCTGACCCCAGTTTTAACTTATGTGCGGGTATAGGAATGTATTTTACAGTGCGGCTTTTTGCATGTTATCGAACTTGCACTATTTTCATCATCGTCGTCATCATAATAGTCATCATCACTATCATCATAATTACAGAACCGCTATTCGCCATAGTTGCCACGCATGACAAGCATGGTGTTAAACGAAGTTTTAATTATTTTAAGTGGCTATTGCGAAGGCGCTGCTACCCACCTCCTGTTTCACTTCAATCTGTCACCTCTCACGACACCCATGAGTTGACACCGGTTGACACACACACACACACACACACAGCCCACACACACACACACACACACACACACACATACACACACACACACACACACACACACACGACACACACACACACACACACACACACACACACACACACACACACACACACACACGGCACGCGCGAGACACACACACACACACACACACACACACACGACATACACACATACACACACACACACACTACACACACACACACACACACACACACACACACACTGCCGTTTTCATGGTATACACACCAGAAATGAAATAAAATATTTTTGATAGAATTACGTGTTGTTCGCAGACATCTATTAATGCTATCTTAAGAATAAAAAAATTGCCTCGATAACAGTATAAAAATACACTTAGCTTACAACAAGCATTAATGCGGCATATCTGGTACCGCGGTCCTTTCCTGGTCTAACCGAGGCATTTGTTCTGCAGCTATTTAACTTTGCAGTGTGGTAATATATCCATAATTTTTAATAACAAAAAAAAAATGGAATATTTCTGTCTAGGTATATTTTTGCATTATCTTTGTAGTGTTATAGCATTGTTGTCATTACGTTCACAGTAAACTGTTACAAAATATATTTAGGCTCCAACATCTGTATGTAAATCTAATATTGATGATGTCGCCACAAGATTACTTAGAGGTTTAATTATTTTTCCGTAACCCGTGAAAGTTAATCGAGAAAGCTAGCCCCAAGCAAAGAGTCATCACAGAAATTCAATTATCCCCTTGAATGCCTTCATCTCAATTAAAAGACATGCTGAAGATTTATCAGGTTTATAATTCAAAAATGAAATCGAAGATTCAAGGCGAAAAAAATCATAACTTAAAGTTTGAATTATTATTAGTACCATTTGATGCCCAGTGGCAGAAATTCGACTGTAATTATTGAAATTTTTAAGTCAAGCGCTCTTGAGGTTCTTTTGGCAATGAATATATACCTTTATAATCATGACATATATTTTTTTAAACACTAATATTTACAATAATTATACGAGTCAATTCAAATTGCTCCTACGATAATTTTCTTTGATAAACTGTATATTAAGCAAGTTATTCCGTAATATACAAAATTAAAAATAAACATGAGAAAACCGGAGACCCTTTTTACTGGAAACGAGATATTCCATCGTGATGACAACGCTTCTGCATTTTAATTCGTAATTAAGGCAGCACCCACATACTATCAGGTGGTCTGTGTGCTCGTCTGCCACCCTTATTCTGTAAAATAAACAAATAAAAATAAATCTTTTTGCCTTGACATACGCTCCACAGATTTTTAAAAAATGAACATTTCAGTCAGCAGTCACAATTTTGGTAACATTCTAAAAATTTTGGTGAGAATCTCAACCTTGCGTCTGTTTGTGATACTAAATCTATGGTTTGACCACGGACAATTTATTTATATATAATATGTTTGGCACTGGAAGTATGAATGCAAATAACGTTTTATTTAATTAAATTTAATATATTTTAGCACACATTGTATGTAAATTTCAGTTTTTTGCATTCGTTCTCCACAATAACGTAATAAGTTTAAAATGGTGTGCAAATTTTTGTTTAAACGTATTAATGTTAGATCGGAAGTGGTGACACAGGGAAACAAAAGAGGACGGGCAGTAGTTTCCTACTTACATATATGGCCTATATTCAGCAGTAAACATCTGCTAGGGCTATAACAGTGTAACGGTAAGGCACTGCATTACTTAAAAAGTTAATTTAAGTTAGGCGAAGCTGACACTTTTAAGTTCTGCATTGTTCATAAATACACTATACTACAAAAATGCTCAGGAAGTTTAAAATTAAATCAAAGTCATTCCGTGAGTTATTCTGTGCACCAGGTGTAAACAATTTTTATAATCATTTTGTGGAGTTATACAACTGCAACTATTAAGGATTTGTAAGCTACATTCTAAATTATTTAAATTATTATAACTGCTAGAGATTACCTCTATTGTCTCATTTTCTAATTTAAATTACTTGGAACGGATTCCAAATTGCATGTCACATCATTATGCTGCTCAGTAGGAGCAGATGTCTGGGTAGCCAAGTCCTTGACTGAGTTAATATATAAATAATAGGACAGCACATTTGCTATCTGTCTCAAATTATATTTGGATAGGTAATACCTATCTGTAGTCAAAAATTTCTTAATTAAATTATTAATGTCTATTAAATTAATGCTATTAGTATAATTATTACAATTAAATGTCAAATTTAAATTATTGTTACATGATAAATTATTCATTAATAAACTGAAATCATGCCTTATTTTATTCTCCTGTGGCCAACCCTGTATATAAGGCAATGTAAACAAGATAATTTAATGTACATTTAAAGTATTGAGGTAATCAATATATTTTAATGATTGATTTTTGTTTACATTGCCTCTTCTGCCAACAAGAATTATTAATGTGCTATTAGGACAAAACTTACTAGTTAAAACTTTATTCATTATATGACTAAAGGATGCTCCAGGCATACAATAATTACTAATCAATTGTCCTTTTAAATGGTTATTTAACATCATGCCCAAATTTTTACCTATGTCATCACAATACATAATAACTTTATGTTTTTTAATATTTAAACTACTTTTTATGTTTTTATTCTTTGTTATGGCAATGTCATAGAGTGTGGGTGATAATAAGGAGTCACTATTATTTACACATATTGTCCCCGATGAAAATGGTCTCGAGCGCTCATTCTCACTCTGATGTTTTATTAAGAAGTCAAAGCGCTCCTCATTGTATTTACATGACTTTACCTGATCATTCATGGCCAATATGTGTTCTTTTATCTCAACCTGAGCCGATGCATATTTATTTGAGATAATTTGTAAGGAGTTTTTAAGCGACAAAACTTCTGAATTGATACACTCTATTTCAGTCTCATAACAGTTTTTCATATTTTCCACCTCAATTGAATATAATTTAAGTTTATTAATTAATTCATGCTTTTCCTTACATATATTTACATAATTTTTATATTAATTTTAGTTTTAATTAACTTTTGCACTTTCCTAACATATTTATTAATTTTTATATATTTCTTTAATTTTCTTCTACTGCATGTAATCCTTTCTGCTGTTCTTGATGTGACAAAATCATCACCAGTCAAATTGTTTGTTGTGGGGGTTGCAATGTTTTTGAAGATTTACATTCTATGAGCTCATTGAACAGACTTTGAGTTTGGGACACTTTCAATTCATCTGATTATTGTTTTAATTGCACAATCTGCTCATTAGCCTCACTTATCTATTACTGCAATGCAGTAATTAATCAGAGTCAAACTCATCGACTGTTCCCTGAAGCTGATCCCTTTCTTTTAAAACATTTGTATAGTCTTTATGCAACTTAACCATATCACTTTTTAGTTGAGTATTTTTGGCAATTATATTTATTATTTCCTTTTCGTTGTCATCCCTTTCTTTAAGCAACAGCTCACACTGCTCCTTTGACGCCTTAAGTTCCGGAAGCGCCATTTGAAGTTGGTTCTCCATTTGGCGCGTTTTGGCGTTGCGTGTATTCATTTTACTATTATGTGTAAATAGCAAAAGAAAACAAATAATCGAAGAAACAGAGAAAGCTAATATCTACATCTATAGGTCTACTTACAGATCTCAAATTAAATTATCAGGTAAATAATTCAAATTGAAATCCGAAACCGCACTTATTTAAAAAGTAAATCTTAAAATATTGAAGGGCTAACGAGAATTACACTAACTTACAGAAAGTTCAATCGATGTACGTTACAGCTGTCACTTTTAGTTGAAACATAAAACACTATTTAATTAAAATACTTATGACTTTTATTTATTTTACAAACATAAACAGTCTTATTTAACAACTGTAACTAGAAATTGAGGTGGATATAACAATTTACAATATTTAATTTTATAAAATAGTTGGGAGCTATTATTTTACAACTTGTCATTGGGGTTGCCCCTAAAAGTAAATCAAAATAAACGAAATGTACTTTACAGCGATCGCTTAAAAGATAATTAATTTTAATTTAACTTGCCAGACGCTAAAACTGCCTTTTCATAAATATCACAAAGTTATTTAATTAAAATACTGTCGAAACAGTCATTAAAAATTATAAATGTTATACTCTGTACCACAGGGAGCTTTTACTATACAGATTCGTTCAGAAACTTATTTAGGCTTCCGTCGTGCGTGGTTTTATTACGATAATGTAGTGCGATGACGAGTCAGATTAATAGCAGAGCTCATCCAAGAACATGAATATTAAACTTCTCGTTGAGAGAAACACTCCTCCATCAAGTCAATGCCGACCATTTTCAACGACTGTCCTTACAATTTGTAGACGAATATGACAAACTACAAATTGAGAAGGAACTGTAGTCTTTTAAACTCAAACGGATTGTCTGATTAGATTAAAGGAATTCAGGGAATAAAAACAATTTTTTCTTGACCGCATCCAGTGGTTAGTGCTGCTACTACGACGTTTTTGTAGAGAACCATTATGGACTAAGATTTGTTCTTAGCAACATTAGAGATGCTTTAGAAGAAAAATGTATATTATAGAAGTCCGGAAATAAGAAAACTATTTAAATTTCTTACGTTAATTAAAAATATATTTAAAATTAATTTATAGAAAAAAATAATAAAGTGCTTTGAAAATTGTCAACAAACGAATAAGTCGGCAAATGTCTACTAGATAGTTTAATTATTACGGATGTGTTTATTTGTTAAAAGGACTAGACGAATTTCTTATAAACGAAACTTTAACTTAAACTTTTAAATAAATTTTATTATTCTGTTAATAATATTTTATTCATTAAACGAAATAAGTACCACCTTCTTAGTTACTTTTGTATTCTTTGCAATGTATTACAATCTGTATATGTTGAACAACGTAGGCAAGCGGGTTAGCTCATTTTAAAGGCAACTAATAATAAAGAAATAGTATTGATAAAACTATATTACGGATTTTATGGTTAGTAATATATTTTTGTAGATTAATAGATAGAAATAGTATTAAAAGAATTATATGAATATTAGCTTTCATTCGCATGGAAGAGGGTCATACCGCGTTCTCTACATTTAATTTCGAGGGAAAAAAAGGAAGTCTAGCCTTTTGATGTTTCCAGCTATCTGAATACCACATATCGTCAACATCGGTTCAGTGGTTTAGCATTTCCTTTCGTAGCTTTTTCCATAATTTCGAGGATTAACAGCTAATAACGATCAAACTTGTAAAACCTACTTGGCTGTGATACTTTACATTTTTTGACAGAGCATTATGTTTTTGTATTCTATTTTATGAAGTATCATTGAAAATTGACAACATTAAACAGTGCATAACGTGTTAGGTTATATATATATATATATACCTTGTCTTTGTGAAACGCTCCTGAAAACTAAGACAGACGATTGTTCTAACGATACCTTTGATGATGGGTCGGAAAAATCAATCCCCATGAAAAAAATCATCTTTTCACGTTTCATTAGTTTCATTCACGCTACATCATGTTAGTACAACTAACAGAAACGATAATGTCATTAAAAAATCAAGAAAATACTTAAACCTAAAACTAGCAGTGGGAAATAAAATAACTTAAATCAGCTGACCAAAGGGTCAATATTCGCGCGAACGCCAAATTCGCGCGGCCCGCAGCAAACGGTCGTACCAAAACCTAATAATAAATACTTAACTTATCTACTTTACCTACTATTTTGCCACTGTGCCAGTCTCCACCTAGCCACTTTAATTCAAATTCACAGGTTAAATAAATTAAATACCTGGTACGATTTTTCATAGAAAAGGGAGCGAAGACCAAGCGGCTCACCCGATGGTAAGTGACTACCGCCGCACATGGAATATCGCAACACCAGGGGAATTGCAGGTGCGTTACCGGCCTTTTGGAAAGTCCCTTTTCTCGAAGGTCTCTACGTCTTATCGGTCCGGAAAAGTCGCCGGTGGTAAACAATTCCACAGAGAAGTTGTACGAGGAAGAAAACTCCTAGTAAAACGCACAATGGTGGACCGCCAGGCGTCCAGATGGGGAAGATGGTATCGTGAATTTTGACGCGAAGCGCGTTTGTGAAATTTGGCGACTGGAACTAATCTGAACAATTCCTCTGATTACTCTCCATAATAGATACGATAGAAAACGCAAAGAGATGCAACATCTCTACGCAGCGCCAGTGAATCGAACCGAATAGAAATAACTCAGTCATCGACGATTCGAATCGCTCTGCGCTGGATGCGGTCAAGTAGAAGGAGCTGGTACTGGGGTATCCCATCCCAGAAATGAGAAAAGTATGCCATACGAGGCGTAAATTCCGCTTTGTAAAGTTGCAAGTGATGTGCTGGCATGAAATATGGTCTCGCTCTGCAGAGCAATCCAAGCTTTTTAGCGGAAAATTTGGCCTTCCCCTCCAAGTGACCACGAAACTACACACTATTCGATTTGTCGACGCCGAAAACAGATGCTTCTTCTTCTAATCCGAGAACAGATAATGATTTTTTCTTTTCTCTACTTAATACTGTATCAATAAATCTGGCTCTGGTTAATGTGCTGCAATTGCATTTGCTAGTAAGCTTTCCATTACATGGTAATGAATGTAGTGTGATTGTAAAGTCTTGAGCTGGACCTGAAGTCGCAGATCTCGAGAAGAGGTATTTGGTCTTTGAAATATTTAATGTGAGTAAGTTATTCTGTAAACAGGCTAAGACATTCTTAAAACAAGTTCCTGCAAGAGTTTGTACTTGTTTCCTACTCTGCCCATGAAATAGTAAGACTGTGTCATCAGCAAATATTAGCACTTCCGTATTAGATGTTAATGCGTTTGGGAGACTATTAAAATACATCCAGAAGAGAGTTGAGCCTAATGTACTGCCCTGTGGAATACCGAATCCACATGTTGAGGCGTCAATTAGGTCTTTATTTACTCTAACGTATTGCTGTCTGCTTGCCAAGTAACTACGAAAGCATTGGTGTACATGACCGCGGATTCCCAAGCCCTCTGGTTTAGACAATAGTATCGGAATTCATATTTTGTTAAAAGCTTTTTTTAGGTCAAGAAAAACACCAATGACCTTCTCTTCTCTATCAACATATTTGTGAATTAAAGATGTCAACTTCAATAAGGTGTCATCCGTTGACCTTCTTTTGCGAAACCCATACTGATAATCAGTTAACAGTTTGTTTTTCTCTAAGTAACTAATCAGCCTACAGTTGATCAACCCTTCCAAAATTTTTGACATGGTAGTCAGCATAGAAATCGGTCTGTAGTTCGAGACATCTTGTTTGTCCCCCATTTTAAAAATTGCAGACACGATAGCCGTTTTAAATAAATCAGGAAATATTCCCTGTTCTAATCTAAGATTACAAAGATATGCAATTGAGGTAGGGCGGGGCTTAAAGGTCCAATTTGACTATTTCGAATAATACTGTGAAAACGGACTCTACTATATCAAAATAAATAACACTAATCAAACAAACAGTTATCTGGGTATGTTTGACTCAATTTTCAGTTGAATTATTATAATAGAAATATGTGTTTCTACAACTTTTTTAGACCTTGTCGTCTGTCCCTTTTTGCCCCATAGTAGGGGTAAAAAGGGACAGGCAGGAGGCAAAAAAGGTCCAGTATTTAATTATTATTTAAAATCGATTTTATGGAACTAAAACAATATTTGGTTCAATAAAATTCAGTCGTTTATTTTTATTCCAAAAACAAAAAGTTAAAAATATTTTAATTTTTAAACAAACCAAAAACTTTATTATAATTCCAAGATACATATTATTTAAAAAGTCTCTATTCTAAAAGAAAATCCTTTTTTACCAAACCAAATTTATTTTTTTCTAAATGTATTACAACAGTAACAGTCGAAGTAATAATTTCTAACTTTGTTGAGCTTATAATAGTTTAATCACTAATCAGTCTCTATTGAAGAATACATTTAAACAAGACAGCACTATTCATTAAGACAGCCTGAATTTAAAATCTTATAACTAATCTTACATAATCTTTTAAAAACTTTTAACAAACAATTTTTTATAAAACAAAATATACTTCTTTAACCGTAACACAAAAATTAAACTCTTCTTTAATTATTAACTTCAACAAATTAACATAATCAACATGTCTTGGTATCTCTATATTATCTTAATCAGACTCATCGTTTTATGAAACACAGTTAATACAAACAAAGTAAATGCTACCTCTGTTTGAGATACATTTTTCATGGGCCCATTGTTTGCAAAGATTGCATTGAATCCAACCTTCGCCTGGAACACTGTCACTGTACTTCTCGCAGCAAATCAAACAGAAGCATTCATCGTCAGAGCTGGAATCACTATTAACCTCTTGTAAAATAGCTTTTTTTACTTTCTCAACTCTTTTAGTTGCTTTGCTTTTCTTGTTTACATCTTTAGCCTTTTTCTTACTCAAAGTTTCTTGTTCTTTACGTAGATTTTCTTTTTCTGGTATGTCCGTCAAAATAGCAGTTTTTCGGCGCTTTCTATTAATACGAGTAGTTGACTTTCATGGTCCGGCTTTAGGTAGTGGTCGCACGATTTCGCGGGAAAAACATTCGTGTGGATCAACTGATGTTAATATCTGTGCATCATATGATGTTGATGGCTGCGGATCTAACGGTGTTGAAGGTTGTGGATTAGACAATATTGTTGGCGGAGGAGTGGTCGATGTCGAAGGCTGTGGCTCATTACTAACAGTTTCCATAGGACGGTCCGTTACGTAACTGATGCAAAATCAGCGTCATTAAATTTATGTTGGTTGAAGGGAAATATGCCAGTTTTTTCGAATCCACTCATTATATTACTCGGTGTCAAAAATAAAGGTAAAGAAGAGCGGACGATCCCAGGGATATCGTATATGGTCATGCTTTTTCCAGCGTTATTCCGCATCCAAGCATCTTGAGCTGAAGACAGATATCTTTTAAAAGGGCCATATACCGACACGTCAAGTGGCTGTAATTTGTGAGAACAGTGTGGAGGGAAAGAGAGCATGACCACTCCATTTTCTTTAGCTAAATCTGGTGTTGGTACAGATAAGTGCGAAGAATGGTTGTCTAAAACCAACAGAATAGGAAATTCTTTAGAAGGTCTAACGTGCTTGATAAAATGCTGCATACAGGAAAAACTCGTCATTAGTGATCCAACCGCTAGAATTCCCAGCACCAATGCAATCAGTAGGACCGTCCCGAATGAAATGATCGTGAAACTTTTTGCGAGGGAAGATGAACATAGGTGGAACTGATGAACCTGTAGCAGAAACCGCTACTAACAGGGTTACATTAGTTCCACGTTCACCGGATGTTATTGATCCAACATTTCTCTTTCCTTTAGTAGCAACTATTTTTGATGGTTTGGTGACGGTGGATACACTAGTTTCATCCACATTCCATATGGCAGAAGCTGTAAATTTGAATCGATCCACAACGTTAGCTAATTTAGTGTAAAACTTTTGCACATTATACTTATTGAAAGACGTAGCACTGCTGAGGCTAGTCGCTTCAGGTTTTTTTATGGAAAGACTTGTATTACGTTTGAGAAATGCAGACATCCTATCTCTACCGGCCATTTTATTTGTATGCCATGTTGACGGTACACTTATTTTATATTTAATGGCACAGTCATAAGCCATGCGACGAACTTCTTTAGGACCTATGCCGTGAAAAATTTGTGCAAGTTTGAGCAAGTATTCTGTGAAACTGGCTTCTTGTTCTTTATTAAATATCTGCCGTGGAGATCCATAGCCAAATCTCAAGTTAACAGGGTCATTCTTCGTTCGCTTAATAAATCTTGACAATGAAGTTTTACTTAATTCATAATCACGACATACCTGCCTCAATGATTTATTTTAATTGATAACTAAATCTGCTGCCCGTTGCATCAACTCAACAGATTTAGTACCACGATCCGATTTTCTTTTATAGTTGCGCATACTGAAACAAAAAGTCTTTATTAACGCACATATTAATGAGGGCCAAAAGGTCCACAATGGACCTTTTTGCCCCAACCACGTGTAAATATTTTTGGAGGTTATAACGAAATAACCGTTAAACCGAGCCTAAAACTAATAATAAATCGTGAAAAACAAATAAATCACTTATACTAATAAATTATGTTTAGGTGTGATAAACGAAAAACTACTGCTCGAAGCTAAAAAGTAAAATGATGAAAAAAACTTACGTTAAAATTTTTAGATGTAGTCGTATATCTTCGGCTAGCGACGCTGCTCAACTGCCGGCGATGCCCCATTACGCCTCCCGCACTCTCTTCATTCCGCGTACATAGTTAGAACGCACGATATACCGCTAGTTTTTTAGATACTTATGGTGGACCTTTATACCCGCGGATCTTTAAGCCCCGCCCTACCTACTCTCTTGCTAATTTGACAAACCTAGTGGGAATGCCGTCATGACCTGGTGCACTGCACTGTCAGATTTTAGTTTATTTATTATTTTATTAATTTCATAGGGGTCTGTGGGTGCGAAAGACATAGATTGAAGCTGAGAGTTGGTCAAACGCTTGCCTTGCCAATGCATGCTCCGTTTTATTGAGTTTTGTAGGATGACGTCCGCCAGACTTTTACCAATGGTTGTGAAGTATGTGTTGATTTTGTTTAACGATTCCATTGTAGTGCTCCCAATCTTAAGCAACTCTGGGGGCACTTCGGTTTTCGTTTATATACTACATATGTCCCACTCCAGGTTTTTTTGATATTTTTTCACTTTTTAGTAGTTCCTTTTGATAATACTGCTGCTTCAAAGACTAATATTTTATTGAAAGTCTTTCTTATTTTATATATGTGTTAATTGGGTCTTCATTCGGTCATATTTTGACCCTTTTATGCAACTTATCTCTTTTACGAATTGATCTTACAACGCCTATCGTAATTCAAGACTTAAGAGGTGCTTTCTTTTTGGATTTGTAATTAGTGCTAGAGCACTCGTTAATGATATTCGTAACAATATTGATAAGATGTTCCGCAGTTTGGTTTACATCCCTCAACTTAAAATAGTGTGACTAGTCTATGTCACTTAGATTATTTGACGACCGGGCGTAGTCTAGTAGCTGTTTTGTGTGTGTTTTTTAACTTCGGCAGGATAGGACTGTGATCAGTCAATGGTGGAAAAACCATGGTTTGCCATTTTTCAATCATCTTTACCACCCGTGAGGTATAAGAGAGAAGCCTCGTTTCTAGCTAAAAGGGGTCTCCGTTTTTCTACATACACCATACGAAACAAAGCAGCGTTAAGCTTTCACTGGTGTTCTTTGAGAGCGTGGTAGTCACGTAATTTTTTTTTAATTCGGGGAGACAAATGTGACAGAAAAGGCGTTACATCCTTCAGGTTACAATAATAATTTCTGTCAATTTTTTTTATAAAATTAATGGTAAACTATTTAATAATTATATAGAAATTATATATGAAATGAAAGGTGATTAATTCTAAAATACAATTTTATTTACACTATTCAATATGCTCTCCCCTATTTTGAATACATGCCCTTAATCGACGCGGTCAATCATCAATCGCAGCACGCACCACTCTCATATCTATTACTGCCGCTGCTTTATCCAAAGATGCTCAGACAGGTTCCAAATTCTGATGATATTTAGCGCAGACTTTCTCCTCCAAATTTTGCAATATCTTATAATTCAGTGGACTTAAATCTGGACTAGAAGAGGGCCAGTCTTCATGTCCGATAAAGTCAATTCCATGGGCGGTCAACCAGTTTTGTGTACTTCGTGCCCTATGAGCTGGTGCAGAGTCCTGTTGGAATATCCAATGTCTGTTTTTGAATATTGTTTAAGAAAGAGGTTCCACTATGTTTGTTAGGAGGGTATTTTGGTACACCTTGGCACTGGTTTTTACACCTTTTTCACAGAAAAACACCTCAGTTGAACCTGAATATGAGACTCCAAGCCCAACCATGAGTGATGATGGATAATGTGCTCGTTGAAACGTTGGAATACGCTGGCTTCCTCATTGCTGTGATCATACACCTTATCATTTTGTTTATTATAACTTTCATCGATGTTAAAAAAAATCATCTGAAAACATATTGCTGTATTTTTTCCGCGTACCGCCGTAACAAGGCACGGGATTTATCCAGGCTGATTTTTTTCAAACGCTCGTTCAAAAAATGTCCGGTCTTCTTACGATAAGCTCACAGTCCTAGTTCTTCATTGATCAGTCTTTTGACCGTGGTTCTGCTTAGGCCCATCTGAAGAGCTAAGATTTTTTGTTTACGAACAGGATTCCGTTGGATTCGCGCCTTCACTGCTTTGATGATCGCGAGTGTCCTAATTGTACGAGATCGGCCGGTCCTCTTACGATCTTCGAACCTTGAATCCTCAGTGAATCATTTGATAGTGCGATAAACAAATCGTAGGGTTATTTTTTGTAGAATATTGAAAATCTCTTTTGGGGCGTAACCACAGCGGTGCAACGCGATAACCGCTACTCAATCTTCTTTTTTCGACCACTCATATTTGAAATATGGTTTAAGATATTTATTTCTCAAAAGAATTAAAATTCACTTACATGAGAAATGTACAATACTAA
This sequence comes from Parnassius apollo, assembly GCA_907164705.1. Taxonomy (NCBI): domain Eukaryota; kingdom Metazoa; phylum Arthropoda; class Insecta; order Lepidoptera; family Papilionidae; genus Parnassius; species Parnassius apollo. The sequence goes on along the minus strand of CAJQZP010001218.1, from coordinate 6,531,442 downwards.
CATAATTTTATATTAAACGGCTCTACACACAAACAAACCGATAACAAAATAAAAATACATTATTTTTTTATAGTCTAAACAAATAATGTTAAAAAGTTATGAGTAAATATTAAAATAATAAAAGAAGGCTACCAAAGATTAAGATAAACATTCATGACGGTTACTTTATTTGGTTCGATCGCGGAGTGCAAAATTATTCATATACCGACTTTTAGCTTCATTTAATCGAATTTACGTTGAACAATAGAGACTGGAAGTGAGTAGAGAGAGAGTAGAGTAGAGTATTCGGGGTCAATTTTATTTAATAATTTGTAGTCACACTGTTTCAACATTTCCATATACATCGAAGTTGTAAGTTCTAGGGATGATAGTTCTACATTGTAGTCACCAAATACCACTGCCCTTCTGCGCGATTCTAATTTTGTTGAATATGTTTCTATGAATTTATTAATATTGCTGTTGTCGGGTTTTCTATAGATGACACACACATCCAGCGAATACTTGTCAACATGTATCCATAGATAATGATTGTTATCAAGACATTGTTCTTCTATAAGATAATGTTTCATCATATTGTGTGCGAAGATTGATACTCCACCACCTCTGCTACTAGGTCTAAAGTTCCTCTTCACACTTTATCTAGGTTTCCGTTATCAAAATTAAGTGAATTAAAGTAAATTTAAAACATTTTAAAATACATTTAGTTCATTGAATAAAAACTAAATTTACGGATTTTATCGCGTTTATTTCACTACTTTTACTTATTTTTAATTCCCGACGTTTCGCGATAAAACACGATAAAACGCGATAAAATCCGTAAATTTAGTTTTTATTCAATGTGTAGTGTTCGCGTAAATTTAAGAAACCATTATAAATATTAGTTCGTCAAATTTGCTGGCTTTAACTATACTGCGTGCATTAATATACAGACATTTTAAAGAGTCTTTTGTCGTTAGGATATTCTCATACTGAGAAGCTAGTTGGTAAGAAATATGTTTAGAGATTGTAATTTGATTATCATAGAATTTTGTTAGTTTTTTGGCTTAATTTTATATTATATATTATTCTATTTTAGGTATATCTTTGCTGTATTTGATGACCTAAATAGGTTCATCGCTCCGATGTCCTTACGATGTTTCAACTCTTCTTTATGTTTTTTGTAGAAAGATTGTTGTTGAGGCGTTTGATCTGGGAAAATTTTAATGGGATTCAGTTTTTCATTACTTTTAGAACTTAATACAAAAATTGCTTCTTCTGGTGTTGAGAAACACACTTTGAGTAGGCGTTGCTTGTCTGGCGCATACTTTCCCAGGCGTGTAATACTTTTTGGTTCTGTACAATCGTTTGAGATCTTTTTTAATAAACCAAGTACTTCTTTCTTCTCAGCCTCTTTTTTTCTTTATAGTCAGATATGTTTGTTTCCATTAATCCAGTTATTACGATATTCTTGCTTCTAACCAATCGATCAGAAAGTTCTGCCATCACAGTTTCTTCTATTGTGCTTCTAACGGTTGTTGCGGTAAGTGGATCTATTAGTTTTGTACTTTGAAGGTTTTTTTTTTATTTCAGAGTCTAACTTTTCTATTTGTTTATCTTTTTCATTATATTTACTGATCAAGTTCTCTATATTTTGCTTTATTTTCTCATTTTCGAATTGGAGACTATCTATCTTGGTCTTAAGATCTTTTACATGTTCTTTCAATGAACTTACATCTTCCGATATTCTGTTTATGGCCTCCGTTTGATTCGCGTTAATTGACATTAGAACTTGCATCATTTCTGTCATTCCCTTTCGTATTTCACGTAATTCTTCTTTAATATCTTGATCACCAGTGTATTTCCGCTTACTACGAAATGTAACTTGTGGCGCTGTAGAAACGTTTGTGGCTGACTCTCCCGTCGACAAATTGGGCTGTGAACCACTAATTCCGGCACCTGTGCCACTTCTTGTAGGTGAGCGTATTGGCATCATGTTGATCGGTGGCGTGTGTATTCACTCGCAGCGTACTTAGCAGAGTAATGTCATAACAGCGTAGGGGAGTGTATGCCGATTTATTTTATGCACCTTATTAACTTAAGAATTAAGTTCGTTTATATTATTTTTGTAATTATAACCGATAACACGTCCACTTTGTTCGGTGTCGCGCATAATCACGGAAATGAATGAAAATTAATGCCTTTTTTATTTTCGGCAAGCGCAAATGTTATATTTTTAAAATTTGTGAATTTCATCTAGCCAGTATTCAAAAATTTTAAATAATAAGATTTTGACAGAACTTATGACCCGGCTAAGTATATTACCACGATTGCTACTATAGCTGTCATTTAGTCGTACTTGGGTTCTAACATCTATTAGGAGAAAAATGTACTAGCTAAATTTTGTTATTTTATGAAAATTAAAGACAAAACTATAATTAATATTTCTCACAAACGACGCTGTGAAAGAACCAGAATCGATTAAGCGCTTAACTTGCAGACAAGCAATTACCAAACGTCCAGCAAAACTCCGTTTTATTCACAATAATATAAAAAATTGTATTATTAAATAGATTATATTATTTCAACTTAAATTTAAATTATGTTATTTATTTCTTAGCTTTCCATCATTTTTACTCGCTACTATAGTGCGTATTAGCGAACTGCACTTAATCTTGAAATATATTATTTTTAACACATGAATATTTCCTTACGATGTCTCACGTGACAAATCGGCACTAAAATTTATAATTAACCATTTCGTTGATCCCGGCGGGATTGAACGTGAGTAGTCTCTGAGCTATCGCAGCTGTTAATCATCTTTCTAGTCGTAATTATCAGTCAATAAAAAATAGGAATTACTGAATAGAAAAAAAAATATAATAATTTCAAGAAGGCTACATCTTATTCAGACTAATGACGAATGTTTAAATTATAAATACATATAAAACAATATTCGATAAAGATGTACCTATTCTTATATTTATTTATGACTGCCTCGTTGGTCGGGTGGTTGTTAAAGTGACCGCTGTTCATGAAGTCACGGGTTCGAATCCCGGGTCGAGTCAAAAAAATTGTTTATGAGTTTTTCCATCAAGAAATTCTCAGTAGCTGCCCGAAGTCAGGAAATTAACGGTGTTTCATCCGCGTACGTCAGAAATCACGTAAACCCGTTGGTCCTGTGACTGATCTGTCTCTGTGGTCGTGTGGTCACATTTGACTATGAAAGTGAGGGATACAGAGTGCACATAAGCTTGCACATACGGTTTGGCACTATAACCCCGTCCTGAGCTGATGGGTAGTCTACAGTTAGGCTATCCACCGTGAGCGAAATTCGATCTCCAGTATATTATTATTTATTATTTCTATATACAAAAGCCACGCACTCTTGTACGAAAAACCTACTTAACTGTTAAAAATTAAACAAAATTTTATGAGATGTTTATTTCAAATTCTTTTTTTTTTTTGGACCGAAGTAGTACACAGTTAGACATGTCTCTATGATTACTTCTTTTAAAAATCATGCAAACGAAGCCATGACGAGCCAGTACCAACTTACTATTAAATTACAATAAGAGAAGAAAATTAACATTATATATATTAAACATTAGTAATTTATACTTTTTGTTTGCTGTGCCAATTAAGTGACAGTTCTCAAAAATTTAACTTTTATAAATGCAAAGTAGGGTTCCAAGGTACGTACTTGTAATTAATTATCGCACGAAGACAGCGTACAAAACGATCTCTTTAATTTTTAATTAGGGGGAGATAAGAATTTTGTGCAAAAAATTGCACCAGGATTTTAAAATATTATCAGTGCAGTAAAGCACAGTGAATTAAAACTGTAGGGATTTAAGGTGGATGAAAACTAGCTCGTTAACTTTTTTTTTAATCTTGCATTGGAATTGTCATATTCCAGACTGTGATGAATTGCTTACTCAGCATGATCATTTTGTTTTTGGATAACAAAAGATTTTGACGAATAAGCTTAGAGAAACCTAACTAAAAAGCGTTCAAACATTTTTATGTTATTATTTGTGAAGTTGTAGTAAATAACTCGTTAATTAAATTAAAAATTGATTATTTTAAAGAATATCAGATAACATAATAAAGTTTATCTAATAAAATCCCAAATTACATTATGAGGGTTGGCGTGCATTTTCGATGCAACTGTTTTCTGGTTTATTAGAATTCAGTAACCACCGAGCTTAAGATAAATTTTAATTACTTTTGTTTTCTGACATGTGATGTCTTTTATCAGGTCAGGAAAAAAATTCTTCGTATTTTGTTTGTATGAAATTGAAGAAAAATCTCTTTGGTTGTACTGTTTGTATTATATTTTTTGTATATTTTTCTCTCTTTTTAATATCAAAACATAAAGGGCATTGAAAATAAGGAAAATAAAAAGTAAAAGAATACTTTCCCACAATTTTTCAATTGTTTTTCTGTCCGCCAAAATGTATAAATCTAACAAAGAAATTCGATACATTCTGAATTTTTAATACAGAAAAGAGAAAAATGCGACTAAAGCCTCGAAAAATAATTGTGACATTTATGGATCTAATGCAGTGTAAGTAATATTAGCATAAAGTTTGTTCATACGTTTTCAGTCCGGGATTTTAGACATCAAAGATGCAGCTCGGAGTGGTCGCTCTCATACCATAAATTCGATGCCATTTTTGAAAAAGTGTAGAAGTATCGCCATATTATCGTTTCGTATAGTATCGTAGTTACAACATGGCCAAGGAATAAAGGATTGACCACAAAACGTTTTGACCCATTTGAAAATGTCTGGCTATACAAAAATACCGATATTTGTGTACACCAGGAGCTCACTGAAAGAAACGTGTACTTATTTGCGCTTCTCTATTGAAATGTAATGAAACTCAATCATTTTTGAAAAGATTGTAATGTAAAGTAGATCACTTGCGACAAGAACGTGCGAAACAGTCATGGTCCATGGTCAGAGGGTAGTCAAGCTCTACAGACTGTAGCAAAACTCGGATTAATACGCAAAAAGTGATGCTGATGCCACCATACGGTGGGATTGGAACGGCATCGTTCATTATGAGCTATGACCGCCGGGTAAAACCATCGATTTGGGTCTTTACTGCCAACAACTAATGAGACTCAAGCAGGAAATTGAGGAAAAATTGCCAGGATTGATTAACAGAAAAGAGGTAGTCGCCAGACGAAATACATCTTTGACCACACAGCAAAATTGAAGAGCTTGGTTGGGAAGTGTTAATGCATCCACCATATAGTCCTGATACTGATGAATCTGAGGGCGTTCCTAAGATATTCACCTGTTTCGGTATCTTCAGAATTCTTTGAATAGTGTTAGGATAACATCAAGAGAGACTGTCAAAATTACTTGTTACAATTTTTTATCAAAAATTCCAAGATTTCTGCAGCAACGGGATTATGTATGTCACAACCCATAAAATAGCAACAAATGACTGAATAAAATGGCATATATATACGTTATAATTATGTTATTAACTACTTTGAAGATAATTTCTTGAATTTGTGTATAAAATACGAAGAAATTTTTTAAACCTATTGCGCGCACGAAGGTTTATGAGATTTGGCATAGTTAAAATGTATATAGGAAGAAGGATCGCAGAAAGCTAAAATTTATAAAAAACAGCTTGCTTTTTAAACAAACTTTATTTTGCCCATTTGTGGGCACGGTGGGAATATATTTGACTGTATATTCCCACCGTGCCCACAAATGGGCATAAAACTATTGAAAAGATGAATGATTAATGGCTCATGATGACTGATTATAGGGGCTCATAATGGAACAGATTTAACTGACATACGTGTATTATGCTCTAACTTTCTTATAAGAAGGTATTTTACATAATTCCTCTCACCACACCCACGGTTAAGTGGTAGATAATTCCGACCTTTTTAATTTATAGAAAAGAATAATAATTAAATAAATTTTAATCAGACATACTGGGAGGCTATGTTCAGCTGTAATAATGTTGTTGATCATGATAGTGATTTCATTCATTAGTTTCTATACATTTTTGTTGTTATTAAATGTACGACAATGTAAAATTTACTTTTTTGAGAACTGCAATTAATTCTCAGGGTCAAACAACTTATTTCTTAATGACTTAAAACCTACAGAATTGATAAATATTAACTGAAATGCGAAAAGTAACAATCTGAATTTAATGCATTTTCTGCTCAACTGTTGCACTGATTTCAATCAGCCCCAGACCGATATTCAGCGCGTGGAAAATCAGCACTTCGAAATTGCCTTCATTTGGATATCCCTCTCTCAGTGTGAAATTGTGTTTTTGGTATACTTTACTTAAATGCGTTCGGAAATATTTCAGCAAGATACAGAGACTGAGGGAACTACACAATAAAACTAAAACAATAAAACTAAACAATAATTACGATCTGCATTAAAAATGCTGTTTTTCTTTTTGAACTGTACAAAGGAGATATTGAAAGAAATTGTACATAATGATTACTTAAATTTACGCGAACACTACACATTGAATAAAACTACTGCACTGAGCACTATGCTCAAAGTTGTTGAAGGGTATGTAAATCTGGGACAAGTAGCCCGACTAGGTCCAGCATTGTCCAACTTTGACCTAGAGGTCAATCGACGGATTCAAATCAGCTGGGCAGCGTTCGGGAGATCACGACACATCTTCTCATCAGGCATACCTCAAAACTAGATTGTACAAGCAGTGCGTGTTGCCAAAGATGACCTATGGATTGGACACGTGATGGCCCATTTACTTTCTACCACTTAAATGGTGTGCAAATATTTTATAAGTATACATGCAAAAAAAATTTAAACAACAAATGTGAATTCAATTTCGTACATTTATGATTAATTGATATCAATATCATGTCGTTTAAGTAATAGGTTTCAAAATGTCACATTGTGTAATGATTGTTCTTAATTATTAATATCCATACTTTCAGTTTGTTTGTTATTAGATATATATCAATATTAGAGACTTCGGATTTATTTTCCACAAAAAGACATAAATTCATTTAGGTCGTAAAAACATTTTTCTTTTAACCATTGTATCAAGTTGCCGTTAATGTTCCTTGAAGATTTTATATTTGTTAAAAATTGTTTTATAAAAACCAATTAGGTTTTCCTTCGCCTTTCTAATTCTTCAATAGTTGTATTAAAAGATAATAATTGGATAATTCGTCGCAAAACATCATTTTGCGCTGTATGGTTCCTAAAACATTTGAGTCCCGGATCCCACAAATATGGCTCTGTTTGCAGAATCTTAAGAAACGTAATAACTTTTTTATTATTCAGTCAGACAAACGTAGTGTGGCCGCTTTAACGCGTTATTTCGTGCGTTAATCTCTTTGATGTACCGCTACTCGAGTTATCACCAAACGGCAATCGGCATTGTTAATTTCATTGTCAAATTAACGCGTTAAGTTGTGGCCACACTTACATTCAATATCCATCATCGTGATAATTGACGGCATTTCTCGTTAGTGTGGCCACAGCATAAGATTGTACAAAAATGATAAAATAAACAAGCTCCGTGGTGCAGTGGCTTAGCGTTGGGTTGCTGCGCAGGGGGGCCACGGGTGTAAATCCCGCACAGAACAAGTATTTGTATGGTCTACAAATAATTGTTCCGGGTCTGGATGTATGTCCTTGTTCAAATTACGTTTGTAAACTGCCACCACGATACAGGAGAAAATTTTAGTGTGGAGGTAATGTTTAAAAAAAAAGAAAAAGTCTAAAATTAATAAAATAATTAATCAAATATGTTGAGTTTTATAAAATAATACATTTTTTGTATTGTATTAAGTTATATAACACATATAGGTACACTATATTTAGTTTAGTTTTCTTGTGTTTTCTCCCCCTTTGTGGACATAATTTTTTTATAAGTGTCACAGATAAAATTGCGTGTCTCCTATAAATTAATAATAATAAAAATATTAAAGTAGTGCCGTCACTGAGATATACTATATAGTATAATATACATATACTAGATAGACTATAAACACCTTTAAATTGCACCATCAGAAAGGTGAGAACATAAGAGTCACCTAGGTCCTTATGATCCCTTTCAAATGAGGTCAAACACGATTGTCCTATCTAGTGGAGTCACTGAGATCCTATATCCACCTTCGTATTGCACCATCAGAAAGGTGAGATCATAATAGTCACCTAGGTCTTTATATGCCCTTTCAAATGAGTTCAAACACGATCGTCCTATCTAGTGGCGTCACTAAGATCCTATACTCACCTTCGGAGTCCACCATCAGCTAGGAGATATCATCATAGTCATCTAGGTCTTCATGAACCTTTTTGAAAATGATTTGAAAAAAGCACGACAGTTCTACGTAACATCACTAAGATCCTTTACCCATCTTCTGAGTCAATCATAAGGAAGGTGACATCATCACAGTCACCTTAGTCTTCATCCTCCGTCAAATGAAATCCTTTAAATATATAAAATAATAAAAAATCTAAATAGCATAGAAATAATGTATGTAGCTACTAAGAAAGTAGATACTTACAAGTAAGTAAAACGAACTCAAGCCAGCGGATTACGACGCGCCCGGAAAACTCCGTGGAGTGCCATCAGTTAAAAAATTCAACTTAAGATTTGCACTCACGATCAGTTTTTGGATTTACGTCAGTTGGATTGAGCAATTTCAACTGACAGTGCGACCGAAAAATCGTGGGTTGTTGTCAGTTGAAAATTTCAACTTAAAATTCCACACTCACGTTTTTGGATGTACGTCAGTTCAACTGATCATTTTAACTGACCCTGTGTGGCGTCCACAATTCCAATCCTTCGTTCATCCTGAATTCACATTATTGGGTGTTTGAAGACTTCCCCGATTTCTCGCGGCACTAGGACACCGAGTATGACCGATACTCGGATACCGATGCCGATAGCCGATACCCCCACAGAATTACTTAAGAAAGATTCACTTAAAAGATAATTAATTTAAAGTTAACGTTTCATAAGCCAAAACTGCCTTTTCATAAACACAACAAAGTTATTTAATTAAAATACTGCCGAAACATTATTACGATATAACCGTAACAGAATAATATAGTTTATAGGAAAATTGTTAAATTTTGAAAAAGGAGGATTTTTATTTGACTGTATTTTTTTGATGTAGGTTTGCCCGCGACTTCCTTTACCTGGATTTTGAAATAAATAAAATTTTTGTCTGTGGAACGAAAGTCCTCCCGGCAAGGTTTCATCTCGTGGAAGGCCTATGTTACGTGTTACAACCTATACCACGCGGAACATTTTTTTTTTTTTTTTTTTATAGAAGAGGGGGCAAACGAGCATGTGGCTCACCTGATGTTAAGTGACTACCGCCGCCCATGATCAACCGCAACACCAGGGGAATTGCAGGTGCGTTGCCGGCCCTTTAGAAAGGAGTAAGCTCTTTTCTTGAAGGTCCCCAGGTCGTATCGGTCCGGAAAAATCACCGGTGGTAAATTATTCCACAGAGAGGTTGTACGCGGAAGAAAACTCCTTTTGAAACGTACAGTGGTGGACCGCCAAGCATCCAGATGGTGTGGATGGTATCGGGACGTTTGCCGTGTAGTGTGTTCACGAAATTTGGCGGCTGGGATTAATCCGAACAATTCCTCAGAGCACTCCCCGTGATAGATGCGATAAAATACGCAAAGAGATGCAACATCTCTTCGCAGCGCCAGTGAGTCAAGCCGATCGGAAAGCACTCGGTCATCGACGATTCGAGCCGCTCTGCGCTGGATGCGGTCAAGTGGAAGGAGCTGGTACTGGGGAGCCCCAGCCCAGAGATGGGAACAGTATTCCATGAGCGGCCGAACCTGCGCCTTGTAAAGTTGCAGGCGGTGTGCCGGCATGAAATACTGTCCCGCTCTGCTGAGCACGCCAAGCTTTTTAGAGGCCAATTTGGCCTTCCCTTCCAAGTGACCACGAAACTGCACGTCACTCGATATGTCGACGCCGAGGATTCCGATACTGGCTGAGGCAACAAGGGGAGTGCCTTGAAACTGAGGGGATACGACAAAGGGGTTCTTTTTAGCGGTTAACGCGCAAACTTGTGTCTTCTGGGGGTTAAACTGGACTAGATTTAGTCGCCCCCAATCCGAGACTCTGTCCAGCAGAGACTCGACTTCAGACACAAGTTTGTCCCGGCACTCAGAGACGTTTTCCCGAGAAATATTGGCTCGGCCGGTGTAAAGAGCATCACCAGTGCTGTCATCTGCATAGCAATGAATGCTACGGGTTTGCAACATATCATTGATATGCAGAAGAAACAGCGTTGGCGATAGCACGCAGCCCTGTGGAACACCAGCATTAATAAGCTTGCAATCGGAGCTTGCACCGTCTACAACGACCTTGATGCTCCGATCTGCAAGAAAACTGGTGATCCAATCGCACAATTTCTCGGGAAGCCCATAGGAAGGGAGCTTCGAAAGAAGCGCTTTGTGCCAAACCCGATCGAAGGCCTTCGCAATGTCCAAACTAACGGCCAATGCCTCCCCCCTTGGACTCTACTGCCTCCGCCCATCTGTGAGTTAGGTAGACCAGAAGATCACCAGCTGACCTACCACGGCGAAAACCGTATTGGCGGTCACTAATCAGTTGGTGATCCTCAAGGTACCTCATGAGCTGGCAGTTTACAATGGACTCCATTGTTTTGGAGAACAAGGAGGTGATGGCGATAGGCCGGTAGTTGGACGGGTCTGAGCGGTGGCCTTTTTTAGTGATCGGGTGGACGAAAGCCGTCTTCCATGATTTTGGGACTACGCCTAGGGAGTAGGAGTACCGGAAAAGACGCGTTAAAACCGGTGCCAACTCTGGAGCACACGTCCTCAGCACAATTGGGGGGATTCCATCAGGCCCACTCGACTTATAGATGTCCAGGGAGAGGGAGTGCTTTGCGAACCGAGCGCTGAGTGAACTGCACTTCCGGCATGGAGCACTCACACCGCGGGATGGTCGGCGGCGTACTCCCCCCGTCATCGAGAGTCGAGTTAGACGCAAAGAAAGAGCCTAGAAGATCGGCTTACTCCTTTGCGGTGTGGGCCAGTGAGTCGTCCTCCCTGTGCAGAGATGGAAGAGATGGCTGACAGAAATTCCCTGGACAGCCTTGGCGAGAGACCAGAATGCACGGGTTCCAGAAGGAAGACGAACTAGTCTCTCGCCAATTCTGCCTATGTGCTCTGACTTTGCCTTGGCAATGACTCTTTTGAAGGACCTAGAGGCGGAATTATACTTCTTTTTTAGAGCGCTGGTGTTTACATCCCTGGACGCTGAAGCGTCAGCCCAGGCTCGGTAGCACTCCTGCTTATAGCATGATGCTATTTTACAGGAGCGACCAAACCATGGCTGAGATTTGCCTCCAATGGGCACCACAGAGGAAGGAATAAAAAGTTCCATACCCTGAAGTACCACATCAGCGACAGAATCCGCAACAACGTTGGGATCATCCGGCGAGAAGCAAACCCGCCCCCAAGGGTAGGATGCAAAGAAAGACCTGACCTATAGTGCCAAACACGGCGGCAGCCTGCAGAATGCAACCGCGATTTCAGCGTGAGTGGCACCACACTCCAGACAAGACAATGGTCCGAGGAGCCTAAAGGGGCGTCGACGGAAATCTGATATCCGTCCGGGTGAGAGGTCAGCAGAAGGTCCAACAGGGAAGGTGCATGATCCTCCACATCTGGAATCCGCGTAGGCGAAGTAACCAGTTGTGTCAGACCATGTTCTATATATAATAAATTCGTTTGGAAAATTCGATAGCGTGATTTAGGCTTCTAATAAACACAGTCCATTTACGTTATTGTAGCGCGATGATAGCGTTGCCACAAAATTTCTCTTTTCGGCTAAGGTACAGGTGAAGCTCGTCTGAGAACGTCACACATTAAACTTTCAGTGGATAAGCAGTTCTTCGTCATTTCAATTCTTGTAATTTGTAGACGAATAGGATATAACAAAAATTGGGAGAAAACTGTATCCTTTTAAAGTTGAACGTATTGTCTGATGGGATTAAAGGAAGTCTGGGAATAAAAAATACTATTTCGTGACCACATCCCGTGATTACCACTGCTTGTACGACATTCTAATTGAGAACTTCTACTTGTAGTCTAGTCCCGACGCACAATGTGTGGTAATAGTGTAGGGTCCTCCACTACTACCACAGAATGGTGGTAGTATTGGACGACGTAAACTCTATGAAGCGTGGGGCTTTAACCTTCAGTTACCGATACGAGGCTGCCACTCGAGAACCTTGCCTGCCCATCGGTTATCGGTTCTTCGAGCTATATGGCTGGCACATTCCCACTACAGCTTACTTATCCATTGGTATGTCGGTTACCCCCATTCTTCTGCGCATATTCTCTTCTCTATTTCTATCACGTATATTAACTACTAGTTTAGCTTACAGCTCGGTGAGCGATTTTGAGCTTCGTCGTACCACCATCAGTGAAGTATTACGTCCCAGATCCTCATGTGATCATTGGCAAAACGCACTGGTTGTGTACTTCTTTTCTTAAGTTAAACGGGACAAAAAGATGTGTTGTAATCTCCCGAACTCTGCCTAGATGTGTAGATTCGATCGAAGTAGGACTTATTTATTGGGTCAATACCTTAGACCTAGGGGAACACACTCGTCAACAACTTCAAGCTTAGTGTTCACAACAACTACGTAGACATAACATGGACGTAATATATGACTGTTTATTTATAATGTAGGTGATTCACTTATTATTGGTGTGATACACTTGTTTATTTATAGCTTTTTTATTTCCCAATGTTTCGGGTGCTTTGGTGCTTTATAACACTACAGTCATAAATGGTCTAAAGTGTTTGACATTTTGTTGTAATATTTAATAGGAGATACATTCCGCTTATAAATTTCAATCATTAGTGTGACTTACGCAAAAAAAGCTTATATTATTGTAAACTCTTGGTTTATTATACTTGAGATTGAATTTAGTTTTTTTTTAATAATAGAACCCCAAGCAGATGGTACACAGCCATCTTCCCAGAGATCAGACTATTAAACTTTGCAGTGTCATCGAACAAAAAGTCTATGTTTAGTAAACACGTAGGTACAGACGTATCAAAAGATTTGATACAGATCCATAGTCAGTGAATTGTTTATAGCACCCGTAACATAAATAAGTAAAAAATAAGTGGAAATATTTTTCGCTTTAAAATTTAAATTTAAATTTTTATTAATATCACTTTATCAGTTTGTAATGCAAATTAAAATCTAACAAATATTTATAATTAAGAAAGAATTAATATGTTATAAAATATACACGCAAGGATAACAAGTATATTTAACTACGAAGAAACAAACTATAATGGCGTTACAATACATTGTTAAATTGTAGTACAATAATTGTATAAGAAGTAAATAGCATGATACACGTTGGGGGTAAGCTCATGTCGACTACAATGGATCCAAATGCCCGGATCTGTAATGGACGATTGGAAACAAATCGAAGCAGGTCTTTTGTAGCTCTGTATATGTCAATATCTGAAAATAAATATTTTTTATTTTTACATATTAAGCCAAAGCCGTAAAAATTTTCTGACAGTACTCAAAGTTGCCACTTATGACACACATAGGACGAGATGGGGTGATATGGATTGGGGTGATTGCCTTCTTCTTCAGCTGCCACCACACATTGTTTTTCATTATCCCCTAAACTATACGACCAATTGACATGATGACCTGTATGCGTATTTTATGAAATTTCTTACATAATAAAATTATTCTTTTTCATAAATAATTATATAATATTTTGTCTCATTAGTAGATTTAAAAATTACTTTATAATGTTGAATACATTTTTAATATAAACAAAGTTATCGCGGATTGAATATAAAGGTTCCGAGAATGTATCACTTACTTTTTTATATCTATGGATGATTAATATTTTTTATGTTTTACCGGCGCACGCCGATAAAACTACGAGCATGGTTTTTTTTTCGACTTGATTAAAAATATATTAAAATTTTGAATTGAAAACTAAATGTAAAAAAAAATAAAGACAATGTCAAAACATTTTTTGGAACGGTTCAGTGGTTTCTAAACACAAACAAATTCAATTATTATGAAATATTATTGAGAAGAAAGTATAGACAGTCAGTTCGCTGGACATAATTGAGATATTATAATCATTCGTCAACACCATCAACATTATAACCCATAAATCTTTAGTGGCGGTATTCGGATATCTACAACCCCATATCATATCGTGGGTATTGTAAGACGTGACAAAGGGACACACTCTAGAAGATGGGCGACAGCATCTTCCTAGTAACAACTGAAAATAAAAGACTGCGTGTACCAACTCGTCTGTCAAGCGTGGCGGCTATAGCTAAGTTGTACCTATGTGGCAATCTATTAGGGGTTTTTAATTTTAATTATCTAGGGGAAGGCTTATGTTCAGCAGTGGACAGTTGGTTAGTCTATAACGGTAAGCATAATAATTAGCTAAATTCCAAATCAATAGAAACCGCAATATGGCAGGATTGAAAGATGACCTTATCACAAAAATTGATAGGGGCGTACTCCAATGGTTTGGGCACGTTGAACGAATGAGTGAAGACCGAATGGTGAAGAAAATATATAGAGCGAAAGTAAATATTAAAAGGTGTCGAGGTAGGCCAAGACTAACTTTCGAAGACCATGTGAGCAAATTGCTCGAAGAGGGGTGGGTCAAGAGTACTCGGATACCTAGACGTGCATGTATGAAGAAGTTAATGAACCTGAAAGAAGCGAAAGAGGTATGTAAGGATCGTGACCCTTGGCGATCTGTTCTCTCTGGCTACCCCGTTAGGGATTGTGCGTGAAGATAAGTAAGTAAGTAAGTAATAGAAACCGTAGATGAAAATATTTATGGATTTCACTTTGAAGACGATTTTCGGGAAACTAATTTTAGTGTATGTGTACGTAACGAGACGTCAGCATCAAATTTCAACTCCGAAGAAGCAGTGCAATTATTGCTACCAGTATTAAGCGGCAGAAATAGGAAATGATAGGCAGAAAAGGAATCCTTTCTCCTAGTTAATTCATTAAAATTTGTCGACGTCTGTCTTTTCGGCCGATTACAATATGGATGTTTTAAAGGAAGAGTAAATACGGTTTTGTTACACTAAGATAGTGCAATTAACCGTACAGGGCTTCATAACCGCTTGCAATCAGGGGAAAAGTAGAAGCAGACAGGCTTATAACAGGAAAATGGGAATTTCTGCAAAACTCGTTCTCAGCTAATTTGTATTTGTTTGTAAAATCTAAAGGAATATACCTGCTAACTAACAGTAAAGGAATAAATACGGAATAAATAATAAATAACAAAAACGAGAGTATTTTAGGACTTGCTAGGTACCCCAAAATATCGTACTGGGCGTATGTTTATGTAAAACTTTTTATCTAATACCCATAAATTAAAAAATACTGACTGATAAATAATTGAAGCCAATTTTCAAGTATGATTTCCACTTTACTGTATGTAACATAACAATTTAGCTCTGTAACGTTATATTTAAAAAAAAGGAACTTTTAACTAAAAGAATTGATTAAAACTTTGGGAGTCGATTGAGACTTCTTAACAGATCGTTTCTTAACGGATCTCTATTCAGCCTAAGCCTACCGAATTTCAAAATCTGTTGGTCTTATAGTTCAAAATTTAAACTTCTTCTCTACTTCGATTTCCGAAAACTTCTATAACACTATTAAGTCTGAGTTCCGTTATATTCAAGGTATTTATTAGCCTACTTGTTGTTTTCCGAAAGCTCTAATCTTAAAAGCCTAAGAAAATAGTAAAACTATAAACTTAATTGCAAATTAAGAGATAAACATACCTTCAAGTGAGTAAATTAAGAGCGATGCCAGGCAGCGTTTTAGCTTATTTACATTATTCTGCATTTTCTGCGCTGCTTTTGATAGAAGAAATATTTCAGCTTGGTAACATATTAGTTTAATGCAATTTTTAACCAACGCCCATGTTTTATTATTATATCCCTGAAAAATATTTAGAAAAATGGGACATGTTAATTTTACTTGTTTGTTGGTTGGTTCGATAAAAAAGTGGTTGTTTTTTTATTGTACAAAGGTGACAAACGAGCACACAGTCCACCTGATGGTAAGTGGTTGCTGTGGCCCAGAAATATACATCTTTCCTCGATTGCGAATAAAAATGCTGATGCCTTGTCACCCGTGAGGACCAAGATGGAATGCCTCAATTACAGTAAAATGGGTCACCGGTTCTCTACACTCACCATACGAAACACAGCAGCGTTGAGCGTGGTCCTTCCCCGGTCGAGCCGACCCATTCGTGCTACAACTATACTACTAATATAACTGCAGCATGGCTCTACCATTTGGACCCGTAGCGTTTTGGGACCTATCTCATTAATTTTTTTAATGATTTGCATCAATTTGTCAGTAACTCTATGAAGAGAACTAAACTTGTCCTGTTTGCTGATGACACTAATGCAGTTGTTTCGGCTACTGAAACAGATAGTCTAGAAACGAATATAAACTTGGTTCTAAAAACAATGAAAAATTGGTTTGTTGCTAATGGCCTAGTTATCATCACTGGTAAAACAAACGTGATATTTAGAAACAATGTTAAGAATAGCACTTGCTTAAATACGTTTCTAGATGATAAAAGGATTCAACAAGAAAAAGTTGCAAAATTTTTTGGAGTTAAAACTGAGAGTCATTTAAATTGGAAGCATGAACTAGAATATATTGAAAGCAAAATTAGCTCAGCTTGCTATGTGCTGAGAAGCTTACGAGATGAATTAGATATTAATCATCTAAAGCTGGTATACTATTCGTTGGTTGATTCTAGGCTTCGTTATAGCATACCATTCTGGGGAATAAGTTTTAAATATAATAAATAATGTTTAAAAGGCCTTTATACAGCAAAAACGAGCTATTAGAACAATGGCCCGTATAGGATAACAGGAATCTTATCATGAGTACTTTTTAAAACTTGGGACTATCGCTGTACCTTGTCTTTATATACACATCTTACTCATTAATTTTTCGAAATGTATAAGGGATTATGAGACTATGGATGAAAGAAATAGGAAAAATACAAGAAGACTAGACTTTAAAAATAAAGTTATTCCTCGTCTGGTTACATCACCAAGCACTGCTCACAATAGCAGTCAGTTCCTTCAGTTAATAGGTTACCAGTCAACCAAAAAAGTTGTATGTACAAGAGCGGTTTCAAATTAAGCTCAAAAATTTTTGGTTGGAAAAATGCTCTTTAAGTGTTGATGACTTTGTTGATGATGGTGTTCGATTATCTTAATATAATTGTGGCGTAATCTGAAATCTAATAAGACGTTTTTGACATTAACAATTTCACTTGTATGTTTCATTTGTATTTTTATGACGTTACCATTGTTAAAAGAAATTTATTATGTTTTGCTTATGTATTGCTTGGTTATAATTCTTAATGTATTCTACACAATGTATATTGTTTTGAATAAATTGATTAGATTTGATCAAATCCAATCACAGTGAAATTATGGCACACGGTTCAAGCAACACTTCAATTAATAGGCACACTGGCCATAAAAAGCCCTCCGTGAGCACCACCACCTGCCAGACTACCGTTCCTGCAGACCTGACGTAAGTATATGGCATCACCTTCGATTGCATGATCAGCACAGCTACTATCTGCAGTGCGTGTTATGACTCTACCGCTCACCTCATGGGAATGGGGTCACACGTTCCGTGGCTTTCGACCGCAGCCTTGAGAGTCTCCTCATATGTACCCTCCAGCTAGCACCCGCATGAGGTCGGGTCGACACTTATGCTCTACCAACTAATCAACGGTAGATATAGCCAAAAGGCAGTTATAAGATAGTAGTAATAATTTTGCTTCAGAAAGAAGTTTGTGTCGCTGACGTTGAGTATATGCATTTTTCGACCATGTTTGTCTTACCCACCAACAAGCTGCCTTCAATCATTTAAAGGTGGGAAATTTATAGAGATATATTAATATGTTATTATATAAAACATCATGGATGTCAGACAATCTGCAGCCAGTAATGAAGAGACCCGAATCGGACAAAGCTACTGACGTGTGAATCAAACCAAGCTGCAGAGAGTGCCATTGAGAATAGCGACCCACCAAACAACCATTGCAAAACGCAACAAGCATCAACCCATACAATCCCACTAGATATCACCACCCGCATATTCCCATCGACCAGAACCACAAGATGCGTCGAATTAGGTGCAGCACACCAGCAAATCCATCGCATGACGCAATACCGCAAGTAGCAGTAAGCATTCATGCAACTATCATAGGCGCCCCCTTAAAACACACCTACATGATCACTATCGACTTTTGTAAAAACATTGGTATTGTTGTTTACTAAACATAACACCAACGTTATACACGTAAACTACTAAGACGTAGAAAGAAAAAGCTACCAAACACGCTAACCCCAATCCGAAAGATAGCCGACGTATCATACCGATATCCGCTAAGATGTCGCCCACAAATGTTCTGGGTGTGCAATGTCCACCGGCAATCCATATTGCTACATGGAACTTGCTTACCGCCGGCAATAAGATGATATGACTAGGACAAATCGGTTAGCGGGTCCAAATTTACCCCGGACTCTACGCGCCAGTATAGTGATTCTTTTCAAGTCCTATTTCTATAAGCAAAATGCTTTTACATATTTGAGACCTCCACATATTTTTTTATTATTTATTATTTAACTTTATTATTAAAATATGAACTACTTGAATTTCTATTATTATATACATTTTGAATGTTTTGACAGAGTTAAGCCTTATTTACCGTAATACATAATGTCAGAAATGAATGTATTTTAACTTTATGCTTATTAAGTAGAAGCTTAAACAAATAGAGATCTCTATATAGAATATTTTTTTGTTAAGTTGGTGTAGAAAAAAATTCTGCAGGTCCTCTACGTGTATTCATTATTATATAATTATCTATCAATTTCTAAGGAAGATGAAAAGTCAACAGAATTTTATTTTTATTTATTTAATACATAGAATATTTTACTTTGATTATTATTTATATATTTGATTTATTTTAGACTAATAGTTGTAATATTGATGCACCGGCATGGGGCAAGGCAGAGAATTTTGATTTTATCAAATAATTATAGTTTTAAAATAATACATTAGAAAAAATTAAACTTAACCTACTCAATTTTTATTTAACTAAAACTTTTCCGGTATGACTGAAAGAAGGAAGGAAGTGCCTTCAAAAACATAGGGATGCTCAAATTACAACCAGTGTTTTTTTCGGTTGGTATTCTAACTACAAAGTGCAAACTATGTAGAATATTAAACTTAATTTTCAAGAAAAATCAATCATGTTTACTTATGATATACTTACACTGACACTTATAAATGTTGTTGAATACAAAAAAATGCTCATATATGCAATCGCTGATACCAACATCACTGTAATCTGAAACATTTAATTGTACGATATATTACTTTCCTCTATGCATTTAATCAAGATAATTTATAGAATTAGGTGCTATTTTAGTGACCACCATTCCATGTTCTTTATCTTCAATGAGTAAGTGAAAGTAACACCGTATCCTACCTGTAATCCAAAAATAACATTGAAAATTCTCGTTGCCTTGATAAGGTGTGTATAAGCAAAAGACCATTGATGTATCTTATTATTTTGTTCCCTGTATGTCATAACCCGTACGTCCCCTTCCTCTATTTGTTCGAAAATTTCGGCTAAGGTATTAGTTTCTTTAAGCACTAGTCGTATTATACATTCTAGCTGATCAGACAATACGTATAATATTGAGTATAATACTAAATATTCATAAAAGTAGCGAACATTACACATCATCGTATTTACTTGAAATATATGCAAAAATGCATTGTCAATGATACCATTATTAAGAAGATCGTCATATTTTGAACCGTATGATTGAAAAACTATATTTATGACAACGTAAATTATTAAAGAAACAACAATTAACTTAAATTTATTGTCAAATCTTTTTAGAAACATGTCGTCATTTTGATAAATAGGAAAGTTGGCTGATAATATGGATATTAATTTTTTAAATGATTTTGTATGATAAAAAGCCGTCATTATGAAAAACAATGAATTTCCGAGACTTAAATAAAGACTTAATAAAATGTTAAAATGCAGTAAAGAATAAAAATATCCACAAACTATCACATTTGAAAAGCATATTAGTGTTTGTAATAACAATAGAATATATGATAAATATTTCGTATATTCTTTGTCCATAAAGGATAAGTTCCTAAATATAAAAAGTAAATTTTCAATAAGCAAAATACGTTTTAAAGGTTTCAAAATATACATTTTTTAGACACTAGATCTAACGAGCATAACGAGACAGTACAATAAACTATAAGGGAATGCCGTAAAACGTTAGGGTATTACATTGTAGTTTTACACATTTGATCATAATTCCTTATAGTAAAATAAAATCAATTTAATAAATAATAAATTACACTAATGGATACATTATAGTAATGAATTAGATTACTATTACTATCAGAAGAAAAGCTAACTCACACTGATACGGCAGATAGCAGTGTACTGCGGATTTTTTTATAAAATAAGAGCGACACACAGACTATAAATCTACACGATGGTAAGTGGCTGATGCAGGTCACGACTAATAAATTCAAACAAGAAAATTTCAAATGCGTGAGGATTAAGTTTAAATTCCTATAAATTGTAATATCAATTTTATAATTGATACAGGTTTTCTTCCCTTTCAATCGGAACGTGGTAGTGAGTGCACTCTGCTGTGCTTGACGATGGAAATAGGTACGAGGTACAAAATACACTTGGTACAAAAGATTGGACTAAGGAGAAGAGAAGATGTTCGAAGCTGCCGTTTTTGTTAGTAACCACGCTGCCTCAAGTTGGGCCGCTTGATCTAAAGTGACGGCATATTCGTGCGGCGTCGTTCGGTGAACGTTTTCGTCGCAGTGTGAGTTGGCCCTAATGCCATTTACTTAGAACTCTAAGAACATGATTAGTCGTGTCTGATAAAAAATTAATTTATTGCGTTCTGTTGTACAATCATTTTAATTGAATGAAGAACTTAAATGTCAACACGGCAAATAATAAAAAATATCTGTTGGCACTGAATAAAACTATATTTACGGATTTTATCGCGGTTAATCAACTGTTTTAACTTATTTTTTATCTTCCAATCTTTTGGGTGCTTTACAGCAACCATGGTCACGGAGAAGACTGAGATGTTTGACGTCCCGATATTATAGCTAGTGCGGCTACCTTAAGTTTTTGAATATTAATTTTTGGTCCGATCTACGCAAAACGAGCTTACAGTATCATGAAGTATTGCAGTGGTATGCTTGGGTTTGGGTTTAATTTTATTAATTATAGGATCCCAAGCAGATGGCAGCACCCAACCATCTTCTATATAAAAATTATGATGTTTTTAATTTCAATAGCCTCGCGTATCATCCTTGGCAGGAATCGTTGTTCTTATGCGAGGATTTGTGGCTTATCAAATATGTATGTAGTTGGGACGATCTATAACATGTTCGCAGACCGCGGACTTCCCGGAGCGTCGGTGCTTCAAGTCAGCTATATGTTCCTTCACGCGACTTTTTATAGATATTTTTGTTTGACCTTTGTAAGAGAGACCACATTCACAATCTAGCTTGTATACATCTGCATCTTGTAGAGGAATATTATATTTGATGGATGGTAAAAATTGACTAATCTTCTTCGGCGGCTTGTAGTATGTTTTAATGGAAGCTCGCTTCAAGATGTATCCAACTTTGTCTGTGACTCCTCTGACATATGGTAATACAGCAGGCGCGCACTCGATTGTGGTCGGCTTCTCTCGTTCACTGTGACATAGGCGCGGGACCCGAATCTTGATGTCTTGCAATACTTGCTTGACATGCTGAAGCTCGACGGCCAGATATTTTCGGTCACAGATCCCTCGTGAAGGATGATGGTGAGATTCACCACTTAGATATCGGTTGTTATGGGTCTTTTTCTTATACACAGTGTGACCAATTGTGTTATCAGGATTTCAGATGACTAAAACATCTAGGAAGGCTAAAGAATTATTTTCCTCTAATTCCATTGTGAATTGTATTTTATAGTTTATGGAGTTTAGGTGGTCTAAAAATTCAGTTACTTTGTCACATGGTAAAATTGTGAAAGTGTCGTCGACAAAACCTTGGATTTACAGGAGCAGTAAGAAGGGCTTTCTCTTCAAAGTCCTCTATGAATATATGGGCGACTATGGGAGATAAAGATGAGCCCATCGCCACACCATCTACTTGCTTGTAGAACTCCTCTTCGACAATAGATAGCCAGATGTGAGACAGTGTTCAAGTAATATTGCATATTCTTGAGGCATGTTATTTTCTTCTAGCTTCCTAGTTACAATTGAGATGCAGTCAACAATAGGTAGGCATGTAAATAGTGACTGAACATCAAAACTAGTCATAGTTTCATTGTCAGCGAGATGTAGGCCTTTTATCTCACTTACAAAATGGTATGAATCCTTTGTGTGTGCTCTGGTATGTCCTCTTAGTGGTGATAGTATTTTTGCTAAGTATTGTGCCAGCTTATAAGTTGGTGAATCGATCTGGCTCACTATGGGACGTAGTGGAGCGTTTTTTTTTTTGTGTATCTTCGGTAACTCATACAACCTTGGCGGTTTTGTACATGAAGGTATTAGCGAATTCACGTCGAGATTTAATTTTTCAGAGTATTTATTTATTGAATCGCTAGTTGATTTAAGCATGTTAGTTGTGGGGTCTGTTTTGCCCTTTTTATGTGTGCTTTCGTCCAATAATAGTTGTTGTATTTTAAAATTATACTCTGATGTGTCCATTACTACCGTAGTATTTTATCCGCGCGGAGAATCGTGAATTCTGGTCTGTACCTTAAATTATTCAGCGCTGTAAATTAGCCTTTAGGAAGGTTTGGTTTCGACACTGAACTACGACTTAACAAGGACGAAATATCTTGACGTATGGCCTCCAAATCTTCCTCACCGATATTATTCTTAAACAAAAAATCCTCGACACTGCAATTAATTTCTTCGTACGGGATTTTTCGCGGTGTTAATGTGAAGTTCATTCACTTCGCTAATACTTTCATTGTCGGTTCGGCCATTGTATGTTTTGACAGATTATAGACCATGCGTTGTTTTTTGTTTGTGTTTGTAGTCAACGGCTGTGTATCGTTCTGGCGTAACTTGGATGTTTGGCATTTGATTTGATCGTTAATTTTTGGTATT
The DNA here is from genome assembly GCA_907164705.1 of Parnassius apollo. Classification (NCBI taxonomy): domain Eukaryota; kingdom Metazoa; phylum Arthropoda; class Insecta; order Lepidoptera; family Papilionidae; genus Parnassius; species Parnassius apollo. Next base: position 6,508,160 of record CAJQZP010001218.1, on the reverse strand, counting down.
TTCCTATTTGTTTATTTTTGCATTCATTGTATTTCGATTTTTCCCATTTGTTTAAAGTAAAACCAGACTTTTCCTTCATTACAAAAAGACTTTATTGTATTTTGATAACAAAAAACGAGTACGTACCAAGCGGATGTCGGCAGCGTGAAAATCAGTCTTATTTCTATATATTACTCGAAATTGTTTACGTTTAGACCACAGGATAGAAATTTTTGTATAGATTTTATAATGCCAAACTTCTTCATGGATAAGTAGTCTCAAAATATAAGTTTTAATGGTTTATAGTGCTGTGCAGGATTTGACGGATGCATGCGACTGCATGGGATTTTATGGGGATTGAAGAGTTAAGTTGGGAACGATCGGTAGGCACTAGGTGGTGATAGGTGACCATACTTAAAAGGATTGAAAATGAATCAGTATCATAAGCTAATGTCGCAGTTGCATCTTCTAAACGCTGTGTGTGTGTATTGGTGGAATTCCCACCATAGGTTTTGGAAGCTTGCGTCAATGTGCCAGTGGCGTTTGCAATTCCGGCTCTTAACTATTTATCCCTTTTCCAGAGATTGGGATTAGTTAGCCGATCTAAGGACAGGAAGCAAAACAGTTGAGACTGTTAGCCCGATACTGACAGACTGGATGATAAGAGCTTGGCTTGCCGATATTCTGGCTGATACAATTGCTGTCGCACCATGGGTACTTCATCAAGTGCCTGCGCAGTGCAGTTGCTGAAAGAGACTGCAGATAGGGAGAGGAAGAGAGTGGTTGATAAACCAATCCGCAGCCACATACTCGGCCACTGGTGCAGAGTATTTCATGGCTTCTACTATGCTACATAAATTTGGCCTTGCAGTGATCACAAGGGTAGCCCGTTAGCTCATATGTAAGGTCACGAATTAGTGCGCATGATGTTTTATGATATGAAGAAGGAATTGAGATCTTCAGCTCCAGTCCCTTAACGAGAATGTAAGGTAGCCCGTACAGGCTGTACAAGCTACTTACACAAGGTCTCGTTATGATATAATCTGACCCCTGACTGTCTGTTATTTTCGGTATATTATACGAGACAATACATAGAGAAAAAATTATACAGTAGCCATTCAAACCTTGTTCAAGCTGACTAATAACAAAAAGGTGGATATTACCGAAATGTTTGTCAGATGAGTTAGTCTCTTGGTTGTATAACTCTCTGTACAATCTCTCAATCTCACTCAAAATCACAGGTCGATTGGAAAAAATGCTAGCACAAGGTCTTCAACATAGACGGATGACTTTTTAAAGCAGAGTGATTTACCGACAAGTCCTTGCTTGAGATCAGACTTACATTTTGGAGATAAATGTTCGTTTAATTATCTGTATGCTGCCGTACATGCTGAAGATTGTAGTTTTATTTCTCGTCTAATATTATTACATTACAAGTGCAACCAGAGAGCGCTCACTCTAAAATTTTATAAAAACTTCGTGAGCAAACGGAGTTTGACTCTCAACAGCCCTAATAAAATTGTTAATTGCAATTTAAGCGCTTACTTACCACTTCGCCGACGGTGATATTAAAAATCGTGAGGGAACTTATAAGTCCTGGAATCGTCGAAGTATTTTTGGCTTCTCAGATGCATGCAGGTCTTACGTAATCAAATCCGTTATCACACTTTGAGGCAGAGTGTCTGTTTCCGCCCGATCAAAAAACACACTTAGCAGTAAGAGGGAGCCTGCCCATAGCTGTGGGAGGTTATTCTAAATGTATTATGTATTCATACATATTGTTGCGCGCCTAAGTTGACGTCATGTACCGGTTCTAGCGCCATCTAGTGTCTGGAAGAGAGCGAGGGGAACTTTCCAGAAAATGACATCACTAATCTTTCAACCGACGGCGCCATCTAGTCTCGGAACTAAGAACTAAGCTTCTAGAAGCCGACACTCGAACTTTCGACGCCTTGCGCGTATTTACTTGAATGTTCTGGATGTTTCGGTGCTAATGTGTATTTATAGGCGTTGCAAGGTGTGATTGCGGAAGTATTGAATTTGGCGAGACAAGCGAAGCTTCGGAGCGAAACAAAGTGAATCAGTGTGATTAATTATTAGTTTTCTAAATTGTAATTAGTGTAAAGTGAATTAAAGAGTTAATTTCGTAAGGCAAACGAACCTCAAGCTCGTAACAATTGGTGTCAGAAGTGGGATAAAATCATGCCGATTTTACCTAAGGAGGAAACGGAGGGTGTCCGTACCCAAAGTCAACGCCAGCAGGAGACGGACCAAAGAAGATTTGGTGGTGCGCTGTATACGTCGGAGGGCCAGCCGCCGGCTGCAGGCCCGTCAGTAGCTCCTACATCTGCAGCACCTGACTTAGGTGCTCTGTACCATCAGAGAGATGCTGCAGGAGCAGGCACGCCGACAGGAGGAACAGGTCCGCCAGTTGAAAGAGCAGCTGCAGAGCGGACAAGAGGAACAGGTCCGTCGTTTGGAAGAGCAGCTGCGGGGCGGACAGGATGAACAGGCCCGCCGACAGGAGGAACAGGTCCGCCGACAGGAGGAACAGGTCCTCCAGTTGAAAGAGCAACTGCAGAGTGGACAAGAGTAACAGATCCGTCGTTTGAAAGAGCAGCTGCGGGGCGGACAGGATGAACAGGCCCGCCGACAAGAGGAACAGGCCCGTCGGTTGGAAGAGCAGATGCTCCTTATGGAGGACCTTCACGCTACCTTCGGGAAAGAGATACGGGAGGTGAAGGATAAGGTTGCTCAACATGACAACCGCCTGTCTGAAGCTGAAACCCGAATCGACCAAGTAAACAATCGGGTTGACAACGTAATGGCTGACGTGAAGAAAACGCTGGACGACCTCAAACTTGGGGATAGAACAACAGCTCCCGTAGTAGCTACAACACCTTCGCTACGTGGATTCAAAGTGCCGACGTTCGACGGGACTTCTTCCTGGTCGGCCTACAAAATCCAGTTCGAGGCCGTCATGGAGGCGAACGGCTGGAACAAAAGCCAAGCCATGACTGCACTCACCCTAGGCCTGCGCGACCAAGCCTTAATTGTGTTGGAAGCTCTCGGTAAGAAAGTGACCTACGAGCAGCTCCTTGAGGCATTAGAGGCGAGATATAGCGACGCTCACCTGGAACACGTTCGTTTCGCGCGCAGCTTAAAGATCGCGTGCAGCGCATCAACGAAAACCTGCAGCAGTAGGCTCTAGAGGTGGAGAAGCTGGTGCGGAAAGCATACCGGTCTGTACCTGCGCTCATTGAAGGGAACCTGGTGCAGACATTCATCGACGGCATCCGCGACCTGGAAGTCAGAGCTGCTGTGAGGCTCGGGCACCACGAGACACTTAAGGACGCCTTGGCCCATGCACTGGAGGTGGAAGCGGTGTGGCAGGATCATCGTTCCCATCGCGTAGGGAGATTGCAGCAGCTACACTTCGCGATCGCAACAAAGGATTCAGCCCTAGGTGCTATTTCTGTGGGGAAAAGGGCCATGTTCGATCCAGCTGCCCTAAGCGAACTGTAGAAAGGGAAGTTGATCGATCTCGAGAGGGTAGTGCAGCTAACGGCACCACCTGGCGGTTGCAGGATCGTCGTTTCCCTCGCGCTAGGGAGGTTGCAGCAGTTACGGTTCGCGACCACAATAAAGGATACAGCCCTAGGTGTTATGGCTGTGGGGAAAGGGGCCATCTTCGATCCAGCTGCCCTAAGCGAACCCTAGAAAGGGAAGGTGAACGATCTCAGAAGGGAAGTGCGGCTAACATCACCGCCCAGCAGCAGCCGGGATACGAATTTACTATCAGACATCGCAGCGGGAAATCTCATGGCAACGCAGATGCATTGTCAAGAAGACCTTGTCCTGAAGATTGGAAACATTGTACTAGGCAAGAGAGTAAGGAAGTGGCATCCGGAGGACCGAAGATACACAAACCAAAGGCTCCACTACGTCCTATAGTGAGCCAGATCGATTCACCAACTTATAAGCTGGCACAACACTTGGCAAAAATACTGTCACCACTGAGGGGACATACCAGAGCACACACAAAGGATTCGTACCATTTTGTTAATGAGATAAAAGACCTACATCTCGCTGACAATGAAACTATGGTCAATTTTGATGTTCAGCCATTATTCACATGCGTAGCTATTGAAGACTACATCTCAATTGTAACTAGGAAGCTAGAAGATAACAACATGCCTGCTGAATATGTAGTATTACTCAAACATTGCCTCACATCTGGCTATCTATTGTGGAAGGAAGAGTTCTACAAGCAAGTAAATGGTGTGGCGATGGGCTCACCTGTATCTCCCATAGTCGCCGACATATATGTAGGACTTCGAGGAGAAAGCCCTTCTTACTGCTCCTGTAAATCCAAGATTCTACAAGCGGTACGTAGACGACACCTTCACAATTTTACCATCTGACAAAGTAACTGCATTTTTAAGCCACCTTAACTCTATAAACTCTAAAATACAATACACAATGGGGTCAGAGGCAAATAATTCTTTAGCTTTCCTAGATGTTTTAGTCATTCGAAATCCTCATAACACTATTGGTCACACTGTGTATAGAAAAAAGACCCATACCAACCGATATTTAAATGGTGAATCTCACCATCATCCTTCACAGTTAGCTACCGTGGGCAAATCTTTGTTTCAGAGAGCACGAGGGATCTGAGACAGAAAACATCTGGCCGCCGAGCTGCAGCATGTCAAGCAAGTGTTGCAAGACAACAAGCTTCGGATCCCGCGCCTACGTCACAGTGACCGAGTGAAGCCGGCTACAGTCGAGCGTGTGCCTGCTGTACTACCGTATGTCAGAGGAGTCACAGACAAGGTTGGCTACATCTTGAAGCGAGCTTCGATTAAAACATACTACAAGCCGCCGAAGAAGATTAGTCAATTTTTACCATCCGTCAAGTGTAATATCCCTCTACAAGATGCAGGAGTGTACAAGTTAGACTGTGAATGTGGTCTCTCTTACATAGGTCAAACAAAAAGATCCATAAAAACCCGCGTGAAAGAACATATAGCTGACGTGAAGCACCGACGCTCCGGGAAGTCTGCAGTCTGTGAACATGTTCAAGATCGTCCCCACTATTACATCAGATTTGATAAACCACAAATCCTCGCAAAAGAACACCGATTCCTACCAAAGATGATACACGAGGCTATTGAAATTAAAAAACATCCAAATTTCAATAAAGAAGATGGTTGGGTGCTGCCATCTGCTTGGGATCCTATAATTAACAAAATTAAACCCAAACCCAAGCATACCACTGCAAGACTTCAAGATACTGTAAGTTCGTTTTGCGTAAATCGGACCAAAAGTTAATATTCAAAAACTGAAGGTAGCCGTGCTAACAATGACATTGGGACGTCAAACGTCTCAGTCCCCCCCCCGCGACCATGGTTGCTGTAAAGCACCCGAAACGTCGGGAATCAAAAATAAGTAAAATCAGTTAAATAAACGCGCTAGAATCCGTAAATTTAGTTTTATTCAATGTGTAGTGTTCGCGTAAATTTAAGAAATCATTCCGTGACGATGCTCAGGACAGACCACCTCAGCAACGAGTGGAAGGACAGCCTAATACATGCACAGCAGGAAGATCAGGACATCAAGCAATATTAACTTTACAAAAAAAGTTTGCAGATGAGTTGACACAGGAAATATCTTCCCTTTCCAATCGGGACATAGTAGTGGGTGCACTCTACTTCTTGGCAAAAAAAAATAGGTACGAAGTTTTAGCGAAACCCAAATAAAATCCTAGATAAAAAAAGAAGAACAACTGAAAGGAGTAAGAACTGAAAAAAGAAAGTCAGCAGGGCAATTCACCAGACTTTAGAGACTTCTTCTGACCATTGGTAAATTCGGGATGATAAATGAAAGACTATTCTTAAAAAATAGAAGCTGTGCTAGTGGAGTATTGCGTACGCCTTACATGCGACAATCCACAAGCGCAGCGTGACGTCTTGTGTAAGTTTAAATGGGTGACTTTGGAGCGAGTAATTTCGGCGGTCTCTATTATCGAGATGTAAGTGCTGTTAGCCTGTGGGTCGCTTACAAAATAATTTGACTCAGGAGAAATGAAGATGAGGATGATGATGAGAATGGTTTATGATTTGGTATGGACCCTTATAATCATGGCATATGTCATGTCGTATTATGTCATATGTTTTTTAAAAACACTATTAGTTATAATAATAACTAGATAAGTCAATCCATATTGCCCTTACGAAAATTTATATTAAACAAGCTATTACGTAATATACAAAATTAAAAATAACATCTATTTTCAGTGAAGTTGGGCGGGTCTTACAGCGTCATCTGACTCAGGGTAGGATTTGGTATTGGTATCAGCCATCATGTCGCCTCGTAGGTCGTTTTTGGTCTATCTAATCGCTGTCCGAGTGGAGAAGTTCGGACCTTCACCTCTGACTGCTCAACTCATGTGAGTCGATGTTCTGGACGGTGAGAACCGCCCAGGTACGCGGCTGTACGGTGTGTACGCGGAGTATGCTGGAACGCGTCGTGCCCGCCTATGTGAGTAACGCGACCCATCCGTTATCTCACTGATGCTTGTTCCATTTGGTAAGGGTGTAGTGACATTGCGTGTTATACCTGCGACGTTTGGGTCGACTGGATCGTGCTGTCTCGCTAATACGTTTTGCGGTCTACGGAGAGTGGGCGCGACGTTTGCTATTGGGACGTGGTTGGCTGCATTTGCCACTAGCGGGTTTGGGTGGGTTTCGATGACCTATAATGTCTTACGCAAGTGTGGCTTTTGCCCACACATATAAAATCCGTCTTCTTGAACTTCGAAATGTCCAAAACTATTTCATCCGAAAAGCCACCGGTCCACGGTGGTATTAACGGAACTCAGACTTGCACAACGATTGTCAAATTCCCTATATCTCCGAATACTTTAACGAGATGTCTGAGCGCTACTTTGATAGCGCCGAAACCCATCCAAACCCGCTATTGGCAAACGCAGCCAACTGCGTCCCAATACCAAAAGTCACGCGTACTCTCCATAAACCGCGTAACGTACTTATGGAATAAGCACGCTCGCTCCAAACGTCGAACGCATTTTGGAATTTGGAATGGAACAAGCACAAGTAGGATAACGGATGGGGCGCGTCGCATCCGTAGGGGGGCACGAAGCGTTCCAGCACACACTGTACACCCGCGTACCTGGGTGATCCTTACCGCCCAGAATATCGACCGACACGAGCTAAGCAGTCAGAGTTAAGTAGTTAAATAGCTCAAGAATTACCACAGAGGCGACAAGATAACTGATAACAATACCAAATCCTACCCTGGGTCAGCTAATCTATTTTCTGTGATGTTGGTGCTAACAGCACACAACACAAAATAGATGTTATTTTTAATTTTGTATATTACGTAATAGTTTGCTTAATATACACTTTTTACTAAAGGAAATTTTACTAAGAGCAATTTAAATTGATTCGTCTAATTATTATTATGTAACTATTCGTGTTTTTTTTTTGTTATTATAAAACATATGACATTACATTTGCCATCATTATAAGGGTTATACAATTTGACAAAAGAACCTCAATTACGTTTAAACCTAAAAACTTAAAGGGTCTATAAATACGGCAAACTTTAAGTTATGATTTTTCTTTTTTGAATTTACGATCATTTACATTATAAATTATTATTGTATTATAAACATTATAGATTATAAACCTGATAAATTTTCAGTATGTCTTTTAACTGAAACGCCTTGGGTAATTGAATTTCTGGGATGCCTCTTTCCTTGGGGCTAGCTTTCTCGATTAACCTTAACGGGTTACCGAAAATTAATTAAACCCCTGAGTTATCTTGCGTCGACATTATTTAATATTAGATTTACAGACAGATGTTGGACCCTTAATTAAATTTTGTACCAGTTTACTGTGAACGTAATGACAACAATGCTAGAACACCACAAATATAATGCAAACAATATACCTAGACAAAATATATGATGTTTTTTGTTATGAGGATAAAAATTATGGCTATAGTACCACACTGCAAAGTTGAATAGGTACAGCACAAATGGGTCGGTTAGACTTGGAAGGAACCGCGGTAGCAGAAATACCGAATTAATGTTTGTTGTATGCTGAGTGGTGAGTACTATATTTATACTGTTCTCGAGGCAATCTTATAATTCTTAAAATAGGATGGGTAGGTACGTGTCTATGGATTACACCCAAAAATACTTCTTTTAGTTTCTGATGTATATACCAAGACAACGTTTAAATTCGATAAAAAGCTACAACTTTTCTGATAAATAAATATAACTTGAGCGTGTTACAATATAATATAATGAATATAATAATTTTTCCTATTGCTTTGATATACATATATTCCTACATGTCTCAACCTAATTCAGAGAGGGTTATTTTTGGTATAATAAGTTTTATCTAATGAAAGTTTGATGCCCTCGCTGTTTCCGGCCATGTAGAGGCCCCATATCAACCCATGGGTGTCGCAAGAGGTGACAAAGCGAAATGAAACAGGAGACGGGCAGCAACGTCTTCGCAATAACCACTTATAACAATTAAAACTTCGGTAACCACCTTGCTTGTCGAACGTGCAACTATAGCAAATATGTGGGGAGGCAGCCTATCGCTGAGGTTTCTGTTCAACAATACTCTGTAAAGATGATGATAGAGATTATAACTATGATGATGACGACGATCATGAAGATAATGCAAGATTAATAATTTTCAAAGAAAGCCGCGTCGTAAAATACATTCATATATCTACACATAAGTCAAAACTGGGCTCAGCAGTTGGCTACGCTGTCGTCTATACTTAGTTAAGAAAGTACTTGACTACTAAGCCTTAGGTCTAGGATTTGAAGGTTTGTTTCTCCTATATTATCCACTCACAAACATCATGATATATAATATTGAACATTTACGAACATCACGACATTTTTTTTATAGGATAGGGTGACAAACAAGCATACAGTCCACCTGATGGTAAGTGGTTGCTGTGGCCCATAGACATCTACATCTATCCTCAAAAACGAAACAAAATTCAAATTCGTTGTCACCCGTGAAGACTAAGATAGAATACCTCGTTTCCAATAAAAAGGGTCTCCGGTTAACATTCGAAACACAGCAGCATTAAGCTGCTGTGTTTCGTATGTTGAGTGTGGAGAGTTAAGCTTATATGCTGGTATTCTGTGAGTGCGTGGTCCTTCCCCCGATCGAGCCGACCCATTCGTGCTACAACTACCACGTATAAGTGATGACATGATTAGTATATTTATGAATATTACGATAATTAGCATGAAATCTTTAATACCTTTAATTTTATATAGGTTTTAATTTTAATTTAATATGTGTTATGCAAGATTGCCGAAATAAAGAAAAAATGTTAGCACATAATAAACAATAGAAATAAACACACGTTCCCGATCTGTAGAAAAACCTAGAGACAACTTAATCAAATAACCAGACCTGTTTTTATTCACCCCGTGGTTTTTATTCACCCCATTCTACCGAAACTCTATAATCTGTTTTGCGCAGAAAATTTCACGAAAGCTTCTTACGCGAGTAACATCGTTGACATAAAATATCATAAACAATGTAAAGATGATCTAGCATAAGATAGTTATGCTCGCAAATAAAAAGTAATACGCTCACCTTCATTACTGTAACTTCGTTTTCACTACTTTTATGTTATATCAGTGTCATAATTAAATTGAAAATAAGCATGCCAAACGACTACGCCTGTCTGGAATGTTGTATTAGGTAATGAGACATTTCATCTAAGTCTTCAATCATGACAATTGACAACGCATTCTTGGCTATATTTTGTTTATAAATAAACTCAATCGTTTCTTTTCGGAAATTCATTATATTAAATATGTGAAAATTAATTAGCTAAGATAGACATCTATGAAAAATAAAATAGTGTAACCCTCCAATCTTACCTAGTTTGAAAGGTCCTCTCCTCACACAATTGCGTGCACTTTCATGTACTGCTTGGATTAATCAACACTTATAACCCCAATACATATACACTAATAAACATACACTACCGACGATATTACGTCAGGTTTTTCACCTCTTAAAGTGACATCATCAGGATAAATAGACTACGATGGCTAATAAGATTAATATAGGAGATGGAGAGATGCTTCGAATTAGATAAGACAAACTAATTTATTTGTCATACGGCTGTGAGCTAATTAATTACATTGCGATTGTAATAGATACTTTCTATTGAGTGAACTGTTAGTAGCACATTCTTAGCTTTATAATGATGTATTTTTGTTATTGTGTTAAAAATCCTACAATATTTTTGATCTCAAAAAGAAAAAAAATATTCACAATTACAAAAAAGAAGGCGATAAGTGGGAGCTATGCTTCACTCTCTCAAAAAACGCTCGCTATATAATAAACAAAAAAGTTAATACGGTTGCGAAACAAAAGAAATAAATAAAGAGACAAGTTAGCAAATAACAGTTAAAAAGAACAATAAAGGTCACTATAGCTTTTTCAGAGTTTGAGTAACTTGTATAAAAAAAATTATAACATTATATTGATAACAGGCTGAATGACTTTGTCGTTTTACATAGTCTGATCACGCAAAATCATAAGCGTTTAAGGATTTTTGATTTTCACGATTCTCTTTCTGATTCTGATCTTTGCTAAGTGATAACGGGTTTTAATGAATTTATTTTATGCAATTGTCTATATCTCTAGAGAGGAGTTTGTATAAAACTTATTGGCTGTACCCGTAATTTTAATATAACTATTTAGACTTGTGGCCGTGGAAGGAAAAGGGGAGATCTCCCGCCGGGCAAGGTGTTCTGCCCGGGGAGCGGCCAACGCTCCGTGTGATAGTTCGGAGATGTTCTATATATACTGTTTATATTTTGGAATTTCGATAGCGTGATTTAGGTTTCGGTGTGTTTTGCTTGTGGCGCGACGACAGTGCCGCCACATCACCCCCTGCTCAGACCGGAGGTCGATAGTGCAGCCTCGTTGCCGACGAATGTGTAAGTACCTGGAGATTGCCTTGTAGTCTGCGGTGAGTCGAGAAGAAGGCAGTAATCTGCAAGAGTGCCGTGAAGCAGAGACGAGCAGTAAGGCTCAGAGCCGTGCCCAACACTGTATGGCGCAGAGAGTAGCTTGAAGGAACAGGAAGCATTATTATTCCAGTGCTGCGATGAACCTTGTGAAGCTAGATGGCTTGCAGGATATGAAGACTGCAGACGATATCTGCTTGGGAGCGAATGGGTGGGGTATTTTATGACGATGATGAAGCTTTAAGTTTCCGAAGGTTGTTGTATGCGTGTTCATATCACGTTGGGTGGTCACCAGTGTGGCATTTGATGGAAAACGGGAGATCTCCCGCCGGGCAAGATGTTCAGCCCGGGGAGCGGCTAATACTCCGAGTGATAGTTCGAAGATGTGCTGTATATACTGTTTATATTTCGGAATTTCGATAGCGTGATTTAGTTTTCGGTGTGTTTTGCTTGTGGCGCGACGACAGCGCCGCCACAGACTTATTTAACTTATTCTGTTACCTTGAAGTTATGAGTTGGTATAAGACGCAGATAAAAGTCAAATAGTAATGTTCTACAGACCGAATTTCAGTCACGGCGGCCTGTCTTAATGAAGACTAGCCATCTGTGTAGGACAAGGTTATAGGATCCGAGTATATGCGCAAGCACTCTGTTCCATCACTCTCATAGTTCAATGGGATGGTTATCCGACCCTACCGGAGAGATATCAAGCGCAGGATCAACGGCTTTACATGATTTCCGAGGCACGTGGGAGAACTCCCTGACTCCGAGCTGGTACTGAGAATTTCTTGACAGAAAAACCCAATAACTGATTTTGGTCCGACTCGGGAGTCGAACACGGGACCTCGTTTTAAATAAATATTGTCTGTTGTAAAAAAAATATTCGACATTACTTTCATATACTTCAACTGCGAACTATAATCGCTTATTATAATTCAATATTCATTTAATACGTTACAAACGCTAAGCTACATTGGTATTCGGTATCCCAATCAGTTGTCATTTAGTGGCACGCAATACTAGCAATCGATTGTGGAATTCCGATGCAAATTGGAAATACCATTAGATTAACAAACACCCACTTTCCAATCACTGATCCAACATTCGTGACTGAGAATACGTTTCATACTACTTTTGTTTGAATATTAATGTAATTAACAAAAAGATTACGAACTAATGAAGCGGACTGCGACGAATAATATAAGTTTATTTTTTATTTAGTACTGCAACTTTAAAAAGTAAAAAATCTCTTTTTTTTTCAATGTAATATTTTGAAGTTTGTTAAACGCCTTTTTTATTTTGATTATCGTTTTATATGAAAATCGTCTCATAAGAGAATAAACGACGAAAGGAATTTTGAAGCTATCTTTTTAAATGCCATATTTTTTATTGAATGGTTCATTAAATTTCATTTCATTTCAATACATTCCCCTTGCATATATTATACCGACGTGCTATCGAAAAGAAATTGGCTTTTTCCCCATAAATTACGATCTCTCACTCTCAATCACTCATAATTTTTTTCATCGAGGGTCTTTTCAAGGTTCCGTTCCTCAAAGAAAAACCCTTATATTAGGATTCTTGTGTTTTCCGTCATTTTATCTGTCAGTTTGTGAAGGCCCTTTTTCTCAGGAACAAGCTTGAACATATACAGGCCCTAAGCAGTGTAAAAGTTCATGCTTCGAACACAAAGCATTTAAAAGATATAGCCATTTATGTCACATGTTATTTTCATACTAGCTAACTTGTTCATCAAAAACTTCAAGATACTTTCCGTAAACCTGGAATCATGATATTTGGCAAGTAACAAACAATGTAAAAACTTAAAATCTTTTTTGTAATTACGTCACATAAAAATATATTTCGTTTTCTTCTGAGATTAAATAAAGAAAAAGGTTTTCGAATATAATAAAAAGGATATTTTACAGGAGAACATTTTTACCACTCCAAAGTTAAATTTGATCTTACTAAACTACGACTTTTCTTAAGAGAAACTTTCGGTAATTACATATATTTCCTAGCATGGATTAACTATTTTAATACATAATAGAGTACAAAGAGTTTATTCAGAACCCCCAGGTCGCAAGTCCAACTGGCACTTCTTCGGTTTTTATTTCATTTGAGGAAATGTTGTAAATATTACTCGTTATTGGCTACAAAATCTAGGCTTTAGGGTGCGTATACTAAAATTTCAATGCCTATCTTTACACACCTTGTGCACTTTGCCTTTTCGGGAAAAACTTTAAATTTCCTAGCCTTTTTCCTTTGTAGCATCTAACTTTTTAATTATATCAACATAGAATTTTTTTGTAACATAATTCTTTGTAAACCATGATGTTTCCGCCAGATTGAAAGAACTTGAAAATCTATGGGAACGGTGTGTCATTTTATGCGACTGCTTCGACCCTTGATTGGACGTAGGTTCATAAAAATTTAATCTCTATTTACGACCCCATCAAAAACTTTTCCTTTTTTTACCTACATACATCGGTCCAAAAACTTGAGAGCTTGGTGTGGATTGGCCATTCTCGACAGCCATCTTTCTCACACCTTTGTCATACCAAGACAAGACATGCAGAATAGTCAAGTGGTGCATTCAACGACATGTAGTTATATTGTTTTTTAACCAGGCATTTTTATGGTACTTTTTTTTTAATTTCCCAAATTTTTCGCATTAATCTTAGTGACAAGCAGTGCCGCCCTGTGATGTGTTGATGTTTTTAAGCGTATCTCCTGACTTTACTTCAAGAGGTTCAAGGACATGCCTTATAAAATGGTTTGATGAGGTTCCCTCTGCTTAGTAAAAAACTTAATAACGTCCCACACCTTTATTATTGCAATTTTATTAAACGTAAATTTGTCTTCTAATTTACCTGTTTAATCCACGAAAGCTCAATGTATTAATATTCGTTATTTAACCATGCAATTGTTTTAATTTGGGCATTTATACCATATTTAGTACTATGTATAGTTAGTACAGGTATAAAAAATAAGATGGCGATCTCACAGGTTGCGATGCTTACTAATAAAAGCTTGTTTAAAATAAATAGAAACCCACCTGCAAATTATTGGTTGCAGTACAATGCAGAAGCCTTAAGTTGACCTTTATCGTTAAGTCGAAAACAAGTAGAATAATTAGAGATATAGCACAACCAATTCCTTCAAATTTTCGTATTAAAAAACCATTAAATAAAGCTTATTCAAATTGGTTACTCAGTTACTCTTTGCATTGTACATTTGCTTCACTTAACATCTAATCACGTTCTGCAATTGTTTTACCATATAGCAGATTTATTTCAGAGGAAATAACTCATAGTCTATGAAAGTATACAAATGAATTGCATTATATTATAATGTACAACTATGTGTTATTTAACTGATATCTAACTCCAATGTAACTTTAAACTGTGCAGTTAGTTATTTGTCTGCAAAATAGTATTGAATCGTACTTGCATTACGAATCTGAAATTACATTTCAAATACGCTACGAGCTCGAGCTATTGAATACTAAAGCGACTAAATCGGTTTATAATACTACCGACAACTTGACGTTGATTCCGTATTTTATTATGAGTATAGAAATTCGTATGAAGTTTTGTATTTTCTTTATACTGTTTTTATGATACTACGCTAATCTTATGTTCTTTTTTGTATCCATATCGTAAGAGGCGACAGAGTGGAACAAACCAGGAGATGGGCAGCAGCATCTTCCTAATAACAACTAAATCAATATAATAGTATAATAATAATAATTAAAAAATCTGCGGTTGCCAACCTGCATGCCAAGCTGGGCAAGTATGGCAAATACTATATATTAACTTATTACCTTTGTTTTATATTATGTAGTAAGCCAACCATTGTTCTTAGTAACATCTAAATAAGCAGCTCATGTATAGTTTTATTTTTGTAAGCAACTTTTATCCCATACATATATTAGAAGTTACGATATTTTTAAATAATGCATAGATAATAGTTACAACCATATCTGTATATGCACGAAGAGAATAAACATTAAAGTTTATATTATATGACTAATCCGCATGTTGCGATCGTATTGAGTGCCTGGTGGCTATGGAGAAAGTATAGAGTTTTACATCAAGTGGGATTAACGTAACAGTTTTTTTTTTTAATTAAACGCCAACTTGTTTTGCACTTCTCAGTTAGAAGACAGTTTAAAATTGTTTTTTTTTTTTTGTAGTATTGGGTGACAAATATTAACACAGTCTACTTGATGGTAATTGGATGCTGTGGCCCATAGACATCCACATTTATCCTCAATTAAGGATCAAAATGCAAAAACGTTGTCACCCCTGAGGATTAAGATTGAAATACCTCGATTTCAGTAAAAAGGGTCTCCGGTTCTCTACATTCACCACACGAAACACAGCAACATTAGGCCAATATTTTATTCTAGTATTCTGTGAAAACGTGGTCCTGCGCCGGTCAAGCTGACCCATTCGTGCTACAATTATAATATAGCTACAGCATGGCGCTACCACGTAAAAATTATAACCGTCAACCTTAACTTCTTTGTAATGCAGTCTTGTAATTTAATATATTGTATACTAGCTGTGCCCTCAACTTGGTTCGAATAGAATGTTTGTTAGTAGCTTATTTGTTTTGAAGTTTTATTTCTTGAGATTATCGATTATATTTAATGAACTGTACTACTGTTCCAACTAAAACAGTAATATTTTTAAAAACATTTTTATACTTATAAGAAGTAATTTCATCATGTAACTAATCAAGTGCATGTATGATTTTTACACCGAGGATGTCGTATTCGTTCACTATTATATTCAAATAAAACTGTGTGCACTAAGATAATATAAAAAAGAAACTAAAGAAAAGGTTAACGTAATGGGGAAACGACCACCCGTGTGTGACAAAGCAGCGTAAATGAATCCATCACTCCTTTACATCCCGGGGGTGTGGTCGACTATAGGAACCGCCGGAAAAATTTTAAGGTTTGATATATGGCGCTTTATCCAAATTCGTTACATCGGAGTCAGACATACCCACACTGCCTACGGACAGCAACGTCAATGGTACGAGACGTCTTGTATTGCGATCGTCAGCTGTTGTCGCAAAGTCGTAGGTGTTTCATTTTAAGGAAACTTGTGGACTAAAACAACTCTCACCAACATTAAAATCGATAGCAATATTTCTGTCCACCATGTTCTTTTAATAAACAACTAATTTGAGCCGTTTGCCATTGTAAAGATTTGAAGGATATAATATATAAAAAGTGAGTAGTGAAACCTCTCAGTATATAATTGTTAAAAGAAGTCAAGCGAAGAAACAGTTAAACAAACTCAATCTCCATTACAACTTATAAAAGTACACCGCTGAACAAAGTTCTACACTACAGATTGCCTCATAGGGGAAATTTTTTCATAGTTGCCACGCGTAGCAGACGATTTGGCATCCGCAGTTTTTATAAGTTTGAGTTGCAATAGGAATATGCTGCTGCCACTTTCCTTTATCAGTTTTCTCTGTCGCCTCTTACGAAATCCACGAGACGATATGGCTTAGTTGATATTCTTACACCGCCACTACACAGTTAAGGATGTCAGCACACCTCGAGAGAAGCCAGTTAACCAATCTGACTAAAATAAGTTTGTTCCTCTCAGCACGCCTAGGCGCCACGCTATTCTCATGAAACTAAATCCGCCTAATTTAATTGATCATTGTGATAGTGAGAGAATGTGAATTTACAATTATCGATACTTTTACATATTTTTTTGTCTCCTTTTAAAGTTTCTTTACGAAATAAAATTTTACATCAATAAAGTGCGTCGTAAAAATTTCTTTTAAATAAGTCCGAAATTTCTTAAAGAAAGTAATTTATGCATATCGAATATGAAGGAATCAATCGAAATAGGAGTTCAGTTAAATTTAGTCAGCTTTTTATATTCAAAAATAAGACCATTTTTTAAAAAAAAAGATACAGCCATAGTAATAATAGATTAGTTTAAATTAAACGAGAAAGTCACATTAATTTGTATTTAAAAAGAGACGACGCCATTATCTCCAGGTCTTAAAAATAAAAGACAAAACTCTTGTCAGAGTTCCTTACCGAAACGAACGAAATTTTTAATAGCATTTTTAAAATTAAATTTTAGACGTATTTGGTGCTGAAGAAAAACATTGTAAGTAAACATGAATTTAAAAAAAAATATTGAAAGTTAATAAATGATTTCATCGACACGCAGTAGGGCAGCGCTATAAATTCTGTTCCGTTCCAAAAAACAAATCCTCTCAGAAATACGGAGATGTCTGTACCCAGCAGTACGATGTATTAAGGCTTTTGCCTTTGTGGGTAATAGATAAGCGCTATTTAAAAAAATGATTGCTATACAATCACAATTCACGACGTTTTTACGATTAATATGTTTTAAGAAATATAAACTGTCTGCAGTAATTATGATAATACATCTACTACATAATATTTGCAGTGTGTGTGTTTTGTGTGTATTGTATGTTTATTGTATGTATTGTATATTATGTATTTAGGTAGCTTTGTATTATGTTATGTATTTTAACTGTTTCCTTTATTATTTTTTTTATTTTGATCAATATACACCTACTAACATCTTTAATTATTCCATCTTTCTTAGGGTTGACTGGTAGAGAATGTCATAGAGCATTATTAGGAAGGTGTTTTGCAATAAAAGAAAAAATAAGTAAATATTAAACATACTTTAATTTCGATCTCTGAGATTATATTTAAATGCACTTATTGACTCAACACCACCATTGCACAAATTCGTACCTACATTTCACAATGATAATCATGACTTTTGAAACAATGAATCAATTTGAAAAAAACTAATACTAATTTTATATTAATAACTAAACTATTATTCTAAAAAAAAAAGAAAGAGACAGACAATTCTAAAAATGGTATAAGTGCATTTAATTACTTATTTTTGATCTCTCTCAATCATTTTTGTCACAAAAATATAAAACGGACGACAACTGTAATTTGCAAATTTATTATATGTATAGAATAGAATATACAAAAGTAAATTGCAAAACTGCGTGTAATAAATTATTATTATTATTGTTAAAACTTACTTCAAAAAATAAAGAAAAATAAAATATCTCACACACAATAGCTTCTGAAGTTGCTGTTTGTTGCTGAGATAGTCTATTGAGAAATTATAGCCCGACTGTAGAAGCTGTTATGTGAAAATTATGAAACAGAAACAGAAACAGAAACTTTTTTATTCAATGTAGATTATAACAATACTTATTGAAAGTCACTTTTTTAATTTACCACTGCTTCGCAAAAAAAACCTCTGTCCTGGGAAGAACCAGCAAGAAACCCAGCGGGACTATTTTTTTCCAATAATAGCTTACAATCATGTTTACAATTAACAACACAAGACAAACTAGAAATATCTTGGTAGCGATTACCCTTCCCAGGGGTTATTATCATCCATAAATTCCTTAATATTATAATAACCCTTTTTATACAAACTTAGTTTAATAACATTTTTGAACTTTGTGTATGACAAATTTTGTATATTTTATGGGATTTTGTTGTAAAATCGTATACATCGCCCCAAGAATGAATTACTGAGTCGGTGGAGTCGAGTAACTGGTACTACTAGCTTGTGTCTGCTCCTAGTATTTACAGAATGAATATCACTTATTTTCGCAAAACTACTTTCATTTTTGTGTAAGTACATTACATTTTCAAAAATGCATTGAGAGGCCAGAGTTAATATATTGATTTCCTTAAATTTTTGTCTCAGTGACTCTTTGATTTTAAATTATATATTGCTCTAATGGCCCTCTTCTGCAAAATAAATATAAATTCAGTGTCAGTCGCGTGTCCCCATAGCAAAACACCATACGACATAATGCTATGGAAATAACTAAAGTAAACTTTTCTAGCTGTTTCAACACAGGTTCTAATCTTTTTACAGCATATGCTGCAGAACAAAATCTGCTAGCTAGTTTTGATATATGGGGGAGCCATTGAAGCTTTGCGTCCAGTGTGATTCCAAGAAAAATGGTGGTATCAACAAGACTCAGTTCCTCCCTATTTAAAATTACATTAGTATTGACATGTTTAACATTAGGAGTGACGAATTTTATACATTTAGTTTTATTTCCATTCAAATGCAAATTATTAACATTAAACCAATTGACTACCTTAGCTATAGCATTATTTACTTCGTCGTTAGTAAATAACTGTCGTTTTAATTTGAAAATTAATGAAGTATCATCAGCAAATAATACTATATCATGTTTATCCCCTACCATGTAAGGTTAATAATTAATATATACAAGAAACAGAAAGGGGCCAAGAATTGAGCCCTGAGGCACGGCCATTTGTACAGTCAACCCGGAAGAACTCATACTATTAATGACAACTTTTTGCATTCTGTCACTTAAATATGAAATAATTAATTTAAGGGCATCGCTTCTTACACCGTAGTGTTGAAGTTTCCTGATTAATGTTTCATGGTGAACACAATCGAAGGCTCTGGATAGGTCACAGAACACACCCAAAGCATCCTGTGAAATCTCCCATGCATTAAATATATATTTAATCAGCTCAACATCGGCGAAACCAAATCGATTTTTAGGAAGTAAATTATTTACATTAAAAAAAATTTAACATTTGATCAAGAAAAAGTGTTGGCAGTACAGAAATAGGTCTAACATTACAGCCCTTCACAAGTCCACTGCTGAACATAGGCCTCCCCCAAGTAATGCCACAAAGCACGGTCCTGAGCCACCTGCATCCATCGACTTCCTGCATGTCTTACCAGGTCGTCACTCCATCTAGTGGGGGTTCGCCCTACACTACGCCTACCGGTACAAGGCTGCCACTCGAGAACCTTTCTTCCCCATCGGTTATCGGTTCTTCGAGCTATATGGCCGGCCCATTGCCACTTCAGCTTACTAATCCGTTGGGCTATGTCGGTCACTCTAGTTTCACTGCGGATATCCTCATTTCTGAGTCTATCACGCAGTGAAACTCCGAGCATAGCCCTCTCCATAGCTCGCTGAGCGACCTTGAGCGTCCTCATACGGCCAGCGGTGAAGGACCACGTCTCAGATCCGTAAGTCATCACATTAACATTAGCGGGGTCTAATGTACTACCAGATTTAAATAAAGGCATTACTTTACTATACTTCATTAAATCAAGAAACACACCAGATTCGATACTAGTATTTAAAATAACAGATAGTTGAGGTGCGATTATATCTATTATAGACGCAATAACTTTAACGGAAATCCCCCACAGATCGGCGGTTCTCTTAATATCAATAGTCTTAAAGTATTTTACAATAGTTTTGACGACACTTTATGAAATGTAAAATTCTTTACATTTTGTTTAAGTAATGATTCGGTGACGGCAGCAGATGAATTCACTCACTTACCGGTTAAGATCGGGATATCAGTAAAATATTTTTCAAAAACCATTGCAACATCCTGATCTGATTTCGTTAATTTATTGTTAAAACTTAACTGGTGGTTTGAATTGCGAGAGTTGACCTTACCAGTTTCACTATTAATTATACTCCATGTCATTTTAATTTTATTAGAAGCAATCTTTATTTTGTTGCTCAAGTACAATGACTTGGCTAAGGAGCATACTCTTTTAAATATTTTGGAATATTTTTTTACATATTCCCTAAATTCGACGCTAAGATTATATGACCTTTCATTGTAAAGTTCATATAAACTTTGTCTACTCTTATGGACTCCTTCTATCGTCCATTCATTAAATGCCTTGCGATTGTTCAAGGAGAAAGTTTTAGAAGTATAAATATTATTAAATTCATTGCAAATGAGCTTAAATAATGTTCCATACAAAAAATTTTGATTATTTTGGTATGGAAGTAATGGAAGTTTTTTTACTATGTTACTTCTAAACTTCTCCAAGCTATGTGCATTTACTGGAACAAACACTACTTTTTTATCTACTTGCTTTTTTGTGAACATACGGTAATGAAACTAATTGTCCACCGTGATCAGAGCTCAATTTTTGAATTATACATTTATTGAACGGCTTAACATTTGTAAAAATGTTATCTATACATGTTGCATTAGATTCAGCAATACGTGTTGGCTCCAAATAAAATTAAAAAGACTATATGATTAAAACAATGAGCTAAAATTAATGTTGGTGGAGGAAGCTTCTAGGAGATTGATATTAAGGTCTCCACATATTACATACATAGTTTTATTCTGTTATTAAGCTTAGCGAAAACTTCCTCCATAATTTTTTCAAAAGTATCATATAAAGAACATGGGGGTCTATAAACGCTCACAACAATGAGGTGCTCAAACTCAACACATGCCATTTCTACAGTTCGTAGAAATGGCATGTGTTCGTTCAGTTTCACAGAGAGGCTCACAATATCTTTACGTTCTTTACATGATAATAATTTACTAGTTAAAATTAAGGAGCCACCTCTTAAAATCGTTTCTCTATTGAAAGAACTGTCCACCTGGTGATTACTGAAGTTAAACATTAAATTATGAGCTTTTAACCAATGTTCAGTAATACATAAAATATGAATATTGTTGCTATTTAAGCACAATTCAATTCTAGCTCTTTGCCTATCATGCCTTGTATATTCTGATGCACCAGGTGTAAACAATTTTTATTATCATCAATTTTGTGGAGTTATACAACTGCAACTATTAAGGATTTGTAAGCTACATTCTAAATTATTTAAATTATTATAACTGCTAGAGATTGCCTCTATTGTATCATTTTCTAATTTAAATTACTTGGAACGGATTCCAAATTGCATGTCAAATCATAATACTGCTCAATAGGAGCAGATGTCTGGGTAGCCAAGTCCTTGACTGAGTTAATATATAAATAATAAGATAGCACATTTGCTATCTGTCTTAAATTATATTTGGATAGGTAATACCTATCTGTAGTCAAAAATTTCTTAATTAAATTGTTAATGTCTATTAAATTAATGCTATTAGTATAATTATTACAATTAAATGTCAAATTTAAATTATTGTAACATGATAAATTATTCATTAATAAACTTAAATCATGCCTTATTTTATTCTCCTGTGGCCAACCCTGTATATAAGGCAATGTAAACAAGATAATTTAATGTACATTTAGAGTATTGAGGTAATCAATATATTTTAATGATTGGTTTTTGTTTACATTGCCTCTTCTCCCAACAAGAATTATTAATGTGCTATTAGGACAAAACTTACTAGTTAAAACTTTATTCATTATATGACTAAAGGATGCTTTAGGCATACAATAATTACTAATCAATTGTCCTTTTAAATGGTTATTTAACATCATGCCCAAATTTTTACCTATGTCATCACAATACATAATAACTTTATGTTTTTTAATATTTAAACTACTTTTTAAGTTTTTATTCTTTGTTATGGCACCGTCATAGAGTGTTGGTGAAAATAAGCAGTCATTGCTATTTACACATATTGTCCCCGATGAACATGGTATGGAGCGTTGATTCTCACTCTGATGTTTTATTAAGGAGTCAAAGCGCTCTCATTGTATTTACATGACTTTACCAGATCCAGATATCAGATGCCAATATGTGTTCTTTTATCTCAACCTGAGCCGATGCATATTTATTTGAGACAATTTGTAAGGAGTTTTTAAGCGACAGAGCTTCTGAATTCAGACACTCTATTTCAGTCTCATAACAGTTTTTCATATTTTCCACCTCAATTGAATATAATTTAAGCTTATTAATTAATTCATGCTTTTCCTTACATATATTTATATTAATTATTTATATTATTTTTTGTGTTAATTTTTGTTTTAATTAACTTTTGTACTTTCCTAACATATTTATAAATTTTTATATATTTTTTTTAATTTTCTTCTACTTCATGTAATCCTTTCTGCTGTTCTTGATGTGACAAAATCATCACCAGTCAAATCGATTGTTGTGGAGGGTTGCAATGTTTTTGAAGATTTACATTATATGAGCTCATTGAACAGACTTTGAGTTTTAGACACTTTCAATTAATCTAAGTATTGTTTTAATTGCACAATCTGCTCATTAGCCTCACTTAATTGCAACTGCAATGCAGCAATTAATCTGAGGGATTCCTCATATTCTTTGCTGCATTGGTCAAACTCATCGACTGAAGCTGATCCCTTTCTTTTAAAACATTTGTATAGTCTTTATACAACTTAACCATATCACTTTTTAGTTTACTACTTTTGACAATTATATTTATTATTTCCTTTTCGTTGTCATCCCTTTCTTTAAGCAACAGCTCACACTGCTCCTTTGACGCCTTAAGTTCTAGAAGCGCCATTTGAAGTTGGTTCTCCATTTGGCTCGTTTTGGCGTTGCGTGTATTCATTTTACTAATAAGTGTAAATAGCAAAAGAAAACCGAAGAAACAGAGTAAGCTAATATCTAGATCTCTGGGTCTACTTACAGATCTCAAATTAAATTATCAGGTAAATAATTCAAATTGAAATCCGAAATAGCACTAATTTAAAAGGTAAATCTCAAAATATTAAAGGGATAACAAGTATTACAATAACTTACAGAAAGTTCAAACTATGATCGTTACAGCTGTCACTTTTAGTTGAAACACAAAACACTATTTTAATTAAAATACTTATGACTTTCACTTATTTTACAAACACAATTAAGTCTTATTTAACAACTATAACTAGAAATTGAGGTGGATATTGTCAATTTACAATATTTAATTTTGCTAAATAGTTGGGAGCTATTATTTTACAACTTGTCACTGGGGTTGCCACAGAGTACATCGACGCCGACGATATCTGTTATCTTTTTTCGATATCGATTATTGAAAAGGAACCAACGGCTGTGTTTAAACAGCCGTTGTTCAACTAAGAAACAGAAGGGAGGAATCGAGGCTTCTCTTGATCCGGCCTCCTATAACGCCTACGTTGGGTTCGGGAACAACGTATGTGATCTCCGCAACGGAGTAACACACAAGGGCGATAACCTCTTCCTTTTCAGCAAATAGGTTCAGACGGGGATTACGGGTCTTCCGAAGTCGTCCCGGTCCCAACGCCTTAATTCTTCGATGTGGACTGTATAATTTTGAGGGGATTGGGAATAAAACAGCAATTATCTTCAAACCGTCCCGTGAGAGAGTAATTACTTTTCCCTATCACTTCCCTACACTTTTTCTTTCTTCTTATTGACTGCTGGTCTGATTCCCGAAGTTTCTCCGAACTTTCCCGAAACTTCCCCGAACGATTCCCGAACGATTCCCGAAGGATTCCCGAACGAATTGCAACGTTGATGTCTTCTTCATGTGTCTTTTAGGCACATGGATGTTTCGGGCCTCGGGGTAAGCCCCCATTACCCGTGCTGTCCTCGCGGTCCACTACTATGGACCGGTCCTGGGAGCCTTCTAATGGCGTTGTAGGTGTCAAAACGATTGTCGCTATCGGTAATTTTTTCGTAGTCGGTTATGACTACGAAAAAAGGAGGTTATCTAATGAGGTCGGAGTTGGCCTTTCAGCGGCATTGAGGGTTGTTACTCGACTCTCTAATCGATATAGAGAGGAGTTCTCTTGGATAGGGTCGTCCGTCCGGAGGGCGAGTGTGTAGCGGCGCAAAGTTGTTAAGGTGTATATGCGGCCCGTTGTCTGCACGGTCGAACAGTCCGCGCGCCAACCGGGCCACAAATTCCTGTATGGTGTCGATCTTCAGGTTGGCCGCTATGACGACATTCCGGACGTAGCGACCCGCACCGACGATGGTTCTTAACGCCATATTTTGCTGGGCCTGCAGTTGCCGCCTCAGAGGCTCGCTCAGAAGCGCGTACCAGGCCGGAGCAGCATAGGTGATAATGGCTCTGATGTAGGTTTTATATACTCGCACTTTGGTGTTAAGTGGTAGCTTGGATGCCAGGACCGGACGTAGCATCGCCCGCGCACATCGTGCTCTACGGACGACGAGGTCGACGTGCGCAGTCATGCGCAGCGCCCGGTCGATCCGGCACCCAAGGTAGGTCACGGCCTTCTCGTACGCGATCTGCTGGCCATTGAGGGTTAATTGAGGTGGTAGGTTCCTGAGGCGGCGAGTGAGCAGAGCGGTCGTCTTACGTTGACGACCATCCTCCACTCATCTAGCCATGGTGGCAACAGGTCCAGGAGGCGTTGCATCCTGGCAGCGGCAATATGGGCTCTTCTGGAAGAGGTGAAATAAGCGCTATCGTCCGCATATAACGCCAATTCCACGTCGTCCTCCCATTCTTGCAGCCTGCCTGCCAGGGTAGGGATGTCGTTGGTATAAGCCGCGTACAGGACTGGAGACAAACAGCTGCCCTGAGGAACGCCGGCTCTGATGGTTCTGGTTGCGGACTCGGCGCCCTCTACGCAGACGTAGAACTTCCTGTCTGCCAGGAAAGACGCCACTAGCCGCAACATAGCAGGAGGGACACTGGTCTGTTCTTCCAATTTAAAAAGTAATCCAGAATGCCACACCCTGTCGAACGCCTTCTCGATATCGAGAAAGACGCCCAACGTAGTGCGGCCACGGTTGTAATCGGCCGCAAGCAGGTGCAGCACTCTGGTCAGCTGTGTTGCTGTAGAGTGACCCCTCCTGAATCCGTGCTGCTCCGCCCGAAGTTGGATGCACGGGCGGAGGCGTCTTAGCAACAATCTTTCAAGCAGTTTAGCTATGTGTGGTAGCAGCGTGATCGGCCTGTAGCTGGCAGCTCTACGCCTGTCCTTCCCGGGTTTCGGCAAGACGATTACTTTGCCTTTCTTCCAGTCCTCCGGGAAGTGGGATGTCCGCAGTATCCCATTGTAGAGTCGACCAAGCTCTACTAGGACTCTATGGGGCAGCTGTCGGAGTGCAGCGTTGGTAATCCCGTCGTGCCCCGGCGCCTTCCTCGGTTGCAGGCGGGTTGCTGTCCACCGCAGTTCAGCGGGGGAGATGAACCACTCTCCTGCAAGAGGCGGCGCGGGCGACGACAGGAACTCCTGTACGTGACTCTCATTTCGGGCATGAAGCTCCAAGAACTCCGCACTTGCTGGGTTCGGCATAAATTGCTCCTCGAAGTGCTCGACTAGGATATCCGCTCTACCCTTGGCATCGTAACGACGTTCGCCCGCGTTGTTGGTCAGCGGGCAAACGGGAGGTTTGGCTTTAGTTAACTGCCGGTTCAGTTTGTAGAGCGACGCACCGTGCTCTTCCGCCTTCCATATGCGCCGCTCCCAGACATCTCCTCTGTGTGCCTGGACTGCAACCGACAGTTCCTCCGACAAGGTGTTCAGTCTCGTTTTGATTCTCGGGCAGCGAGTACGCGCCCAGAGTCTCCTTAAGGCCCTTTTTCTCTTGATCTGCACGCAGATGTTATGCGGCAGATCATCCCTTCTGGAGGAGGGACGATCGTAGAGGCAGCATTGAGGGCCTCCTGTATCGCCTTTGTCATATTAGTGGCTGCGGCCTCTACGTCGTCCGCTGTGTTTAAGGGGTGGTGTGCTGGAGGTCCTCCTCTGCAGGTGTTTGTGGTAGAGCCTCCAGTCGACACGTGTCTTCACTGTTCTGGGCGGCGTAGTTACCGCCTTTAAGCCAAGGGTAATTAAGATCGGGAGGTGCTGCGATTCCAGGTCGTACAGCACCTCTACCACTATCGGGTAGTTGATGTTCCTAGCGAGTACGATGTCCAGTACATCCGGACGACTTCGTGGATCCGTTGGAACATGTGTAGGTTCTTCAGGACCTAAAACGTCATAGCCGTATCTTTCGGCGTCTTCAAATAGCGCATGACCCGGCGGGTTGATCAGTCTAGATCCCCACGCCGGGTGTTTGGCGTTTAGGTCCCCGGCGATGATGGTCGGTGTTTCGCCTTCCATTACCGTCCGGACGTCTGAGGAGCAAAATGAAGTCCCTGGCGGGCGGTATGCCGCAAAGATCCTAAGGTCCTCGCCCGCCGCCTCCATTTTTATGCCGATAGAGCGCATAGTCTGGTATTCCGGTAGGTCTAGTTCTTGATGGACGATGTCCCTTCTCACTAGGACCGCTGTCCCTCTGTAAGCGGCCCCTTGAGAAGTGACCTCGTCCCTCCTATACAGATGGTAATTGGGCAGCTTTATGCGTGTACTCGGATTAAGTTTCGTCTCTCCCAGCAAGATGACCTGTACGTCTTGTTGTTGGGCGACGGTGCGGAGTTCTTGTAGCTTCCGCTGGATTCCACCTGGATTCCAGTAGAGGAGGCGCAGGTTAGACTCCTCCATAGTGCCGAGCCAGGAGGTTCGCCAGCGCCTTCATGACTGCTGTGATGGGGTCGGTCCCGGCTCTGATGTCTGCCAGGACCTGGCTGCCGACTTCAATTGCAATGCCAACCAAACGTTGGATGGCGTCTGCAGTCTCGAAGCCGGCTGTTGGTGTTCTGCATGTCTGTGCAGGAGTTGGCGCTGGTCTCGGGAGTTGGATTGGTGCTCTTTGCGTATGGTTAGAGCGCGCTCTATGTATAGAGCGGGCTCTATTTTCTGATAGAGCCCTTTCTGGCACTCTACCCATTCTGGTTTTCTTGACCTCCTTGGTAATCTGCGCTTGGGCTATCGTTACCGCTGGGGTTGGGGTAGAGGTAGCTGCCTGAGGAGGAGGCTGCACCTTCTTCTTCTTCTTCTTCCTCCCCCGCTTACTCCACTGGGTGGTTTGGCGCTCTGTGGCGTCATTAGCGGGGGGTTGAAGAGTCGTCCCGGTGGTTGCCTTGGATGTAGTAGTGGTGGGCACCACCGATTCTGTGGGAGCCGTGACGGGTGGTGGGGGGGGCAGGTTGCCTTCCCCTTCCACTGATTGTCGTCCACCCGTCTTCCTGGACCACGGCCCTGGGACGACCTTGGGGGATCCTCTTGGGCTCCTCTGGGAGTAGTCCCGGTAGAGTGATCCCCTGCTTCCTTGCAATCCTCCTCAGGACTGGGCAGCGGCGATCGTTGGCGGTATGGTTCTTGGCGCAGTTAGCGCATCGCGGTTCCTCATCTCTACCCCTTGGGCAGTTGCTGGCTATATGGTCTCCGGCACAGCGAACACACTTCACTGGCCTGAAGCAATTCGTGGATGCGTGGCCAAAGGCCTGGCAGCGGTGGCACTGTGAAGGGCCCGCTCTTCCTTGCCAGGCCTCTATGACGACTCCTCTCATGAAGAGGAGCTCGTCGATTTGGTAGAGTTCGTTAAGGCGCTCCAGGCTCAGGTGGTCCAGCTGCGCGAAGTTGAGGCACCCAGGTCTGCCTCTACGGGGGGGGGGATCCCTTTTAAGTATCTAATCGGGAACCCCTTTGCCCTGATAGCCCCATCTATCGCGGCTGGATCCGTGCCCACCCGTAGTCCCCGTATGCCCACTTTCGTGGGCTTGTCCTCCTCGGGGGTGTAACAGTACCAGGACATAGCTGGTACTTTCTCGGTTATCTCTATTAGGTACTTTTGTACCGTCCGGAAATCTTCCGGACTCTGGGGGGGTAAATCTTACTCCCTTGCCGAATGGACGAGCATTCGGTGGGTGGCCCAGTTTCTTATTAAGTGCCTCGAAGTGCTTCGTCCAATCCGGCAAGCACTCAGCCACTATAGGTGGGTACCTTTTCGCCGATTCTTCCGGCGGTTTTTGTGTTTCGGCAGTCTTTGTCCTTGGTACTGCCGGGGCAGCTACCAGTTGGGCATAGCTGGTAGAAGGCCTCTGACCATCGTCCGATGGCCGGCCTGAAGGGTTGGTGGTAGGCGCGGATGGTGAGTGTCCGGCAGATGTGCTAGGTGCTAGGGTTGCATACGTGGTTGCACTCCATCCGTATGACCCTTCTCCTCCCTGCTCCAGATCAGCAGCATCCATGCTGGTGTGTTCCGGTGTTCTGGGGGGGGGGGTGGTTTTAGTCGGCGATGGCGATTTAGGAGGTGATCTTCAGATCGGCTTTTCCGGTTGGTGATCCGATTCTCCCTCGGATGAAGAATAGTCCGAGGAGTTGGTGGTACTGTAGCATCGCCTCTTCTCCTGGAGGGATGCTGCTGTTTCTGGAGGCGTATGCCTTCTCTGGGTCTTCTTGGCCCGCTGAGGTTGGGGGAACGGTTCCCGCCCAGTCGTACCTCCAGGTACAATGGGCGAGAGCGCGGTCCTCGGTGCGGGCTCTTTACCCGGTGAGGAGGGTTTCCTTGTCGGGATCTGAGAGTAGGAGGACACTACTCTAGTCCTTTCAGGATCAAAGATGTCGCGATACGCGATAGGACGGTCTAGTACCAGGACGGTCGGGTGGTCTTCTGGGTTTGGGTTTAGGTGGAGGCTCCCCTTTGTCCTTACGGACATGTTGAAACCTACCTAAAGTCAGTCAGGTATTCTTTTTGGCCCTGTCTAATAATTGCCAGCCGATTCGGCACGAAGCGCGACGCGGATGGCGGAGTGTAAAGCGTAGTTGGCGTATTCACAAACTGGGCTCTGCCTACCCCTTTTGTCAGCAAAAGGGTTGGGGGAAGTGCGACGGTGGCACTTTACGACGCGACTAGGCACAGGACGCTCGGAGCGCATAAAGTTCCCAAGAATCACCTAGGGGCCGGTGACCTCGACGCCTCACGGAATCACGGGACTCAACGTTCGGCGGAGTATGTCGTACCGGCGGTCATTTACAGCCACTGCTAACTGCAAACAACGCACACCTAGGAGATCCTTGATGATCAACGAATTGCAAGAAAACTCGTTTACTGAGCTACCCCCAGAGCTATACGCGAAAGTGAGCCGCGCCATTTGTGCGCTTGCGCAACTCAATTACATCAATTTGTACTATCACTCTCTCACGGTTTACTCAATAACTTTATTTGTATAAGACATACATTTATACAATTTATTTATAAAGATAGCACAAAAAATATCTATACTACGATATACATTACATTTTTATATCACAAAAAACCTTTTATTTATTTAACAAAATATGCTATTTTACTCACACGTTCGAAGTTGATATTTCTTAAATATTTAACATAGAAAGTTAAAACAATGTTTTCCACTTGAAATTATACATATCTTAACTAATACAATAGTTTAATTTACATTTTCTCTATACATTTCACTATTAAAACACTTTTAAATTTCTTATACTATCATTATTTCACTTATTCACAGGAATTTTCACATAAAAAGTAACACAGAATTCACATTTTTTACACGTACAATCAATCTGAAATGTTTCACAAGTCATTTTTACATAAATTGCTGAAATTACAAATATTTAAATTTTACATATTTGGCCTCCTAAGTACGTGGCTAGCGTGCGTCTATGAGCTCACACTATTTGAACTAACTTTGCACGGCTATCGACTATCAGAAAAAATGGAAAGTCTAATATACACCAATATCAACAATACTAAGGTGAATCAATGCTTTTACACAATTCTTAAACTGTAGGAAACTATTTCTAATCAGATTCTTATCAGTTATCATATCTCCCATCAGACAACAATATAAGTGAATGTTTTCACAAATCAATCATAGCAAATAGGCACTCGTTTTCATACAAAACATATCAAACCCATATAAGACAACACCCATGCTATTAATTTCCATTAATTCTATTTACTCACAAAGTGATCATCTCGACCGGGGAATAAATCCGATCTCTAACTTTATTTTAATATTCCTTTAAATTTACATTATTGGAAAGATGATTTCAACCGGGGAACAAATCCGGTAACATAATTTATATCTTAAAAATTCCATAAAAGAATTTATTAAGAGATATTACTAAGAAAACGATAAACTATTCCGGCCTGGGAGTCGAACCCAAGACCTTCATATCATTAATTCGATATTTCTTCCTGTTCGCCAAGCGAGCGCGCGACATGTTATACTCCCGTTCGCTCGGGACCGTAATGGCGGGAAAATTTGCAAATTAGCAAATTTTTTGCTATATTGCAAATTTTGCTATATTTTCACTTTGAGACAATATTTATGGATAAAACTTACATGGAACTCTTGTTGAATGTATAAACTATTGAATAAAATTATTTTTGGTTGCTAGAAATTGTAATAAAATACGTAAATTACCCTGTGTAGCATAGTGGTGGTATATACTTAAATTTTAGTGACAAAATTACTACTAATTTGAATTCTACACTTTTGTTTTTAGAGAAATTTATATGAAAATGTTTGGAAATATGTATATTTTTATGTTTTATGTGTTTCCATTCGTTACTCATACCAAACTATTAAAATATTAAAAAATAAAAAAAAATAATAATAATATTTTATCTGTGTGACATTTAGAACAATATTTCTAAAATAGTTTTGTGTGAATTTGAAATAAATACAACGTCAAGTTATTTGAAATATGTAAGAAAACTATTTTTACTTAAATTTTACACTAAAAATAAATGAGAATTTGAAAAATAACACATTTATGACCCAGCCGCCATAATGGGCCTTCCAGATTTTGAAGCACTTTTGGCAATTTACTTTTCACTTTTTATACCACAAATTATATGTATATATATATATATATATATATATATGTGTGTGTGTGTGTGTGTGTGTGTGTTCACTATATTACAAGGAATATAAAAAAAGTATAATACTTTCGTTTTTAGTCCAGACACAAATATAAAATTCTATAAAAAAAGACGGAGCACCTTCATCAAAACGACACGTGGAACGCCGAACGTTCAGAGTGATT
Source organism: Parnassius apollo (assembly GCA_907164705.1). NCBI lineage: Eukaryota > Metazoa > Arthropoda > Insecta > Lepidoptera > Papilionidae > Parnassius > Parnassius apollo. The sequence continues at coordinate 6,476,477 of CAJQZP010001218.1, read as the reverse complement.
TCTTTTTTTTTTTTTTTTTTCTAAAAAACATTGCCAGGTTATGGTTTAAAATAAAAGAGCATCTCTTTGTCTTTGATACTATTATCTATTGCATAGTGTCTTCAGTTTTGTTTAAAACGAAAAAATAGTTTTTTCATAGGTACACACGTTTACATAATTCTGATCAAATTAGCTCACTGCTTGGCGGACGTAAGGTAGGTATTGTACGATCAAAAGTGCGCATGGCTTGGTTTACAGGTTAAGATTCAACTAAGCATTTTCTTATCGGAATATTGTTACTTGATAATTTGCTTTTTAGAAGCTATTCGTAATCGATTAACTTAATAAATTGAAATATTCTTATAGGCGCGTCGCCAACAATCTTACCCCCCCTCCCGTGCGTCAGCACCATCATTTGGGAGGCGTCGCGGGTACCAACACTATTATTCTGGATGTAGGTCTCCTCAAGATACCTGTGCTAGTAATGACGTCAACCACTCTAGTGTGACCGTCTGGTCCCGGTAGCGTCCTACTAATCTTGCCTTTCGGCCACGTATTTCGTGGCAATGAATGATCTATTATCAAGACAATATCACCTTCTTTAGGTTCCATAAACTTTCCGTTATTACCTGTTCGAGATATTAAAGTAGGCATGTATTCTTTTAGCCATCATGTCCAAAAATGGTCGGCTAACCTCTGTGCAGATTTCCAATTGAGTTGACCCGTCAGATATTGCTCTAAAAATAATCCAGGTGGTCGATCACCACATGAGCGTCCCAGAAGAAAATGATTGGGTGTCAAACCCTCTTCAGGACTATCCATACTGAATGTTACCAGAGGCCTGGAATTTACAGTATGCTCTGCTTCTAAGAGCAACGTATGCAGAACCCCCCTCTCGCGGGCTCCTTTCTTTGAGCATAGCGGTCAACGCAATTTTAATTGATCTTACTAACCTTTCCCAGGCGCCACCCATGTGCGGTGCTCCCGGAGGTATGAATTTCCGTTTAATATATTTTCTAAATGACTCATTTTTCATGCCCTCATAGCATTCTTCGCATGCTTTCAATAATTCTTTATTCGCAGCTTTGAAATTTGTCCCGTTATCGCTGTATATAACGGCTGGTTTTCCTCTTCTGGCGATAAATCGCCTCAACGCCATTATCAATGAGGCTGCCAGCGTCAATGAGGCCGCTAATTCCAGATGTACTGCTCTGGTGGTCAGACACGTAAATAAAACACCCCAGCGTTTTTCGTGTCGCCTTCCTATAGTCATACTCATAGGTCTGAAATAATCCACGGCTGAGCATGTAAAAGGTGGTTCATGATGAGCTATTCTCTCCAGAGGAATATTTCCTTGTGGCACGTTCTGCGGCTTTGACCTGTATGTCCTGCACCACTGACAATGATGTGTAACACTTCGTACTATATTACGCAAGTTCAAGACATAAAATTTCTGGTTCACCTCATTCATCACCGTCTGGTGATTGGCATGTCCAAAATGATGATGAACTTCTCTAATCATCATTTTAACGATTTCGTGTTTACCGTCTAATACGACAGGTTTTCTACTTTCCTCGGTCAAATTAGACTTAAAAGGTAAACGCCCATTTAAACGGAGTAAGTTATCTTCTCCTATTTCCATAGATAATTTACTTAAGCGTGAACTTCTTTCAACGCTTTTGCCTGCTTTCAAGCATTTTATTTCCAAATGAAAACACTCGTCTTGAACGAACTTCCAAATTAACAATTCAGCTTTTTTTCAAGAGCGCTATGTCCAACGCGCCATCGGGTCCTTTAACCGACTTTGCTATAACTTTGTTGGAACACATAACCGACTTTTCGGCTGCGTCGTCGGGTCCTTTAACCGACTTTCTTAAACTCTTGAATTTTTCTACCGCTTGTAAGGTGCGTGTAGTTGCCCCAAGGAATTTCTTAAAGCTGCTAAATCGTCCGTAATCGGGTAGACTTAACGGTTTTTGCTTTCTCAGCGCATTTACGCCTTTTGGCGATTTTTCTTCACCTGTTTCTAAGCTATTTATGGTGTCCACTTGTTTGGGACATAAATCAGAACTTTTCCTGAGGAATTCAGGCCCTTGAAACCAGCGATGACTTACATCGAAGGTGGAAGGAAAATTTCTAGTGGCGTCGTCTGCCACGTTTTGTGACGTTGCAACCCATCGCCATTCACATGGTTTACTGTGAATCTTCGATCTCAGCCAATCGATGAGCAACGAATGGTTTAAAAGCGCGAGGATCTGACTTAATCCACGCTAACACTGTACGTGAGTCCGTCCAAAATACTCTCTCGGATATCTCGTACTTGCTCTCTTCAATAACTGATGCAGCTAATCTGCTGCCCATAAGAGCTGCTTGCAATTCAAGCCTTGGAATAGAAATTGGTTTCAGCGGCGCTACTCCTGCCTTTACGGCGATCAGCGTAATCCGCCTTTCTCCTAGCTCGTCCGTGGTGACGTAATACACTGCGGCAGCGTATGCTTTTTCACTAGCATCCGTGAAGGTGTGTAATTCTCCCTTGCCGACGCCTTCAGCAACGGGTCTAGGTACTTGTAAATGACCTAATTTCTACACTTCCGATATCCATTTACAAAATAACACGTGTAATTCGTGTGAAACTTCTTCATCCCAAGAGATGCCTGTCCTCCATACTTGCTGGATCAGCGACTTCCCTTGAATCGTTATGGGTGATGCGAGTCCCAAAGGATCGAAGACTGACATCACAGCGCTAGTTATCTCTCTCTTCGTAGGCGGTCGTAAACCTTCCATCACCTCTTCCGGTGTGTTACGAAGACTTATGGAGAAACTTATTATATCCCGTTTGATATTCCAAATCAAACCTAAAGTGTGCTCTGTGTGCTCTTTATCTCCCAGCGAAGCACTGTCGCTCTTATATTTATTCTCCATTTTACATAAAACTTCGGGTCGATTGCTAGCCCATCCCCTCAGTTGGAAAGAAGCACGTTTATGTAATTGATACATATCGTTTACTATCCTTTCGGCCGTCGTCACGTCGGGAAATGCCTGTAGATAGTCATCCATATAAAAATTGCTTTCCGTAGCGGAAGCTGCTTCTGGATAGATATGTGCTTTGTCCTGCGCATTTCTATTCTTTACATACATAGCGATGCATGGTGATGATGCCGCTCCAAATATGAGTGACGTCATTCTATACTCTTACGGTGGCGCGTCACGATTGTGCCGCCATAAGAATCGAAGGCTATCCCTGTCTTCTTCCCGGATTTTCACTTGCAGGAACATTTCTTTAATGTCTGCCATCACTGCCACGCTTCCTTCTCTGAATCTTAACAGAACTCCAAACAACGACTTCAATAAGTCCGGTCCGGTTAACAATGCATCATTGAGACAGCGTCCGCCCGTCCTAGCGGCGGCGTCGAAAACTATTCTTATTTTCCTTTTTTGTGGGTGAGTTACTGCGAAGTGTGGAAGATACCACGTGCGTGGGGAAATGGAAATATGGTTCGCTTTCTCTGCGTAACCGTTAACGATGAGATTTTCAATTTGCTTCTCATATTCCTTTTTCAACTCGCTATTTGTGTCGAGCTTCTTTTCGATATTAAACAGGCGACTTTCAACCTGCGCTCTATTCGACGGCATGCACTCATTGTCTGTGCGCCATAACAAAGCAGTCTCGTACCTATTATTAGGTATACGACGTACCGTTTTGCTCAAAATATTTAAAGCTCGTTCTTCTGGGTCGCTCATGGGCTTTCGCGCAGACACTCCCAGAGATTCCAAACTAAAATAATCCTTGATTAACTAATCCATATCTTCCTCCTTCTTGGTGGAAATGTGGTTAACAATCTTGATTGGTTTGATGCCACCCGATATGTGACCATGTAAAACCCATCCAAGTTTGGTGAGTGATGCTACAGGTAGGTTCTTACCTCCTTAAATTATTTCACGAGTAACTATGAGATGCCAATTGTCCTGGCCAATTAATATGGTAAGTCTGGACCTCTCATACATCAACTCGTCCTTAATCGGTGTCAAATGAGAACACCGTTGCAATAATTCTCGGCTTACTGACTGCGAGAAGGGTTAAGTGACTTAATTGTTTGTACACTTATCTCCTCTAAGTCGTTCAAGTAAATGCCTTTTATCTTAACATTTAAGCGATACGAACTGTCGTCGTTAATTCGCTTACCTCCCACGGCTTCAATACGTAATTCTTCTTTACATCCGCGAGGCGCTAACTTCTGAGCCATCCACTCCTCTATGAGTGTCATGGTTGATCCTTCATCCAGAAGAGCTGTTGTCTTGATCTTTCCTCTAGGTACATACAACTCGACCGGTATAATCTTTAAGTATGCACATGCCAGTGCATTCACTGTACTAACAGTTGTAATTTGAGCCTCTTTACCCCCCTCGTCCCCTGCGGCGAGTTATTTTCATTGGGGTATCGGTGTAGCATTCGATGATGTGACATTCTACATCCCTCTACACCACATTTTTTCGCTCTGCACTCTAACCTCCTATGGTTAGGTGACAAACATTGGAAACATACTTTCGCTTTTTTGACCGCGTCCCATTTCTCGCGAATATTCATGTCCTTAAACTTGTAACAACTCACTATATAGTGTTCCTTGTTGCATATAACACACTTATGTGTTACCCGACTTACAGGCTTGTCCTGGGTTATCATAACCACTTGTCGGTTGTGCCCTTTATTATTTCGGCGTTCTAGACGCTCGCTCGTATTACTTCGGCGCTCATAGCGCTCGCTCTTAGCACGATTGCGTTCACACCCCTTTGCAGTGTGTACAGTTTGCTTCCTGAATTCAAGACGCTTCCGTTTTTCAGGAACTTTTTCATTGCTTAAGGACGTTCCAAATTGTTCACTCAATAAATTTAAAAACTTGGCCATCTTCTGTAACTCTGGCTCCAAAGGATGCTGAACTCGATATTCAAACCATTTAAATTTAATCATAGTTCCAAGTTTTTCCACTATGCGGCTCACTAACTCCGGTGAGTATAAATACTGTGGTTGATTCAACGCTTGTATTGTGGCAACCACGTTCGTAATACGACTTGCAAAAGATCCTATATTCCGACAATCTTCTGCCAATCTTGGCATACGCTTTACATTCTCGATTTCGGCTAGAATGAGCATCTCAACCCTACCGAATCTTCTTTCGAGAGCGTTCATTATTTCTTCAGGTTCACACAAAGTAAACAACAATGACTTAACCGCTTCCTTAGCGGTGCCCTTTAATGCCCTCCTAAGGCGAGCGACATTCTGCACCCCTGAAAATTGGCTTCTCGTGTCTTCAAACACCGTTTTGAAAACTATCCATTCACCAGGGTCTCCATCGAAATTAAAAAAAAAAGGTAATTCCTGGAGGAAATGAAGCTGGGAAGACTTATCTTTTCCCGCTATCTTTATTGCACTCACAATCGCTTCGGTCAATTCTGACACCTCACTCGCGTGTGTTTTCTGTGCATTTCCTTGGTTGCGCTCGATCTCCGCCCCTTTGCGGCGTGATCCTTTACACGCTTCCTTATCAGTAATATCGGGTTGCGTTACACTAACCGGCGCGCTCATTATGGTCTGCTGAACCCAACTCCTTACGAAAGGTTCCACCTGAGTATTCCGCTCTTCATTATCCTCACTCGAGTCGATCTCCTGTTCTCGGTTGAGTCGTGCCAACTCCAATTGAGACTTGGCTAAGGCAGCAGCTGCCTGTGCTCGTTCGAGCTCTGAGCGTTCGAATTTAATCGCCGCCTCTAATTCGGCTTTCAGCCTCGCCGATCGCGATGACCTACTACCTCTCTGTGACCCTTTGTCACTGTGTGTCCCAGTGTGCCCGATTACTGTCCTTGACGATGCCGCTTCTTCGGTCCTTTGACCTACTTTTTCGACTACCGTTTCACTCCTGGATATAACGGATTGTTGTGCGGTGCTGGTCTGCGTACTACTGGTGTCCGTCCTGTTGCTTGTCGTTGCCATGGACGTCCCTGAGTCCCACGTGCATGTGGACATGTCGGTGGTGGCTCCACTTGAAGGAGTTGCCCCACTCGAAGCAGTAGCATTGGTCGCTCCAGATGATTCCGCCTCTTTAGCTTTTCTTGAGAGCCCTGTTCTTGTCCTGCTCCCTTCGCCCCTCTCTGTCTGGTCTTGTGCCTTCTTCATCTTGCAGGAAGGTGTTGGCCTACGGTCCCTAACTGTCCCTACGGTCCCTACAACCCCTTACCTACAACCCTTCTACACCCCAACCTAACCCCACTACCCCTCCCCCCCCCTTTATCTCCCAATCCTACAGCCTTACTACCACCCTAACAGCCCTATCAACCCTATCAATCCTGAACGGGGCCTACCGAGGTGAGCCGTCCAGGGATGGAGTCGTGCAGGAATGGAATGGAGGAAAGGTTTAGGTACTGTTCCGCCAAGGAATATGACGAAACAGTCGAGCGGTAGTGCAAGCGCAGTCTCGCTCGAGAGAACTGCTTCACCCGAAGGTGTTGTGCCAGAGCCCAACCATTTGGCACCGTTAGGTGGTCGGGATGTATGCTGCACCTCGTCGCCCAGTCGCCGGTGACGCCTCGTCCAAGCGCCCTCCTCCGGCCGCGATGCAGTCAGGTGCCCACGAGCACCCTCGCCTGGCAGCAGCAGCGGTGGATGCTTCTTCTTCTTGTACCCTCTGATGACCCGACAGGAAATGCCGGACACGGTCGTCCGACAGGAAATGCCGGACACGATCGTCCGACAGGAAATGCCGGACACGATCGTCCGACAGGAAAAGGGTGGAGAAAAATACCAAGCCCTGCTTGGCCACGATGAGCGCCTTCACAAGGCACCTGCGCCTGGCAGCGATACGTGCCCCATGCGAGCACACGCCCCAAGCCGCAATCCCGGTTTTCTTTCTTCCGGTAGTTCCAGGTCCAGTCCTTCTGCGCTGACGACCTGGTCTTCTGGCCTTTGGTCCTGTTGCTTCAGCTCAAACCTCCGGCTTCCTTCGGTTGCTGATCTTCACTCGGCTCCGAAGGTCTTCTTTTTCCATAACCAGCAGTCCATAGCTGGTTCCTTGATCCGGCTGCGAAGGACATTGAGGAACCAACGGCTGTGTAAACGTTCAACTAAGAAACAGAAGGGAGGAATCGAGGCTTCTCTCGATCCGGCCTCCTATAACGCCTACGTTGGGTTCGGGAACAACGTATGTGATCTCCGCAACGGAGTAACACACAAGGGCGATAACCTCTTCCTTTTCAGCAAATAGGTTCAGACGGGGATTACGGGTCTTCCGAAGTCGTCCCGGTCCCAACGCCTTAATTCTTCGATGTGGACTGTATAATTTTGAGGGATGAATTTCTTGGGAATAAAACAGCAATTATCTTCAAACCGTTCCGTGAGAGAGTAATTACTTTTCCCTATCACTTCCCTACACTTTTTCTTTCTTCTTATTGACTGCTGGTCTGATTCCCGAAGTTTTTCCGAACTTTCCCGAAACTTCCCCGAACGATTCCCGAACGATTCCCGAAGGATTTCCGAACGAATTGCAAGAAAACTCGTTTACTAAGCTACCCCCAGAGCTATACGCGAAAGTGAGCCGCGCCATTTGTGCGCTTGCGCAACTCAATTACATCAATTTGTACTATCACTCTCTCACGGTTTACTCAATAACTTTACTTTGTTTGTATAAGACATACATTTATACAATTTATTTATAAAGATAGCACAAAAAAATATCTATACTACGATATACATTACATTTTTATATCACAAAAAACCTTTTATTTATTTAACAAAATATGCCTATTTTACTCACACGTTCGAAGTTGAAATTTCTGAAATATTTAACATGGAAAGTTAAAACAATGTTTTCCACTTGAAATTATACATATCTTAATTAATACAATAGTTTAATTTACATTTTCTCTATACATTTCACTATTAAAACACTTTTAAATTTCTTATACAAAACTATCATTATTTCACTTATTCACAGGAATTTTCACATAAAAATAACACAGAATTCACCTTTTTTACACGTTCAATCAATCTGAAATGTTTCACAAGTCATTTTTACATAAATTGCTGAAATTACAAATATTTAAATTTTTACATATTTGGCCTCCTAAGTACGTGGCTAGCGTGCGTCTATGAGCTCACACTATTTGAACAACTAACTTTGCACGGCTATCGACTATCAGAAAAAATGGAAAGTCTAATATACACCAATATCAACAATACTAAGGTGAAGATAAGATAAGATAAGATAATCATTTATTGTCATAACTGTGTACATGAGGTCTTACAAATACAGAGTATAGTTACAACAGTTTGTCCATTTCGGACGTACAATATAATAAAAAATAAAATAAAGCACTACAACAAATCAATAATTACTTCCAAAAAATTCATCCAAATTATAAAAACATTTTGATAATAACCATTCTTTTAACTTTTTTTTTAAATCTTGGGCTCTCTAACGATTTAATGTATAGGTATAGGTAAATGGTTAAAGATTCTGATTCCCCTTATTAAAGTACTTTTACTATAAATGTAACTAGATGATTTAACAATACACACATCAAAAGCATATTGAGTTCGTAAGTTCTTTTTTGATTCTTTTTTAATATTAAAATGTGACGTGTTATCTTTGACAAACACAGAAATTTCAAGTATGTATATAGAAGTCAACGTCAGAAATATACAATCTATAAATACATTTCTTAAAGAGTCATATTGATTAATATTATACATAATTCTTAAGCACTTTTTTTGCAAAACAAATGTCGACTGAATGTCAACAGAAGTGCCCCAGAATATAATTCCATATGTCAAAAGTGGATAGACATGATCATAGTAATAATTTTTTGCTACGTCTCTAGATGCTACATTTTTCAATATTGATATAGCGTAACAACTGCTTGAAATCCTACTGTTAACTTTCTCAACATGTGATTTCCAGTTCAAATTACTATCAATGTTGATACCCAGAAATCTCATGTCATGCACTTTCTCAATTTTTTCACCGTCGATTATAATATTTAATTCAATTGGAGCTTTTCTATAATTCCTAAATTCTATTAGTTTTGTTTTTCCCAAATTTACTTTTAAATTAATTGAAGTTAGCCAGTTCACTACTATGTTTAGTGTGTTATAAATTTCATTCACAAAATATGCATCATCTAGTTTATCTCTTGATGTACAGGAACGGGAGGCAGGTGCTCTTCAATGATTGATTTATTGAACGTTTGTTGGTTATATTTAAGTCGTCTTATTGCTAACAGTGTGTATCAGGTAATAATCAAAATTTAAAACAGACAGATCTTATAACTAATTGCACGACGTGCTGTGATTGGTTGCTAACAATGACGAGCTCTGATTCGTAGCTAAAAGTTTGGTGTTCCGGTGCGTCGCTAGGCGGCGTTAGAAGTCACGCCAACATGCCGGCCGCCTTGGAAGCTCCAGCTTCCAATGATGTATCTACGTTGCCGCTTGATTGAAGATACCGCAGGCTGCATTCATGTTGTCGTCCTCTGCTGATGATACAGGCAGAGGGCAGATTTTCGAGAACGCTCGTTGTACAGGACCCGTAGCAATTTGGATGGTGGCGACACGCGACACGCCGTCTTTTCCGGGGAAAATATGGGTATCTCTGCCCATACGCCATTTAAGGGGTGGTAAATTGTCCTCCTTAATAACGACAAGCGTGTTAATGCCTTGACTGTTCGCCTTCCACTTCGTTCTTGTCTGAAGTTCAGCAACATACTCTTGTGACCAGCGTTTCCAGAAGTGCTGTTTTATTTGTTCCACTCTTTTAAACCGTTTCAAGCTGTGAGTCCGTGCTTCGGTGAGGTCTCTGCAGGCTGGTGCAGTGAGTGGCCGGCCGATGAGGAAATGAGCTGGGCTTAGTGGACGAAGATCATGTGGATCTGAGGACATAGGACTTATAGGACGGGAGTTTAGGACTGCTTCGATCTGTGCCAACACAGTGCTGAATTCCTTGTACGTGAAGTTAGCGGTACCCACGACACGCTTAAGGTGGAACTTACAGGATTTTACTTCTGCTTCCCACAATCCCCCAAAATGAGGAGCATAAGGGGGGAATAAATTTAAATTCAATATTGTCAGTTGATAATTTATCAATTATTTGCTTTGAATTTCGCTCTAACATTTTGTTAATCTCTTTCATGGCTCCAATGAAAGTTCTACCTTTATCTGAGAAAATTTGAGCTGGTTGACATCGTCGTGAGATAAATCTTTTAAGTGCTAATGTAAATTCTTGAGCAGCTAACGTACTGACAAGTTCTAGATGAATGGCCCGGGTAACAAAACAAACGAATATGCAAATATAGCCCTTTTCCGATTTAGCTCCCCTTCCTTTGCGATTCAGTACGTTTATGGGACCCGCATAATCCACTCCACATCGAATGAATGGGAAACCAGGTTCTATTCGTTCAGACGGAAGGTTGCCCATGATTGGTGTTAGGGTTTTACCTTTCATTCGAGTGCAGCGAACACATTGGTGGACAACCTTTCTAGCTAGGTTTCTACCCCCTAACGGCCACCAATTCTCACGCACGGTGGCCAATAGCAGCTGGTACCAGCATGAAGAAGCTCTTTGTGTTGATGTTGAAACAAAAATTGTGTGAAGTTGTGTTTACTTGATAAAAGTATCGGGTGCTTCTTGTCGTAATGAAAGTCAGGCGAATTACTAAGACGGCCACCTACTCTAATTATATTCCTTTCATCTAGAAATATATTAAGCCTAGAAATCGAACCTGAAGTTTTTAAAGGTAAGTTACGTTTTAACTTATCATATTCCATCGGAAACGATTCGCGTTGAGCAAGACGCGCTAACGACTGTAATGAGTCATTCAGTTCATCTACTAATAACGGCCCCTGTGTACGATCTTTCTTTTGTGTGCGTAAGTTATGTATGTATCGCAACAGGTAAGCGCCGGCGCGCACGATACCCTGATAAGAACGAAACCTTTCAAAATTAATAATTTTATTCTTTGTTACATCACAAACCGTAACCGTTGTCGTTTGTGAATTTAGTTCTGGTAAGTCGGAGTGTGTAGTCGAAGATTGCTGTGACCATGCCGACTCAGAATTTTTTAAGAACTCAGGTCCGCTCCACCACAGATTACTGTCAATGAGTACATCAAGACTAAGACCCCGCGAGACCAGATCCGCTGGGTTATTTTTGGTTCCTACATGTAACCATAACGCATTACTTGTTATTTCATTAATCTCCACTATTCTATTTTGAACGAATGTTTTTAACGAATGTGGTGACATACGTAGCCATCCAAGGACAATAGTTGAGTCTGTCCAAAAGTAAATTTTGTGGAAATTAACACGCAATGACTCGATAATTTTCCTATATAATCGTGCGCCTATTAAAGCCCCGCACAGTTCTAATCGGGGTATGCTGACTGGTTTAATTGGTGTAACTTTACTCTTTGCACACAATAATCTAACAGTCACCGATGAGTTATCAGAGTAGGTGCGAACATATGCGCATGCACCATACGCACTCTGCGACGCGTCCGTGAATACGTGTAATTATATAAACTGTGTGTGTGCGCTCATAACATGACGCGGAATACGTAGGTTATGCAAATATTGAAGTGTGTCAATAAATTTCTCCCAGGATAAAGCAACATCACTGGGAACGGGATCATCCCAATTTATCTTGCACAACCACACTTTTTGCATCAATATTTTAGCTACTACGACAGCCGGTGTTAAAATTCCTAGAGGATCGTATATTTGTGCGATTATCGACAACATTGTACGTTTATTTAGTAAATTCGGTCTAACTTGTTAACGAGTTAACGAGTTTAAAGTATTTCGTAACTTCTCATAGGTATCGAGTAAGCTATTTAAATTATTGTCACCTAGGATGACGTCATCAACGAAAAAATCCTCTCGGATTACTCTCGCAACCTGCTGATCCTTACATTCCAGCGCAAGCTGACGTAAACATCTCATACTAAGGTATGGCGCAGACGCAGTGCCATACGTCACGGTGTTTAGGCGATATACACGTATTGGGTCCGACGGAAGTTTACGCCATAATATCAATTGTAAATCTCGTTGATCTGGTTTTACAAGAAAATTCCGAAACATTTTCTCAACGTCCGCACAACCCACGTATTTATATTGCCTAAAGCGTAATAAAATGCTAAAAATGTCATTCTGAAGTGGTGGACCAATATGTTGAATATCGTTCAACGACTTACCGGACGAAGTCGCTGCGCTTGCATCGAAAACAGTGCGCAGTTTAGTCGTACTGCTATTTTCGTTAATAACGCCGTGATGCGGCACAAAATAGTGGGGTGACTCATAAGTTTCAACGCAACCTCATATGACCGAGCCTTTCATATTCCCCCATAAAATCTACGTATTTTTCCCGAAATTGTGGCGAACGAGCGAATTTTCGTTCTAACGACAACAAACGTTTTTCAGCCGTTGTGTAACTGTCTCCGAGCACATCAGCTGATTCCTTTAAAGGAATGCGTACGGAAAACCTACCATCTTCCATACGTTTTGTCGTTTTGACAAAAATGTCTTCGCACGCACGTTCGTCAGCACTCAGGATGTTTTTATTAACGTTATTGTTTATCTCTTCGAGTTCCCAAAATAATTTCAACTGTGAGTCAATTGTTTGGGAGAAATTACATTGCACACTCTTAACGGGAAGTGGGTTATTACGTAAAGGTCCCGACATTATCCAACCCAATTTTGTATTTTGTAAATAAGGTCCTTTGTTCAACTTAATTTTGCCATCACACAATAATTCCCAGAACTTATCCGCGCCTATCTGTATATCGATGTCTGACGGTGAGTGAAAGTTCGGATCCGCAAGTTGAATATTATCAGGTAAACTCATATTATTTACATCGACACTAAATGTGGGTAATTGATTTGTAATGCACGGCAACACTAAACAATCAATGTTCATACAAAACGAATTTAACCTTGAACGTAATTTTATTTTACAAATGTGGGTGGACTGCGAAATTATTTGACCTACTTCAGCAACGTGATAAGTGGACTGTATTAACGGTGCATTTAATGTTTCACATAACGATTTCTTTATGAAACAATGTTGACTACCATTATCAAGCAGAATGCGTACAGTGTGATATTTGTTATTATAATCTGCTATGTCCACTAACGCTGTGGGCAGCAAAACGTTGGGTAATAACGAATATTCCTGATTACTGTTTTGCGATTCTGAATGGTTAGCCGTAACGTGTAATGATGACGAGACAGTGGAGACGTTAGCGGTGACCGGCTGTGCTGATGCACTCGACCCGCTCACCTGTGATGCGCCGTCTACCTGCCCATCAATGTGAAGCAAACTGTTGTGCCTTTTATCACACAACCTACATGGCCCAAACTTGCATTCGTCAAGTGGGTGGGTTGCGCGTAAACAATTGATGCACAGCTGATGCGTTTTAACTATCTTATTCCTTTCTTGGATAGACGAATTAAGAAACCTTGAACAGGAATAAATCGCGTGATTACCATGATACATCACACACACGCGGCTTTGTTTTAGTTTCGTATTACCCTTATTGTTATTGTTAGTAACGTTCGTAGCAACATGAGTATGTGTATATTGTTTCTTAGAGCGCGTTTGTTCGCCGCCTTTGTTCTCGTGGGATTTGTTATGGTTGACTTTTATCATTTCTAAAACGTCGGCGCGGTCCTTAAGAAATTTAAGTAAGTCATCCAGTTTCAAAGCTGACCTCGATTCAATTAACGAACTAGCTGTACCTTGAAAATCTTCCCATTTGCGTTCAGTGGCCTGATCTAATTTGGAAACGACCATGTAAATGATTAAAGTGTCCCATGAATCTGTTGGTTCACCTAACGTTTTAAGGGCACGCAAATTTCTCAAAACAATATCTATTAAGTTCCTAATCTGGGCAGCGGACTCTTTATTTACGATGGAATTTTAAATAATGCCTTCACATGATTGTGAACCAATAGACGCGGATTATTAAATCTATTCTCTAATAGCTCCCATGCGTGATAGTAGTTGTGAGCCGTAAATTCTAATGCACCTATGACGTGTGCCGCGGTACCGGACAATGACGATTTTAAATAATGAAATTTTTGAACAGGACCTAAATCATCGCGATCATGAATCATACTAACGTAAGAATTTTTAAACTCTAGCCAGCAATCGTATGAACCGTCAAAGGAAGGTATTTTAATATCGGGTAACTTTATGCCTATCGGCTTACATGTTGAAACACTAGACTTGTCAGCTACTTCCTTTCTCAATAAAAGTTTTGCAGAAGCTACAGCACAATAAAATTGATTTTCGAAACGATCTCTCTCTTCCAGCTGTTTTACAAGATCGAGATCTTCCGCTACCTCTTCTTCAATTTTAGTCTGTATTTCACTATATATCTCTATCAAACTCGAAGTACTCTCGACACGTAAATTTAATTCTAATGACTGTTGTTCAGTCAAGGGTAAAGTGAACTTTTTAACATAATTTTCAAACAGAGTTAATCGACCTTTTAAAACTCCTCTTTTCTTAATTAAATCTGGCAATTTGGGCTCACTCATGTTGGGAAATTAAGGAAATCAAGAGTACTTACAGTTGCCAATTTGTAGATGCGTGCGAACCAAGGTGGGTGCCGTTGCGCAGGTAGGTACCGCCACTTGAGCACTGGAAATGGAATATCAGCACGAAATCAACACCTATCGAAGGATGAGATGGGGAAACGGACGGGAAGTTCAAACCTGCCACTCCTGTCTTTCGATGCCTTAACATTGCAGCTCTTCGCTCGACACGTGAATCTCCTCTTCGTATTTTGATGCGACGAATCTTAGGAGATTCCAAGCTTGAACTTCTTATTCGGCTCGATAGGACCACTTTATGTACAGGAACGGGAGGCAGGTGCTCTTCAATGATTGATTCATTGAACGTTTGTTGGTTATATTTAAGTCGTCTTATTCCTAACAGTGTGTATCAGGTAATAATCAAAATTTGAAACAGACAGATCTTATAACTAATTGCACGACGTGCTGTGATTGGTTGTTAACAATGACGAGCTAAAAGTAGCTAAAAGTTTGGTGTTCCGGTGCGTCGCTAGGCGGCGTTAGAAGTCGCGCCAACACTTGATAAGAATATTGTAGCATCATCAGCATACATTACACATAGATGATTGATCATTAATGGAAGCTCGTTTATGTAAATTAAAAACATCAGTGGGCCTAGTATGCTACCTTGCGGTACACCTAGGCTTAATTTTTTGAAATCGGAATGCACTTGAGTTATTGATTTTGTTTTTTTTTTTGACAAATGTATCTAATATTGTCGCCTGTATTCTGTCAGTTAAATAAGATTCAATTAATTTTAGAGCTATTCCACGTATGCCTATATGTTCAAGCTGTTTTATCAATATATTATGAACAAAACATTCAAACGCTTTTGACACATCCAAAAAGAGACCAACACAAGTCCTTTTTTGATCTACATTTTTCCAAATATCTTTCAAAACTTTAAATATAGCCAATGTCGTGTTCTTCCCTTTTTGAAACCCAAATTGATTTACATTTAAAATCTTATATTTGTCTAAAAATGATATTAACCTATTTGATATGACATTTTCGAATATTGTTGAAAAATTTGATAATAGAGCAATAGATCTATAATTGTTCATGTCATTTTTGGCACCTTTTTTGTATAAAGGCTTTATTAGTGTTTTTTTTCAACTCATTTGGAAAAATTCCTGTTTCTAAGGTCAAGTTTATAATGTGCGTTAGAGGTTCCGCTATTAAATGTGTACTTGATTTTATTACTTTCATCGGTATTTTATCGTAGCCTATACTTTTTTGTTCTTTAAATTATTCATAATGTTAATAGTTTCGGAAATATTTACAGGGGTCATAAAAATGCTATTTAAATTTGGATTAGTCACTGGTTTGAATGTTATGTCGCCAATCGATTGGATAGGATTATTTAATTTGTTATAATAGTCATTCATTAATTTAGCTATGTCATGAGGTTGATTAATTGTAATGTCATCTTTTTGAATAGTTTCTATTGTCTCATTAATATTATTTATTTTTGTAGTATTTTGTTTAATAACTTGCCACGTAGCTTTGCTTTTATTACTACTTTGGTTTATATAGTTAATGTTTGCATTTCTTTTCTATTGCTTAGTAACTGCCTTCATAATTTTACAATAACTTTTGTATCTATTTTTCGCAGCAAGGCAGTTTGTATACCGTTTCTTTAAATATAACTGTCTTTTGTTCCTACTGGATATCGTAATACCTTTTGTTTTCCACTTTAATCTCTTTTTATACGTTATTTCAATTTTTTTTATTTGGCACACAAAGATCGTAAATCAGACTAAACTGATCTAAAAATATTGTATACGCATCATTGGGATCTCATTGTGAATAAGGATCTGTGAAATTAATCTGTGATAGGTATTTTAAGAAAATCTCTATATACATGTCTGGGTTTCTTATAAACATATACCAAAACTTATTCTTAAAGCTTTTGTTTGAGGGAATCGATATCAATTGACAAGTATGATCAGATACCTCAACATCTAATACACTAACATTATATTCTTTCCTATTAGTCATAATATTATCAATACATGTTTGTGAGTGTGAAGTAATTCTGGTAGGTATCAAAATAGTAGTATGTAATTTATAAGCCTGAAACATGTTCAGTAGCGACTTACTTTGTTTATGATTTTCTAATATATTTACATTAAAATCACCTAATACAAACATATTTTTATAACAATTTCGTGTTCGTATTGTTATTTTTTCTTAATAAATACTCCATATTAATCAAAAAAACATCCAAGTCACTATTTGGTGTTCTATACACGGATATTATTAAATAGTTTAATCCACTTATTAACACACCACAACATTCAAAATTATTTTCTATAGCCATTTCTGTTCATTGTGTTCGTGTATATAGATTTTTTAAAAAAATGGCAACACCGCCTCCCTTTTTACGTTTCGTACAGAAATGAGCTACTTTTTTTATAGCCGTCAATTTGAAATATGTCCACTTCGTGATTCTTTAAAAAAGTTTCACAGAAACAACATACATCGATGTTTTTCTCTAGCGTTAGCAATTCCAATTGTTCTGTTTTTGATTTAATACTTTGAACATTTAAGTGAATTGTATTAAAACAGTTTTCATCTTTATTTACGAAAAAAGTCTTTATTTTTGTCAATTTCAATAGTTTTGTTAGGACCTAGAGTAGCATTAGCTTGTTTTAATTTTATTTTATTGAAAATGTATGGAATAGTTAGTTGAACTTTATTTATATTTGTGTTATTATTAGTAACATTATTCGTCTTTGTGATATTATTTTTTTTTGAAGTATTGTGTAATTTCTTTTTGCACTATTTTTGAGTTAGGTTGTTTTAAACATTGCGGTTTGATGGTGTTATAATCAACAAATCTATTTCTGTAATCTACACTGAGTATTTCTCTTAACATAAGTCTACTCATATATAACTTATAATGTTGCTTTGTGTCTCCATAGTTTAATGGTACGAATCCAGCGTGATAAAATTGAGAACACAAGAAAAGCAACTGATCATTTAATTTACCAATATTTAAGATTCTGTTGTTTAATATTTCACCAACTAGTACATTTGTGTTTGATAGTAAGGATAAGTGGTGATACAGAGAAGATCTCAAGCTAAGTGGGTTGAGGTCGTTTGAACCCGCTATAATTATAACATAGTCAGATTTAGTAAAATATTTACATATAGTATTACAATATGTTAAAATTTGTGATATAAAAGCATTTGGTTTTACTATAGATGTCACTTGGAATTCTTTATCAATTATATTTTGGAGTAAACAGCGAAAACCTTTACCGTTTTGATCACTTAATATTAATACCTTTTTTTCGTCTCATTTGGTATAGTATTGTCAGTGGAGTCTTCTCTTTCCTGTGCAGGCAATTCAGTAGTATTATCCACATTTCTTACATTCTCCGGTGTCTTTTTTGGGCTGGATGTTTTATTTTCATCTGATTCATTATGTGGTTGAGTAACAAATTCATCTTTTGTTTGGTCTAAGCATGTGAAATCAAATTTATTTTTATTTAGGCTCTTGCGTCCTCTTAAACTAGCACTTCTTACCGGCGTTGTTCGAAATATTTGTGTCAGTTGTTTCGTCTTTTTTTTCATAGTTTAAAATTTGTCTTTTTAGAGAGCTATTTTCCAACAATAAATTTTCTATTTCTGTTTCGGCTATTTGGAGTTTATTTTCTAAGTTAGCTATTTTTATTTTGAGGTCATCCAAAACCTCGTTCATAATAAGACCTTCTTTGGGACAGCTTCTGTTTAAATTCGGTGTTTTGGAAACAGAGAAATCATCATCCTCCGAAACCTCAGAGTAGAGTGATGCAAAAGAGTTTGCATTTGTAATGTTTACATTATTTTTACTCCGGCGTGTAGCAAAGCCTTGTGGTGTCGATGTATTACTTGCCTGTATTTCAGCTGATGTTGATGGGTTATTTGTAATTTGACGTTTATTTTTGCGATTTTCACAGTTCCAGTTATTACTTTCCTTCTGTTTCATTAAATAAAACAATTTCATTTCATAAAAAAAGAGAACATTTCAAAAACTGTCTATTAAAAATAATCTTGTCGCATTTTGTACATTTTCTTGTCATTGTAATGCGGTATTGAATGTCCGCTTTGTTTATATGTAAAAATGTCCGCTTCGCTCGTGTGTCTTAAAGTCGTCAGAGATAATAGAAATGACTCACCACAAGTGTACGCTGCAGCGAGTGTAGTGTAGTATAACATAATTCGTCCGTTGTGTATAATTTTTTAAAATGGTTTTCGTTATATCTTCGAAGTAAGAAAAACTTTTTATAAACAATTTTCACTATTATATTACTGAGTTCACTATCTACACTTTAATATATAACACAACAATGATCTTTTGTTTTTATATTGGTTCACAATTGAAAAAGCCCGGAGCATAGAAATACGTGTCTACCTTGTAAAGCGCACCAAACTGTAAATTGAGTAGTATAGTATAATCAATGCTTTTACACAATTCTCAAACTGTAGGAAACTATTTCTAATCAGATTCTTATCAGTTATCATATCTCCCATCAGACAACAATATAAGTGAATGTTTTCACAAATCAATCATAGCAAATAGGCACTCGTTTTCATACAAAACATATCAAACCCATATAAGACAACACCCATGCTATTAATTTCCATTAATTCTATTTACTCACAAAGTGATCACCTCGACCGGGGAATAAATCCGATCTCTAACTTTATTTTAATATTCCTTTAAATTTACATCATTGGAAAGATGATTTCAACCGGGGAACAAATCCGGTAACATAGTTTATATCTTAAAAATTCCCTATATGAATTTATTAAGAGGTATTACTAAGAAAACGATAAACTATTCCGGCCTGGGAGTCGAACCTTCATATCATTAATTCAATATTTCTTTAAGATTCAACTGAGCACTTTCTTATCGGAATATTGTTACTTGATAATTAGCTTTTTAGAAGCTATTCGTAATCGATTAACTTAATAAATTGAAATATTCTTATAGGCGCGTCGCCAACAATTATGTTATTCTTTTTATGTGTATATTTTAATTTTTGACCCGTTTAAGTAGACTGAGGAATATCACAAGCTCAAGTAACTGTGTCGCACCACAAACGAAATACATCGAAGCCTAAATCGCGCTATCGAAGTTCCGAAGTAAATCAGTATATAGAGAAGCGGGAGATCTATCCTATTTCTTTCACGGCCACATAATAAATATTATGTCCTAATAATAGCAACATTCCTACAGAGGCGAACTTTCTCTGAGGAATTCCTCACAGCTTGTAACTATACTGACTGTCTAGACCCCTCAGGTTGGAAAACAGCAATGGACGTGCAGTGTCAGACTCCAATGTTAGCCTTCATTTAAAAACTATTGATAAATTCTGATAAAGAAACCAACAACCTACTCCAATTAGAATACTGATTTCTTCCTGATTTTTTATCACAGTACTTAATAATCTAAGTCCGTCAGAAATAAATTACCTTGCTATCAGTGAAAGAATATTAGTAATCA
The DNA here is from genome assembly GCA_907164705.1 of Parnassius apollo. NCBI lineage: Eukaryota > Metazoa > Arthropoda > Insecta > Lepidoptera > Papilionidae > Parnassius > Parnassius apollo. Next base: position 6,456,384 of record CAJQZP010001218.1, on the reverse strand, counting down.
AGAGAATATCTCCAGAGATTTCCTCTTACACGTATCTGCGAACAACCTTATTTCTTTAAAATATTGATCTAAATTATAAAAGAAAATCAGAAATTACTTAATATTAAAAAATTAAAAAGGCCTTTATCACTCTTCATACATAACATGTTACTTTTCACATTTTTGAAATTAAAAAGACTGACATTAAGAGATTAAAAGATGAGTGCGTGAAAAACTCCCTGAAAATTTTCCCTGAAAATATTTTCTATTTCTACTCTCGTAGTTCGTTTTATGCTTAGAACAGCCTTCGCTTATGTTACCCGGTAGCCATAGTAGTGTTGCGCGCGATAATTAATGTCCCTAGCGCCATCTAACGTCGGGTAGCAGAGCGAGGAGTGCTTTTTGGAAAATGTCATGCTAGAACTTTCACCACCAGTGCCATCTAGTGTCGAATCCACACTCGACTTTTCTACGCTTAGTCGGTTGGAAACGGTATGTGCTTGAACGTTCGGGATGTTTCGGTGGAAAACCTATATAAAGCCGTTGAGGGCCGCGGCCGGGGCAGTATTGAATCGATTCAAGCGAAGTCTTGGGAGCGAAATAAAGTGAACTAAAGTGTTATGTGTGATTAATTATTAGTGTGTTTTAAGTTTTAATTGGTGTTCGGTAATTAAAGTGTCAATTTTACTAATTCAATCGGCAGTTTTTGTTGTCACGAATCTCAAGCTACAACCTAAGCTCGTAACAGTAGTTTGTAACGTGAATCAACTTAGTTACGTAAGGTTATTTTCTTCTTTTATACGCATAACATTAAAATACGCAATCGTAAGGTTTCCTAGGCAATATCATAAGATTTTTTTAAAAGGTTTAAAATAATTTGGAATTGCTCTTGTGCAATATAGCTGTATAAGGTTGCGTTGTAGATGAGATAGCATTTTGTGCGTATTACAAAGAAAAAGTAACATCAAAGGTACGATACGTTTGTCATATCAAACGCAACGTAATAGGACGAGAGAGACGACGAGAGACGGCATTTAATCCATAGAAACGTATTTCTCTGTTTTTCTTGAGAAAAAACACTACAGTAACGTACTTTTCACAACAAAATTTACCTTTGTCAGGTTCCTGTTTGGATATGATGATATGATCACAAACTGCAGACTTCCCGGAACGTTGATGCTTCACATCAGCTATATGTTCTTTTACGCGGGTTCTAATTGATCTTTTTGTTTGTCCTATATAAGAGAGACCACATTCACAATCAAGCTTGTACACTCCTGCATCTTGTAGAGGAATATGACACTTGACGGATGGTAGGAACTGACTAATCTTCTTCGGTGGCTTGTAGAATGTTCTAATAGAAGCTCGCTTCAAGATATAGCCAATCTTGTCTGTGATACCTCTGACATATGGTAGTACAGCAGGCACAGCCACAGTCGAGCGTGTGCCTGCTGTACTACCATATTCCTCTACAAGATGCAGGAGTGTACAAGCTTGATTGTGAATGTGGTCTCTCTTATATAGGACAAACAAAAAATCAATTAGGACCCGCGTAAAAGAACATATAGCTGATGTGAAGCATCAACGTTCCGGGAAGGCTGCAGTTTGTGATCATATCCTAGACGGACCCAACCATTACATCAGATTTGATAGACCACAAATCCTCGCGAAAGAACACCGATTCCTACCAAGGATGATACGTGAGGCTATTGAAATTAAAAAACATCCTAATTTCAATAGAGAAGGAGGCTGGGTACTACCACCTGCTTGGGATCCTATAATCAATAAAATTAAAACTAAACCCAAGCATACCACTGCAAGATCTCAGGACATAGTCAGTTCATTTTGCGTAGATCGGACCATAAACAATAATTAAAAAAGCTGAAGGTACTCCGGGTTTAACATTGACATCGGGTCGTCAGTCATCTCAGTCCCCCGTGACCATGGGTGCTGGAAAGCGCCCGAAACGTCGGGAATTAAAAATAAAAGTAAATAAAAAGTAAAAATAAACGCGATAAAATCCGTAAAAGTAGTTTTAATCATGTATAGTGTTCGCGTAAATATAAGAAATCATTAAATATAAGAAATCATTAAAGATACCTCTGTTTCATACCGGCTGATCGTTTTGCCACTTTTTCATAATGTCAATTTTGTCAAATTTCACTAGGTGGCAGGACTCCTTCTCTGCCTTAGAGATCATCTAGCTAGATTCCATATTCTTATCTATTTATACTGAAAAAAGAAATGGAAAGGAAGAAAGGGTTTCAGTCTGAAGGGTGTAGAGAACTAGTTTAATTACAGGCTAGGAGGCATTAGGTATTAGTCTTTATAGGTAATAACGCATCTGTAGTCTCCTTTGAATGGAGTTGGCCGCAAGTTTCAATGGATTTCAATAGCCAGTTGCCATTGGGTTGATTGTAAGTCCGTGTCAATTTAGTTTTATTATAATAAAGATGTTATCAGTTCGTGCTGCAGTTTTATCTCTCGGTTTCCACAAAGCTATGGTTGTTCGGACACAGCACGACAGCAGTGTGTCGTTGGAAACCTATTCTTCAAATTAGTTGTAGCCCTTAAAACAAATCTTCAATCATCGGGAGAGGTCCATGTTCCACAGTGGATCTTTATAAGTTGAAGTCATTTCAGTCAGTGCTCCCACTCCTCCGTTATCTCGTCCTCGCCTTTGACTTTTCTTCTCACTCCGCATTAATTTTTTATTATTTGCGGCATTTCGTAACCGCCTTGTAGATAGACGTAGACGTAGGCGGCGACGTATAGGCGTAGATAGACGATTGCGGAACGAGACGTCTCGCACCTTTTCAGCTGTCATTAATTGCAGCTATTATTATTACTCCTGTTACGTAGCAAAAAATTGAAAATAGAAAATAAGATATAAATAGGAATATAAGCTATAATGTAAAATATACAGTTTGCTTAAAATAACTTGATTTAATATTTAAAAATGATTTAAATGTTGAATAATGGTTGGAATTTTTAAAAAGATTTCAACCATTTTTTTTTTCATTTTTCAATTGATCGAAAATAGAAAATAAGAGAAAAATAGGGCTAAGGTATAATGTAAAATATAAAGTTAGCTTAAAATAACTTGGTTTATTATTCAAAAATGGTGGAAAGCTTTTACTTAGTAGTAATTCAAACACTTCGCTGATTACATGCTGCCGGTACTGTTTGCGGAGCACTATAGTAGACCCATTTATACAGTAACGAATATAGAGGCATTTTAGCTTGCTATCTTTTAAAACATGTTTGAAAAATTCGGGATGCTCTTTCAAACATTTAATAAAAGTGTTTTATATGATTACAGGCAGCATAAGTAAATTAAAATTACAGTTATACTGAGGTTAATGATACTTCTATATTACTATAATATTGGGTCACCTACAGGGTATTTAAATAAGTACATAATTTTTAAAAACTACTCTTGTAGATAGGTAAGATTACTGTGTATATTACAGTAATTTTTGAGACCGTATACTAAATATGAGGTCTTAGGAGATCTCAGGAGGGAAATTCTTTTAATAATGTACATAATATCATTAGTTATTCACTTGTTTAATAACTTGATAAAATAATATTAAAGACAGAAAGACAATAAAACATTACTTAAAAATAACTGAAATAATGATATTAAATTAAAATCAACTATTTTATATAATGTGTGTGTCGTAAGAGGTGACAGAGGGCAACAGGCAGGAGATGGGCAGTAGCATCTTCCTGATAACAGCAATACTTCAATTAAAAACTGGGGTTGCCAACCCACTTGCCAAGCGAGGCAACTTTGACAAACATTCCCCATAATAAGAGTTACGAAAAGTCTGCCTCCAGTCCACGTCGACGCCGGTATTCCTATCCACAACGTTACGCCCGGTATTCCTGGTTACGGTTGATGTTCGGTTGCCACCTAAAACGACTAGACCTGGCAACATACAGCGCACGCACCCCGAGAACTGACGAAACCATCCTGGAGTGGAATAAGAGGTAGGCAAGTTGCACATGGATATTATAGGATTATCTGAAGCCTGAAAAGAGGGGGACGACACGGCAATTCTCGAATCCGGCAACTGAATATATCGTCCACAAGCATCTCGTTAACGACATTGTAAAGATGATGAATATATATATATATATATATATATATATATATATATATATCGACGACGAGTTTATACTCAGGATCACTAAACGGTATTCTTTTATTAGAGTTTTAATGGTAGACTTCAATGCAAAACTAGACAGAAGAGAGAACAGTGAGCTGATGGTGGGGAAATTCAGAATAGGGCAATGAAACCCAAGCGGCCAGCAGATGGTAGACTTCATGGAGAAATAGTGAGGACTAAAAATAGTAGGGACTCTTTATGATGAACTATTTTTTCAAGAAGCGATCCCACAAAAAGTCGAGTCCCGACGGTTCAAAAAAATGAGATTAACTTCATTGTGACGACTAGACTGCAACTGTCCAGTGATATATCAGTGATCGAAGCTGAAAACTGGCAGCGATCACCAAATGTTTAAAGGTACACTGAACCTAAACTTTATATTGGAGAGGTCTCGTCTAATGAAGTCAACGCTCCATACCCAGAAACTATTTCAGCTCAAGTTACAAAACCATTTTCATTGCCTAAAAGACTGCAATGCAGTGGACGATATGAATGTTAAGCTCGTGGAATTGTCCATGCGGTCGGAGCTAAGTACTGCAAGGCCCGCCGCAGAAGAGCACAAAAATTCTCCGATTACACTCTCAATCTTATGGTTGTTAGACGGGAAATCAAGCTGCAAGTCTTCAACAGATTTGACAGCATACAGGCAACTGAACAGACAGATCTCTAAATGCACTTTGCATACATAATGCAACTTTATTATAGCTCATATTGGAATGAATGGAACTATGGCTCCAAAGCCTTCGCCAGAGAACTGTCCACCAGAAATAGTCAACAGTCCAAGCTGAAGACCAAATGTAGCAGCATCGTTCCCAGGTCATCTGATATTTGGAGTGAGATTGAGAGGTTCTATGGGCAGCTGTACAAGTCATCGTTGAATCCACACGCAAGTGAGAGTAACGATTTAAGAGCAAGTCTTATTCGATACTATTCCAATGATATTCCGGACGTCAGTCTGAGTGACATTAGTATAGCTCTCCAGCACCTTAAAAACGGCAAGACTCTAGGCGAGGATAGAATTATAGCGGAGCTTCTGAAAGCAGGTGTAAAACCGGTACTTGAAGTCCTTCAGAAGCTCTTTTATTCCATTCTCCGTGGTGGGACTACTCCGGAGGTGTATAGCAGAAGTACGGTGATCTTGTTTTTCAAAACAAGCGATAAAGCTCTCTTGAAAACCACCGATTTCACTTCTAAACCGCGTCTACGTGCTGTAATCGAAAATAATGACGAATCAGTGGTGCCAAGTTGACTGTTCGTATATTGAAGTACTGAAATGTTTGTACAGTAAGGTTGTGATGACTATCCGAGTGCAGATTCAGTGTAAAAAACCTAATATTGCCCTCCAGACCGAATTTCGATCACGGCGGCCAGCCTCAACGGAGGCTATCCATCGGCGCAGGACAGGATTATAGTGCCCAAGTATATGCACAGCAAGCACAGGTGCACTCTCTATTCCCTCACTCTCATAATCCGATGGGACGGTAAACCGACACGACCGGAGAGAGATCAGGCGCAGGACCAACGGCTTTACGTGCTTTCCGAGGCACGGGGGTGATACACCGCCAACTTCCTGACTCCGGGCAGCTACTGAGAATTTCTTGACAGAAAAACTCAGTAACTGATTTTTTTGGCCCGACCCGGGATTCGAACCCAGGACCTCATAATCAGCAGTTGTACTACTACAACCACTGTACCAACGAGGCAGGCATATTAGATAGATACAAAACCTATCCAAATGCAGAAAGGTGTAAGACTGGGTAACGATATATCTCCGAAACTCTTCACCGCTGTATCGGAAGCCGTTTTTAAGTTACTGGTCTGGAAAGGATACGGTACAAACTTCAATAGTGAGTACATCACTGAACTTCTATATGCCGACGATATATTCCTTATGGCAGAATCGCTAGAGACTATACTAGAGACACATCACTATGCTCGATGACCTTAAAAGTGTCTCCCTACGCATAGGTCTTAAGATGAACACGGAGAAAACTATAAATATAATTCAGTAATCAGAGAGGATATGTGTGTATGTATTAGGTAGTAATCATAGTAAGGAGACAGATAAACTAAATACTACAGTTAAAAGTTTGTCTGTATAAAGGTAGTTTATGTATCTGTTTCATAAAATTGAAGTGACAAACGTCCATTTGATGGTAATTGGCTATTTCCGTCCACGGTGAACCTGCCACCAACTTTTGTTATCCTTTTTTTTTATTTTTTTTATTTTTTTGGGGGGGGTTATAAATTATTTTATTAAGAGTTTTATTAAAAAAAGGTGGTTTTTTTTTTTGGGTTGGGAAAAAGAAAATTTTTTGGTGAAAGTGATAAAATTTCTAATATAAAGCACTTTGCGTCAGTCTTCTAACTACTACTACTAAGTTTTTGTTATACGTTGGTCAGGTCATGGACAGGTGTACACGCACTGCACTATACCATTAGGGGATTCTACGTCCGTTTGTCACTTCAGGTTTATAAAAGAACAGAATTGTGACTACTATGAAAACAAATCTATTTTTTTTTTAAGAAAGAAAATAGCTGGATATATTTTAAATACTGTTGGGTACTTATGGGTATAGTATGTATAGTGCAATCTTAAATATAAAAATTTTGGTGCAATTACAAAAAATTTAAAATTTATTTCGTTGAAAATTTTTTTATCTCCATCGCTTGATATTTAAAAATTCCATGAGATTGTGACGGGCCATTTTTATCATAAATAATTAACAATTAATTTCTATATAAAGCCGTCTAAAATTATCTTAGAAAAGATATACTACACAATAAAAATACTAATAAGCATAAAGTTAAAATAATTACATTTCAGCTATTAAGCATTATAGTAGATTAAAGGCTTAATATTGTCTTTCAATCAATAAATTTACTAAAATCACTTTGTTAAAATACTTAAAATCTGATAAGTAACAGAAATACGAGTCGAAAATATTATAATAATAAAGTTAAATAACATTTATAAAATAATTAGAAAATTGGTAAAAAATTGTCTAAATCATGGAGAGTCAATCAATTTTCTCATACACGAAGTATGTGAAAATTGTCTAAGTAATGGATCGTTTTCGGGTTTAAGAAAATTTCTTAAATTACGTCATCTATCTTTCGGATTGGGATGAATGTGTTTGGTAGCACTTTTAAGTGTAACAAGCATGCTCAACTTCATGTCTCAGTGCATTACCGCTATGATACGTAGAGTTTTGTCCACTGGCGTCTTAGAAGCGTGCTACTATGATACGTCGGTTTTGTTTTTAGTTAAGGGGAAATATAAACTCAAATGGCTTAGCAAGATCCTCCGTTATACCGAAAATTTTTTGCATTAATTTTGAAATAAATATATGGTAAAGTTGAGGATTAATTTTAAGTAATATGTTAAACGAAAACATGATTCCGTAAAATTATCTCGATAGAAAAAAAAATCCAAAGTTACCTCCAAACTGAACAATAAACCGCTGTTATTCATAAAATACTTTAAATAAGATCATGAAATTTTGCATACTAACTGAACTAACTATAAAGCAGGGCTTATGTTTTTTATTTTTTTAACATTTTTTAACATAGTACTTAACATTAATCCTCAATTTTCTTTTATTGATCTTGCTAAGCCATTTGAGGTTATATTTCCCCTTAACAACAATACGAATTTTGTTACTAAAGTCGATAGGGATCATGTGGGTGTGTTGTGAGAGGGCGCCATCTGTAAGATAGTTGCATTGATACTTATCACTTTTTGCGGTATTGCGTCTTGTGATGGATCTGCGGATGTGCTGCGCCTGATTCGAGACATCTTATAGTTCTGTTCGATGGAGGTATGCGGGTGGTGATGTCTGCTGGGATTGTATGGGGGATCTTGAAATGGAGATGGACGATAGTCGTATTGATGCTTGTTGCGTCCTGCAGCATTGGGTCTCTACGATGGTTTTTGGCGGGTCGCTATTATCAATTGAGCTCTCTGCATATTGGTTTGACCCACACCTTAGTAGCTTTATCCAAGTCGAGTCCCTACATTGTGAGGCTGCAGACTGTCTGACCTCCATGATGTTTTAAATAACAACATAATGAATTGAAATGATCTCTGTGACTTTCCCACCTTTGAATGATTGAAGGCAACTTGGTGGGTGAGACAAACATAATCGAAAATGCATATACTCAACGTCAGTGACACCAAACCTTTCTGATGGCAAATTATTGCTTTTATCTTATAACTGCGTTTTGGCTATATTTGCCGTAGTATTGTTTGGTATAGCATATGTGTTAATTTCATGCGGGTGGTGGCTGGAGGGAGGATCTGAGGAAACTCATGCAATCGGTGGTGATGTCATACACTTACATCTCATCTGATATGGGCGACTTCGGTCGATGTTTGTGCTTACGTACTACCAAGGGGCCAAGCCCTCTTTTACCGGTTTGCCAGTTATTTTGCTGTTTACTACGGTCCAGTTCCCAACTTAACGTCCCCTACGGGGGAGCGCGTTAAATGTTTGGCGCACACCGTGCACGGCGTGTGTGGAGCTGTGTGTCTCCGCCACCTTTTTGTTAATAAATGCGGGAGATCGAAACCTTTGTATCAGGTATTTTATATATTAACATAATGTGAGCTTCTCCCAAGCGGGAAGGGATAATTAATAATAAATAAATAATGTAAACCTGATACAAGTGGAGTAGGGACGTTTTAATATTCTTAACTTTTTTCGAGCCCTGCCTTCGTGAACGGGGTTCACTGAGCTTATAAAGCACTACGAACGACTTTCAATTGCTCCAGTGAATATTTACTCTTCCAAAGGACATCTAAAAGAACTAAGTAACTAAAAAAAACTTAACGTAAATAAGAGTCCTAACTAAGACGATCACGTCAAAATATTACAAACGGCCTATTATTAAACCTTTAGAAAAATCAAAACATATTTATTTATCCTCGTCATATATAAAGATATAATTATATATATAAAGAGGAAATACAATTAACACACTACAATATAATATAATGAAGTTACAAGCTCATTATAAATTTATAGATAGAACTAATAAAAATTAAAATATTCGTGTCGGTACAATAGTCATTAAATAACTTCTAGCTCTTTTTATTTTTATGTGTACAATTCGCCGTATCCATAGAAACGTCACTTTTTATATATTAAATGAATGGAAAATTTGTTTTACTATAATAAATTATGTTTGACTCTGCATTTATTCCATGATGTTGATTCATGGATAAATGTGTTTTATATGAATTATATTTGCTACACAATGTATTCCCTACAAACTGGAGCGCACGGACATAATGTCTACCTTAACTTTAAAAGATATATTTCATATTGAAAATTTGCTTTTTTGTACCGAAATAAATCACTTATTAACAAAAGATTAGTACACTTGATTTATCTTACATTATTATTAGAAATTTCTACATATATTAAATATAGTAACCCAAGCAGGATGACACAAAAAAGCAAAAACATTGTTTTAATAAATTTAATAAAAAATTATTTTACAATTAAACTTAAGTCTAAGTCTGCTCGATGCTAGATACAGAATAATCGATTTAATTCTACATAAAAACGTTACAATCCGGTAATCGTGTAATGACATAAATCGGGGTGCAGGGTCAGCGGCAGTGATCACATAGCGTCAGCAGGTGCTGTTTTGAGGTCATCGCTTATTGCAAATTATTACGAAGAGCTTAATATAACACCTCCCTCTCAGATAATTACTTACTTTTGAAGATTTATCTGAAAAAATTGTGATGGATGCTGCTTGGTCTTTCAAGATGTCTCGGGTACTGCTATACATCTTATCTTTGGGAGGTAATCTTTCAGAACTGCAAAAAATTATCTTGATTGTTAATTATACAGTGAATATGCGAAGAACAGCGCGAATAACCGACAACGTATTTTATACGTGGGCAGGGTATGCTGCAGTTATTTTAGAAGTATAGTTGTAGCACGAATGGGTCAGCTCGACCGGGGAAGGGCCACGCTCTCGCAGAATACCAGCGTGAAATAGTAGCTTAATGCTGCTGTGTTTCGTATGGTGAATGTAGAGAACCGAAAACCCTTTTTACTGGAAACGAGGCATTCCATCTTAGTCCTCACGGGTAACAACACATCTGCATTTTGATTCGTAATCGAGGATAGCATACACCAACCACTTACCATCACGTGGACTGTGCGCTCATTTATCACCCTATCCTATAAAAAAAACCAATGATGAGGAAAAGTGCTCGAGTGGCAGACCCGTAGCAGAAGGCGAATTCTGCCTGTCGAAGAACTCAGGCACGATGCTTTGTGGCATTCCTTGAGGGAGGTCTGTTTTCAACGATGGACCTGTGAAATGCTGTAATGATGGTGAATATTTGTAAGCTGTGCGCCGTAAGGAAAATCTGGGTTTTTATTAACATTCAGGTGTCCGAACACGTAAAACCGCAATCTAACAATAAACCTGAGCTTAATATGCACTCTTTCTCGAAATGGCAGACTGAGAAAATATTTTGCTTAAAGCTGCTAGTACTTTAAGTATTTAATTCCTTTTTCAATTATTAGAAACATCTTTGTAGTGACACAAATCTTACAAAATTTTAACAAACCTTTAAGCCCTTAATCTTAGCATGACAAATAAAGCCCGTTTGATTAATTACGGGGCGATAGAATTCGTTAGGTACCTACAAGGAAGATTAGTTCAGGGATTTTCGTTTCTCTCGACATTATCCGTACTTAACAGAAAAGTTGCAGATTAAGCAGAAATCCATAAAATATATTTTTATTTTCACAAAGCGATTAAATTGTTCACGAAATATATAGTATCATAATAGTGTAATATACTATGCATGCCGCTTGTGAATATAGGTTTTTCGTCAACTTTTCCGACTGTTTTTTTTTCAGGCAGATTGACTATCGGCCGTACTAGGTATCCGTAGGCAGAGAAACCTATAGACAAATTGACGCCTTCTTTCGCATTCGCGCAGGAAAAAGATAGATTTATGCATAAGTCTTGCATAGAAATGAGACAGAGCGGTGTGATTGTTTGTCCCTTTCTCCGTGCCGGTTTTTTTGTTTAGCAAACTGCACTTTGCTAAACAACTTTGACAGTTCGTAGCGATCTACGGAGTTTACAAGTTGGTTTAAGTGAGAAAAAAGTGTTTTGTAACCTTAAGATTAGTGAATCTTGTTCAGTTCAGTTCTTAGAACAATAAAAAAATTTATGTAAATATGTATAAAAGTCATAAAAATTATTGTATAACCTAAAACTACGTTATCGTCCTTTCTCACTCGAGGCCACGCTAATTATTAGTCTATAGGTTTCTCTGTCTACGAAGGCATCATATCATTGACATATAACATCAATCATAATCTAAAGTTAACAAAGTCACCGGTTTGACGTTTATAATAGATTTTTCGTCAAAATCAAAAATCAGTGGATCAAAATTTTTCTGTCTGTCAGCTGGTATAGGTAGGTAAGTATGATATTTGGGGAAAAGGTTAGATTATTTGATCTTACTGTCTAAACATAATATTTTTAATACTAACAATGTTCATAACATTACTAATAATCACGTTAACCACTACAAACAAGCTTTAATACTTCTGCAATAATTGGTTCACGATAGTAGTTGAATGGCGGATTCGAACTCACGATTTTTAACATTCTATTTATACACAAAAACATTAAAAATGTTACAAGTACATTTTGTTACAATTTGACAACAAAAATTTAATTAAATGTGTGTTCAAATAAAATATTCAACAAAGTTTATTTTAAGTATTTTTATTTTTTAATATAATTGTAAATGTAACACTAAATACTTCACTTAAGTACCGTGTGGCGTAAAACACGGGGAAATAAATTCACTTTGAATTATAACGGTCCTAACCTCGCAGCCACAAATTAATCGGTCTGCCTGATTGTGTTTAGAAAATACTGTATTCTGCTCTTATTATATATTATTGTACCAAATATAGTGATTTTAATTTTTATATTTTAAGCCACTTTACGAAAGGTTTAACAATTAAACATAAACGTGTTAAAATATTTATTTCAATATAAAATATACTATTTACACTGCTGTATGTCGTATAGTGAGTGTATAGAGCCGGAGAACCTTTTTACGTCTAGTCTAGTCTCATATTTATATTGTAACAAAACAAATAACATATGTAATTATGAGTTAAGCTTGTTCTACCAGCTAATAGCACAGTTATAATAATAACAAAAAATAGCATAGATAATTAATAATGTATGGCAAAGTGAACACCGAATGTTACATTACTTCACTGGCTAATAACATGCTAATAAATGTAACAAGAGAAATAACATAAACAATTACATGTATAGCCAAATGAATATAGGCATAATGATAAATTGTTAAATAGCACTAGCTATAGTAGTTACTAAACTTGGATTTATAAGGACACATAAGCGGAATACTGTAACCAATAAAATGTAAAAAAAAGTAAAATACTCTGAAGATATATAATACTTAAAAGATAAATAAAAAACTCACAAAACACAAAAAATAGAAGAATTATAAAAAAAAACAGATATAAATGATGCTGTAATATAAATAATAGCAGATGAATTGAGACTTCTAAAAAAAACCTTTTTACTGAAAACGAGGCATTCCGTCGTAGTCCTCACGGGTGAAAACGCATCTGCATTTTGATTCGTAATCGAGGATAGATGTAGATGTCTATGGGCCACAGTAACAACTTACCATCATGTGGAATGTATGCTTATTTGTTACCCATATCCCATAAAAAATGAAAATGGGTCAAAGAAGTTATTGAATGTGATCATGTAAAAAAAAGCAATACGATTGTGGCCGTGAAAGGAAAAGAGAAGATCTCCCGGCAAAGGCAAGGTATTCTGCCTGGGGAACGGCCAACACTCCGTGTGATCAATTCGAAGCTATATACTTAATCAGGTCATAAGTTCTGTAAAACTTGTTATAAAATTAATGATACACTTTTTGATAATTATATAGAAATTATATACCAAATAAAAGGTATTTTAATTTAGAATAAAAATTTATTTACATTATACAATATATCCAATGTAGCCCCCCTCCCCTAGTTAGTTTAGTTTTGTTTGCGACGGGCTGTTTTCCGCAACTCCACGTCTATGCGCGTATTTTGCGTGTGGGCAGGAATAATGTGATTATTCGAGCCCTATAATAATGTGATTATTGTGGCCGTGAAAGGAAAAGAGAAGATCTCCCGGCAAAGGCAAGGTATTCTGCCTGGGGAACGGCCAACACTCCGTGTGATCAATTCGAAGCTATATACTTAGTCAGGTCATAAGTTCTGTAAAACTTGTTATAAAATTAATGATACACTTTTTGATAATTATATAGAAATTATATACGAAATGAAAGGTATTTTAATTTAGAATAAAATTTTATTTACATTATACAATATATTCAATGTAGCCCCCCTCCCCTATTTTGAATACATACCCTTAATCGACGCGGCCAATCATCAATCGCAGCACGCACCACACTCGTATCAATTTCTGCCGCTGCTTAAGCCAAAGATACTTGGAGATATTCCAAATTCTGATTAGGTTTAGCGCAGGTTTTCTCCTCCAAATGTTGCTATATCTTATAATCCAGTGGGCTTAAATCTAGACTAGAAGATGGCCAGTCTTCATGTTCGATAAAGTCAATTCCATGGGCGGTCAACCAGTATTGCGTGCCTTGTGCCCTATGAGCTGGTGCAGAGTCCTGTTGGAATATCCAATGTCTGTTTTTGAACACTATTTGAGAAACAGGTTACACTATGTTTGTAGGATGGTATATTGGTACACCTCGGCACTGGTTTTTACACCTTTTGACAGAAAAACACCTCAGTTAAGCCTGAATATGAGACTCTAAGCCAAACCATGAGTGACGAAGGATAATGCTCGTTGAACCCTCGGAAAACGCGTGCTGGCTTCTTCACTGTTGTTGGCATACGCCTTATAATTCTGTTTATTATAACTTTTTTGATGTTAAATAAAAAAATTTTTTCGGAAACAAAATTTCGCGGTATTTTTCCCGCGTACCGCCGTAACAAAGCGCGGGATCTATCCAGCCAATTTTTTTTTCAAACGCCCGTTCAAAAAATGTCCGGTCTTCTGACGATAGCTCGTAGTCCTAGATCTTCATTGATCACTTTTTAAATGTGGTTCTGCTTAGGCCCATCTGAAGAGCTAAGATTTTTTGTTTACGAACGGTATTTCATTGGATTCGCGCCTTCACTGCTTTGATAATCGCGGATGTCCTAACTGTACGAGGTCAGCCGGTCTTCTTACGATCTTCGACGCTTGAATCTTCAGTGAATCGTTTGATAATGCGATAAACAAATCTTAGGGTGATTTTTAATTTTTGTAGAATATTGAAAATCTCTTTTGGCACATAACTACAGCGGTGCAACGCGTTATCGCGATAACGGCTATTATATCTTCTTTCTTCTATATTTGAAAATGAATGAAAATTAATGTCTTTTTTATTTTCGGCAAGCGCAAACGTTATATTTTTAATATTGGTGAGGTTCATCTTGCCAGTATTCAAAATTTTTAAATAATAAGATTTTGACAGAACTTATGAACCGACTAAGTATACTGTTTTTACTTCGGAACTTTGATAGTGCGATTTAGGCTTCGATGTGTTTCACTTGTGGTGCGAAAGAGCGCCGCCACATCACGCCTCTGCTCAGACCGGAGGTCGATAATGTAATCCGATTGCCGTTGCGTGATTGCGGTGTATGAGTGTTGCATTGATGCTTACTCCAACTTGCGGTATTGCGTATTGTGATGGATTTGTTTTTGCACCTGATTCAACGCATCTTATGGTTTTGGTCGATGGAGGTGATGTCTGCTGGGATTATATGAGGAACCTTAAGATGGTGTAAGCTGACGATAGTCGTATTGATACTTGTTGTGTTCTCCGGCATTGCTTCCCTGCGATGGTTCCATTCGCTATTCCCAATGCTGCATCTTGGTTTGACTCACACCTAAGTAGTTTTGCCCAAGTTAGGTCCTTTCATTACGGGACTGTAGACTATCTGACCCCCATGATGTTTTATATGACAACAATAAAGTATCTTCAAAAATTTTCTACCTTTGAGTGATTGAAAGCAACCTGTTGGTGGGTGAGACCATAGAATACTATAATATAATACGTGTCATTCACACCATTAAAATTCAATCTCTTATTGACATCACAGTTGTTGCCCAATATTTTTGTCAAGCGTTCTTGGTTGCAATTTATTTAAAAAAATGCCAAGTTGTGCGATAATAAGGTGTTGGAAAAGAAGCGAAAGAGAAATTAGAATGTAAGTGGTACATCCTTAATATGTATTTTCATACTATTTCCTTCCGATTTTGCCGTTGCCAGGTGTTAGCTTACTAATACTCTACTATTTAATACTTTTGGTACTTTTTTGGATAGATAAGACATATTACATAAACTATTTTTTGAAGTTTTCCTAGAGATCCAAACATAAAAAAATGAATATAAGCCACGAAACTCTTAACTAATTATTTTTTAAGATTGACTTCTTATGCATACATCACATAAGGAATCTGTATATATATATATATTTATATATATATATATATATATATATATATTTATATATATATATATATATATATATATATATATATATATATATATATATATATTTGAAAAATATATCAATGTTCGATGTAATTTCTTGTTGAAAATCTGAGTTACCAAAAATACCAAACGTCAATTCGGAAACAAATATATAGTTTTACAAGGTAAATGAAAAAAAATTAAATTAATCTGCAGAAAATATCAAAAACGTGCTTTGAAAATTTTTTCGCCAAACATGAAAGTCGGAAGATCGTTTAATAATTACGGATGTGTTTTTTGTTACGGCCTAGTTCTATTTCTAAATATTAATATAACATAAACGTTTAAATAAATTTTATTATCCTGTAAATATGTATTAAAAGAATAATATTTTATTTATCAAACAAAGTAAATGCCGCGTTCTTAATAGACTGTATGAGCTACTCGACCATTCTTATTGTTATTAATTTTTTTTATTTATCAGATCAAAGAAAAATTACATTCAGATATAGATTTAATTAACCTCTAAAAACCACAGAGGTTTGCCTTGATGCTAAATATAATAAAATAAAAAATAAAACGCATAAGCGTTGTTAAATATTCAAAATATATTAAACAACACTTATGAGTATATAAAAATCACATAAATAAGTATTGGAATTAAAACATATCGTTCAACAAATTCTGATTTACGGAAAAGATAGCACATAGATGAATATGCAGTGTTTCTGATTCATGGACGATAAATTATTCGTTGGTCAACTCAGGCAAAAAAAAATTATAAAGCAAAATGCGCATTGTGTCAAAAAGACTATCATAACTCATGGCGACCGAAATGACTACAAAAAACCTATTTTGTTTATTTTTACTTCATTATATTTGTAAACCAAATTTTAGATTATTTTTACCTTCCATCGCGAAGTTTGCCCCATTGAACCAGGCAACACTAATACACATATAGCGAAAGGCGCTAGCACTCGTTTCTTGAAAAGCTGCCGGTACAGTCAACGCCGCACTGAAAATGACAGATGTTGGCAGCCATTTTACCTGTTCAAATGCCAATGTTAATTGCAATCAACATGAAATAGACGATGATTTTTATTTCCAAAATAGTACATAGTATCATCTATACATTAAAGTGTCTGTTTGGAATATCAAAATAACAGCAATTGAGGTGCGCAACAATGCCCCTCCTAAAACATGCGCGCCCCGAGCATTATCAGCCCCATAATGACGTGTCAGTCGATCCACATGGACGATCTTAGGAATAGCTCTTGCACCTTTCCGTATCCGGTAGGTTACGTCATTGATACTTGTCACAATCCGGTACGGTCCGTCCTATTTAGCTTAAAGCTAAGGAGACTTACCTTTGCTGCGAACTGGATTATGCAACCACACTAGTGAACCTTCTTTGTTGTTTATTTTGCACTCATATCAGGTTTTTACATTTCAGATATTTGCTGGCCCGATTGTCTGATGTGCTCATAAATGTCATTCATTTTGTTCCGCAAGTCACTTGTATAATCGGTTATACAGCGTGGAAAATTAGATTATCACCTAATGCTCTACGTAGTTCCGGTGATCAGGTCTGCAGGCAGCCGTAATTATCTTCGAAAGTTTGCGAAAGCTGGTGCCATCGATATACTTTCTGAACAGCGCTTCGATATGACAATAAAAACGGCTGTATGTGTTTTTCCCAATCTCGTTGCCGATTTTCCACAATTTTTACTAGGCACCTGGCCAATGTCTGATTAAATCGTTCTACCATTCCATCAGATTGTGAGTGGTAAGAAGTTGTTCTTATTTTATGAGTACCCATAACTCGAAAAGATTCCTGGAATATTTGAGACTCAAAATTTCTTCCTTGATCGCTATGAACCTCTAAAGGTACTCCAAAACGACAGAAGACTTCAAGTACTAGTTTATCTGCAATTGCTGAAGCTTCTTGATTTGGAATGGCGAAGACTTCTGACCACTTAGTAAAGTAATTCATCACAACCATGAAATACTTGTTATCACTTTCACTATCTGGAAACGGCCCCGCAACGTCAAGGGTTATCCTCTTCCATAGTGCACCAATATTGTATAATTACAATGCACCTCTACTACGAGTTTGAGAGCCCTGCTACTGCTAGGCGGTGCTGTTAACCGCACTACCCACTCCTGATCGATCACCTTCCCTTTTTACAGTTTGCTTAGGGCCGCTAGATCGAAGATGGGCCTTTTCCCCAACCGTAGCACCTAAGGCTGTATCCTTTATTACAGTCGCGAACTTTAGCTGTTGAAAACTCCCTGACGCGATGGGAACGTCGATCTTGTTGCACGACTTCCACCTTCAGTGCATGGGTCAAGGCGTCCTTAAGCGTCTCGTGATGCTCGAGCCTCACAGCAGCTTTGACTTCAAGGTCGTGGATCCCGTCGATGAATGTCTGCACCAGGTTACCTTCATTAAGCGCAGGTACAGACTGGCAGGTAATTTTGGCACGCAACACTATGTTATAATTTATATTAAACTTCAACTTAATTTTACATGCATTGTAGTTTATACAGTAATATATATTTGTTTCAATTTTTATATCGATAGCTAATCGCTTATTTTTGCTTTGCTTTGTGTATCGTCAATCGCCTTTTTTAAATCGATTTAACATTGTTTCATCTCTAGAAACGCCAAACTGCAAGTTGTCACCCGCACCATGCTATAATCAAAAATATTAGAGTACAACGTGCAGCACTAGTTTTAATTCGGGGAAAACCTTGAAGCGCGAGGCGTGGAGACGTGCTGCGTCCCCCCGTTTGCGCGCAACCTGCTACAATCTAATTAATTTTTTTTAAATTAGTATTGTCTTATCTAAATATTACATACCGATGGAAAGAAATATCATTGTTCTTCTTTGTTTTCTTCCGTGAATCGTTTTTACAGCTTGGCACTGCACATTTTACCATGGTATCTTAAAATTCAAATAAATACCATCGAGATAAATAATTTACGCGCGTGACCTTTCGTTGATTAAAACGTCGTCGTGCCATTCATTTCACGACTGTTCTGAATCGTGCTTACAGTTCTGACTTGCTAACGCGTGCTCTATAACTTGCTGTTTATAAATGTTACATGTGTAATAAATCTATGCCTGCTCAGTTCATGTATGATTATTGTTTGGGAGGGTCAGCGTGGTATTTTTACACGGTAGTAAAAAATCCTATATAATGGCTGAAGCGCGAATGGGTTGGCTCGACCCAGGTAGGTCTACGCTCTTATTGAATACCTGTGTAAAAAACAGTAGCGTAATACTTTATTTTGTATGGTGAGGGTAGACAACCGGAGACACTTTTTACCTAAAGAGGCATTCTATCTCAGTCCTAAGGGGTGACAACGCATCAGTCTTTAAAGGTTAAATATTAAACTTAATCGAGAATAGATGTAGATTTCTATGAGCAACAATATCCACTTACCACCAGGTGGACTGTATTCTATTGACCGTCACTTTTATTCTATCAAAACACCTTAAGAGTGAATATACTCGTAGAGCTAATAACAATAAAACTTACTAATAGTAACAGTTTTTAAAATCCCATAACGAATTCTTTTTATAATAATAAAACTGATGTATTATCGAAGGTTTTAACCATAAAATAAGTCTAATTTGCAGTACAGAAATTTATAATTCCGGCTTCGTGACAATCACAGTGTTTGCAGTTAGGAAAACGTTCACTAATGAGATCCTCTA
The DNA here is from genome assembly GCA_907164705.1 of Parnassius apollo. Classification (NCBI taxonomy): domain Eukaryota; kingdom Metazoa; phylum Arthropoda; class Insecta; order Lepidoptera; family Papilionidae; genus Parnassius; species Parnassius apollo. The sequence goes on along the minus strand of CAJQZP010001218.1, from coordinate 6,436,921 downwards.
TCTCATTTTCTTTTTATGTTAAGCAACTCTTTGCCAGCTTTTGTCAAGTTTTTATTTCTATTGTAATACAACTGAGTCGTACATTATACATTTTTCTGAGATAAAAGGACTTACCCATAAATTATTCTAGACACATTTTGCTGCTGTTTTAATTGCTAGCAAAGTTATTACATACGTACTAAACAAGATGTGATAAGCTTGTCCAATTTTTTTCATTACATATTGAAAAAAGACTAACATTAGCACCAAGACATTTACTTACAGGTACTGTCAATACCTCCTACTTGTAGATAAGTAAATACGAACGCGTCGTCATAAAGTATGTCTTTTTGTAGAATAAATGAAGAAATTGGAATCAGATCGACCCCACCTGCTTTCGTAGCGGGGTAAGTCCACCACCTTTTCGAAGAATTATATCCATTCATTGCCATCATGGAGCAAAATCTAGCAGATCAAGATCAAGTAAATACATCATGTTCTCGAAAACATTTTATAATGCTGAACTCAAACAACTTCGTTGTAAAATTACTTTAAATTTAATTGCTACGCATATAATATGCGGCTTTGTGAAATAGAGAATATTAGAAACATCCTGGAAGCGTCAGCGATTTTATTTTTTCAATGCTGAACTTAATATAAATAACCTTTTATCCATTGGTCAAATATCAAAATTAACAAAGATTCATATAATAACTATAAAATTAAAGTAAAGTTACAGCATATGTATGGCACAGGCCTAATCTCACTTCAGAGAGGGTTTTAGGGCTAGGAAGTGTCCGCCGCGCTGCCCCAATTGGTGTTCTTCATAACAATATTAGCAGGCAAACTTAGTTTTGCACCATACGATATAGGAAAGATTAGAGGTATCACCAATGCTGGTACAGAGAGATAGGTTTATTTTAGTTACTTTCATTGCATGATTTCTTATGAAATATTGCTATGGGAAAATGCGACTGACATAGAAATGTTAAATATTTAACTATCAGTTGTGTTTGTGGCAGTTTATTAATTCAATTGTAAGGAGACCCTTGAATTTTTTTCATAAATGTTTTTTTTTTACTGACAATGTTTGAAAATTTCAATAAACAACTGTATTAAAATGGTTATTATAATATTAAGGAAAATACACGAATGAAAATAACTGCTGAGAATTAGGTGATCTCTACCATGCTAGTTCTGCTAAAACTCATATGAATGATGGTAGTAATTGTGTTGTAATTGTAAAATTTTAAATTTTAAATAAAAAATTACGTAGCATAGCCACGCTACAGCTATATTAGTTGTAGCATGAACAGGTCGGCCCAGTCGGGGTAGGACCACGCTTTCATAGAATACCAGCGTAAAATAGCAGCTTAAGGCTGCTCTGTTTCGTATGTTGAGTGTAGAAAATCGAAAACTCTTTTTACTGGAAAAGAGGCATTCCATCTTAGTCATCAATGGTGGCAACGTATTTGTAGTTAGATTCTTAACAGAATATATATGAAAATGTCTATGGACCAAAACATCTACTTAGCATCAGATAGAATGTGTGCTCGTTTGTCGTGCTTCTACAGAGTCTTTGTGTCGTCTTCAGAGGTGACAACGCATCTGCATTTTGATTCTTACCCAAGAATAAATGAAGATGTCTATGAGCCTCAGCATCCACTTACCACCAGGTGAACTGTGTGCTTGTTTGTATTCTATAAAAAACCGATGGGTATCTTACTGTTTTCTTTCCAGGAAAAAGGTATTTTTAAAACTAGAGTCAAGCAAATTTACATTCAATATGTATTGTGTAATAATCAATATTAATTACAAATATCATTCTTTAACATAGGCGTCCCAATAAATCGCCTGTGATATATGGAGGAGTTAAAGGTACTGAAATTATTTGAGTAGGTAACATATGTAATAATTAGTCTGATAACAAATGCATATCACATTATTTTTTGATTAACGTATCATAAAAGTTTATCAAAGTCCAGGAGGTATATTCGCCTTAGTTGCCACACTTTTTTATTTTCCATTAGTAATTAGAAAGACGCTGCTGCCCTTCACCTGATTTGTTTCCCTGTTAGGTCTCTTACGACACCCACGGGATGATGTGGAGTAGTGGATATTCTTACACCGCCACTCGGTCTATTGGGGCCATTGCATGACTTCAAGAGCTAGTACACGTATCAAAATTTAAAAATAATCTACACTGTATATATATATATATATAGAGAGCCGTGGTAGCTCAGTGGTTAACGCTCGCTGTAAATATAACAGAACGCGAGTAACCCGGGTTCGATCCCCGCCGGCACCAATGAAATTGTTAATTGCAATTTTAAGTGCTGATTTACCACGTGCTTGGCGGTGAAGGAAAACATCGTGAGGAAACCTGCATGTCTGAGGAATAAGAAAAAAAAATATTTCGAAGACATGTGAAGTTCGTCAACACGCATTTGGGCAGCGCGGCGGACACTTCCTTGCCCTAAACCCTCTCAGAAATGAGGGGAGGCCTGAGCCCAGCAGTGGGACGTATATAGGCTGTAACTTTACTTTACTTACTTTTATATATATATATATATATATATATATATATATATATATATATATATATCTTAAGTTTTATACGTAGTTGAGTCATGTGTAAGGGCAGAATACCACCGTGAAATAGCAGCCTAATGCTGCTGTGTTCCATATGGTGGTGAGCGGCGACACTTTTACTGGTAACATTCCATATTAGTTCGAAAGAGTTGACAATTACTGCTCCATTTTGATTATGGGCTATTTTATTTATTTAAAATGTATTGTGTGCTTGTTTTTCAACCTATATAAATGATATACAAATTCATATGTAGAAAACAGGTTGAAATGAACATGAATTTTACTGACGTAAAATACAAAAAAAACTTTTGATAAACCCAAATGTTACCTTAAGCGCTCATCATCATCATCATCATCATTACAGCCCTTCACAAGTCCACTGCTGAATATAGGCCTCCCTTAAGGAATGCTACAAAGCTTGGTCCTGAGCCACCTGCAAGTTATACGTAAATTTTTTAAACTAAAATATTGTAAATACATACAAGTTTTATACAAATAACCTTATTAATTCTAATTTTCCGATAATTAAAATATAAAATATAGCCGTGGTAGCTCAGATGGTTAGCGCTCGCTGTAAATTTCACAGTACGCTAGCAAACCGGATTCGATCCCCGAAGGCACCAATGAAATTGTTAATTGCAATTTTAAGTGCTGATTTACCACGTGCTCGGCGGTGAAGGAAAACATCGTGAGGAAACCTGCATGTCTGAGGAATAAGAAAAAAAATATTTCGAAGACATGTGAAGTTCGCCAACACGCATTGGGACAGCGCGGCGGACACTTCCTTGCCCTAAAACCCTCTCAGAAATAAGGGGAGGCCTGTGCCCAGCAGTGGGACGTATATAGGCTGTAACTTTTAACTTTTTTTCCGATAATTTAATGTCAAACGTCAAGTTTACATGTTTTTTGTGATAAGGTCATCTTTCAATCCTGCAATATTGCGAATCTCTTCGTTTCGCTTTCGGTCGCCTATGGTAACGCCGCACATTTTACGAAGAGATCGCATCTCCACTGCTTTCAACTTGCTTTTATGCTTCTTCTGGCAGAAATGTACCCAGGTTTCGCTGCCATATAACAAAGTCGGTACCAACACTGCGTTATGTATTGCAAGGCGTGCACTCTACACTACGTCTTGCCTTTTGACTAACGCCTTCAGGGCACCATTGACTTTGTTCCCGGCAGCGACACGCCTGTTCACATCTAAATCACATCTTCCATCCCGGCTGAAAGCACTCCCCAAGTATACAATTTAATTTACCTGTTCTAGATATTCCTGATTTACCCGTATTTCACATTTCGTTCTCTCTTCGTCCTTTTCAAATACCAGAACCTTAGTTTTATTAGCATTCAAACGTAGACCTTTAATTTCACATTCCTCTTTCATATACGTGACTAATGCCTGCAGTTCTGTTTCTGATGGTGCAATAAGCACTGCACCATCAGCATTCAGCAGACAATTTACTTTAATGTCACCCAATTTCACACCCAAACAGCTATTTTTCAGCTTCAGTAAACAGCTGTCGAGATACAGTATGATCAGCCAGGAAGACATGACACAACCCTGTTTTACGCCCGCTTGGACGCTAAACATGGGTAACAGGTCATGCCCTACCCGCACACAGGCTTAATAGTCATAGTAAAGTGACTGCACAGCCCTTAACAATCGACCATCCACACCATATTCCGGCAACAGTTCCCACATTTTCTTTCTTATAACCTTATCAAACGCTTTCTCCAGATCCACAAAAGTACAGAAAATCTTCTGGTCAACAGTCAGAAGCTTTTCTGTGATCATGCGGAGAGAAAACATTTGATCCGTGCATCCTCTTCCAGGTCTAAATCCGCACTGTGCCTCCCATAAGAATCTTTCCGATTTCTCTTGCATCCTACGTGTCAAAACCTTCGAGTAAACTTTACTTGCTAAACTGGTCAAGCTGATCGCCCGATAGCACCCGCAGTCAAAATGTGAACCTTTACCTTTGTATAGAGGCACAATGATTGCGGATCGACAATCATCCGGGACACCTCCCGTCCGCCACCACAAATTGCACAGCAGATGAAAGCTGTCCCAGACGCGAGGCCCACCGTACTTGACCATTTCAGCAGTAACTTTGTCTAGTCCCACAGTGCCTTACCACATTTCAAACTTTGAATCGCACGTTCATGCTGATGACTTTGCGTGCCAGTCACGGTGTCACCCCCGGATCCTTCACTAAGATGACACGCATACATTTCTCTATAAAATTCGCTCCATCGCTGCTTGGCGTCCGATTTTTTTGAGAGGACGTCATTGGTTTTCGAAAGCTTTTTGTTCATTTTTAAGGCTGTCGCACCACTCCGGGACCTTCTAACCTCTTTCCAGAAGAGTTTGGAGTTTTCCTTAAAGTTGTGCGACAACCTTTCGTCCGCTTCTATTCTACACCTTTCACGTACTTCCTCAATCAATGTTTTCGCATGAACTTTCTGTAGCTTATACTTTTCTTACATCTTCTCTCTCATGTGCTTATCGTTACTAGAGGCCAAGTAGTCTAACCATGCTTTTTTCTTCTTCTTTACAGCTTCTATCACTTCATCATTCCACCATGCATATCTTCTTTTACTACTACCTCTTTTTGTCGTTCCACATACTTCATCCGCTGCACTTACCATTCCATCCCTAAGGTTCTACCATGTTATTTCCACACATTTTTTTCTGCCATCGATGGTGTCAAGCTTTTCGGCTACCCTCGTGTGATATTTGTCCTTAGTATCCGCTTCCTGAAGCTTCCAGCTTCGGATGCAACAGACCGACTGTGGTTCTGTTACTGCCGTCCGGTAGCGCCAACCCGCGAACAAACCCCTAAATCTAGTAATTACTAGATAGTGATCCGTTCCCAGGTCAGCACCCCTGAACACTCGTGTATCCATCACCTGTTTCCGCAGTCGGTCATCCACCAGGAACAAATCAATCATACTTCTCTCATTTTTTCTTTCTCTAGTGTACATATGGATTTTCCAGTGATTAAACATAGTCTTTGTCACAAGAAGACCCTTTTCCTTGCATACAGCCAGTATAAGCTTGCCAGCATCATTAACCCTTTTATCGCCAAACTTTCCAAGCACCGACTCGTACCCTGATCGAGCGATACCTACCCATCCATTCAAATCACCACATACAACAGTTCTTTCGTTTCCCTTAACCAAATCTGGAACTTCTCTTACATTCTCCCAAAACTCCTCCAGCTCAGCCCTGGACGACGAATCTACCGGCGCATAAACAGCCCAAAGGAATAACTTCGTCAGTCCCAGCTTAAAGCAAACCCAGAGAAGTCTTGAGTTCACAACTTATATTGTCTCCAACCGGAACCCCCACTCCCTGGCAGGCGTTCTCGGTTTCCGGGACTCCGGACCATATAGCTAACGTCCCGCCAGGGAGCTCTTCAGTACCACTGCCTTTCCGTTTGGTCTCCGACATACACACGACATCTAATTCTCTTTCTTTCATTATTTCGATCAACTCATTCGTCTTATCTCTCATGCCCCCTCTAACATTCCACGTGCCAACTCTGCCCTACGTCCTCCACCTTCCGCCGTATCAGGCTGTGCGTGACGGGTGGCGGTCCCCATCGCCGCTTTGCGCACTGCATTCCACACCAACGGGGACGAGCTGGTGTGCGTCGCCTTAGGGGGACGCCCTAACCCTCGTTTGCATGGGAGCGCAGCTGTGTAGAATTGCAGCCCTGAAAAGGGCTGACAGGGGTCGCGACGAGCACGCTTCTACAATGACCCCCTATGCAATAGCAATGGGACAGTACATAAAATAAGAGATAATGTTATTGTTTGAGCTTTCCACTACAAGCAAAATATGCGTTAACTTCCATTTTGGGTTCACACGTATAGTATTCAATGAATGGGTCCCTAGATGGTTTATATTCACAATTGGACTCGGTAGGTGGCGCTGTTGTTGAGATACAAAAATCATACGTGCGAAGCCAGGGCGGGTCGCTAGTCATATAATATTTTGATATTGCACACTGTATATGCGGAATCTGGAAATAGTATTGGATCATTTCAAAATAAACGATATTGAGATATGAAGAAATTGAGTGGTTTGGTTTTTTATTCAGTGTTTTGTACAGATTTCTTTTACTAATTCGTGTTTTTGTACAATAATACAAAAAAAATAGTAAAAGAAATATCACAGTTGCCAAATTTATTTCATTATCATCATCATAAAAAATGCGGTATGCAAAATGATATTGTGACCAGGGTTAAGCAAGGAATGCTTCGGCGGTTTGGTCATGTAGGAAGCACCCGGAGTAATTCCACCATGGAGGACGGAATTAAAGTGTTTCTGAAGTATTTCAAGTACTAGTTATCCACCCACTTTCAAAAGCTGTGCTTTAATTTCATCCTCGCCCAGGGCTTTGCCGATTTTATGGTAATGGGAAGCCATTCTAATCTCGCTCAGACTGACGTCCGAGATATCATCAGAATAATGTTGGATAAAACTTGCTCTTGGATCTACTTGCACATGCTTCCAACTATGACGTGTACAGCTATGCGTAGAATTCCTTAATCTCACTCAAAATGTCAGGTTTCTCAGAACCGACGCTGCCAGATTCGGTTCTCAGCTTAGACAGTTGGTTTTTTTCTGGCAGACAGATTTGGAGCCTTGGTTCCGCTCAAAAGCTTTTCAATACGAGCTGTATTGAAGAGAGTATGCCTAGCCGCATGCATTTGGAGATCTATCAGTTCAGTTGTCTATATGCTGTCGTATCACCTGAAAACTGCAGCTTTATTGCCCGTCCAACAACCATGGGATTGAGAGTGTGATCATACAGTTTTAGCGACCGCATGTATAGTTTCCACGCGCTTGTCCTTCATATCGCCCACTTTATTGCAGTCTTCTAGGCACTGAGAACGATTTTGTAACTCGAGCTGAAATTTTTTTGGGGCCTTGGATTAGACGAGAGGGACGGAGCGTTGACTTCATTAGATGTGACCTCTTCAGCTTAACGCTTAGGTTCAGTGTGCCTCTCACCATTCGGTGATCGCTGCCAGTTTTCTCCTCCGCAATAACTGGGATATTGCTGAACAGTTGCCATCTAGTCATTATAATAAATTCAACCTCTTTTTTGCCAAACTGTCGGGCCTCGACCAAGTCCACCTTCTGTAGGGCCGCTTCTGGAACAAAGAGTTCATCAAAATAGTCCCTCCTTTTCAATAAAGTCAGTCAGTTACTGGCTCCTTGAATTCCGTTTCCCTATCCTGAATTTGATTTATTAATTCATTTATGTTTTTTTTTTCATTTCTGCTTTGGAGATAGAAACAACGAGTGCTTTACAGCACCCATAGTTACTTGATTTTATTTGACGTTCTTATACCATATATATCCCAGGCTATCTTCAGCTTTTAATATTCTTTGTTAATCCTGTTTGGGGCCTATAAAAATAATAAAATTTAATAAAATAATAATGTCTCTGGAATTGCTTTGTGAACATATGAAAAATGAGGCATTGGCTTTGCTGCTTGCCTTCTAATTCGTCCTATTAATGCGACCAGTAATTCCGCAATAAAATAATGAGTTAGTCTATATACACATCTATGAAGACACCGTGATGAGTGGTTGTTCTTTCCGCCACACAGCACGTATTATTTTTCTCTTCTATTGATTAAGGAGGTTTTGAAGCCGCGTTATTAAAGTATAACAAATATTCGTCAATCCGAAGAGTTTGGAGATTCGGTAAGTGTTTTGCTTGTTATCACTTTCATGAGATATTCGTCACGTTACGTCAACAGGCATCGAGCATTGTATTTAATATTATATTACAATTACCGCATCATATCTTATTCTCCCGCATATATTACTTAAACTTACAGTCCATTTGCTCTCTTTTACAACCAAGTTCAGTTTGTGCAATTTGACCTTACGGTGTCTTGAACTCAAGCGGTAAGCCTGGGTTTGGATTTAATTATATTAGGTTTGGGATTCGAAGAAAATTAGAAATACGTTATTTTATTATACATGGGGCAAATTAAACAGTCATTAAAACTAGATTTTTCATCTGTTCTGCAAACTCTAGACGGCGGAAAAACTTTTCGTAATTTTTAACACATATTAATCCTTTTTCATCTCTACATATTTTTTTTCTTTTTGCTGATCTTTATAGCTATGTTAGAATTTTAATTTTTGTTTTGATGTGCATTATTACAGAATGTTGTAGGATAAGCACAGTGAGAATTTTTCTTTCTTCAATTTGTAAAAAGCTTTATTTAACCATTCTAAAAAAAAAACGTTCACACACGTTACTCGCTTAGCAGCAGGTTTGCCTTCATAGAATACTATAACACACAATAAACTGGCTGTCAACCTTACTTTGTAGGAGGATTGGCGTCTCCGGAAACATAAATTTTCGTCAGTTATCACTCCTACAAACACATTTTAGACTTTTGATTAATGTTTTTGACACACAAATGTTCCTTTATTTTTGTTTCTCATCATCATTCATCATTACAGGCCTTCACAAGTCCACTGCTGAACATAGGCCTGCCCCAAGTAACGCCACAAAGCACGATGCTGAGCCAACTGCATCCATCTACTTCCTGCATGTCTTACCAGGTCGTCACTCCATCTAGTAGGGGGTCACCCTACACTACGCCTACAGGTACGAGGCTGCTACTAGTCGAGAACCTTTCTTCCCCATTGGTTATCGGTTCTTTGAGTTATATGGCCGGCCCATTGCCACTTCAGCTTACTAATCCGTTGGGCTATGTCGGTCTCTCTGATTTTACTGCGGGTATCCTCATTTCTGAGGACTATATCGTCGGCAAATCTAAGGTGAGTGATGTACTCGCCATTGATGTTAATACCGTATTCTTTCCAGTCCAGTAGCTTGAAAACGTCTTCCAATGCAGCGGTGAAATATAACATCACCCTATCTTACACCTCTCTGCTGTTGGGTAGGTTTCGAACTCTGGTTCTGTACTCGGATAGCCATCGTAGCCCTACTGTACAAACACTTCAGCACTTCGATATACCGACAGTCAACTTGGCACTGCTGAAGGGACTGTAGCACCGCCCAAATTTCGACGGAATCAAAGGCTTTCTCATAGTCCACATATGCCAGGCAAAGTGGCAGATTGTATGTACTCTTCGGTCTTCTGTACAATCTGCCGCAGGGTATGTATGTGGTCTAGTAGTAGTACCACCATGTAGGACGGAATTGAAGAGATCCGCTCCCCGCTTTCAGAAGCTCCGCTGTAATTCCATCCTCGCCTGGGGCCTTGTCATTTTTAAGGTGGTGGAGAGCCATTTTAATCTCGCTCAGACTGAAGTCCGGGATATCATCGGAATAGTGTCGAATATGACTTGCTCTTGGATCGTTCGTTACTCACACTTGCGTGTGGCTCCAACGATGATGTGTACAGCTGCCCATATAACCTCTCAATCTCACTCAGAATCTCAGGTGTCCAGGAAACGATGTTGCCACACTCAGTCTTCAGCTTTGACAGTTGGCTCTTTCTGTCAGACAGATCTCTGGCAAAGACTTTGGAGCCCTGGTTCCGCTCGATCGCTTCTTTAATACAAGCTATATTAAAGTTGCGTAAGTCTCGCCGAATGAATTTGGAGATCTGTCTGTTCAGTTGCCTGTATGCTATCAAATCTGTTGACGATTGCAGCCTCATCTCCCGTCTAACAACCATGAGATTAAGTGTGATCGGAGAGTTTTTGTGTTCTTCTGCGACGGGTCTTGCAGAACTTAGCTCCGACCGCGTGGACAGTTTCCACGAGCTTGTCATTCATATCGTCCATTGCATTGCAATCTTCTAGGCACTGAAAGCGGTTACGTAACTCGAGCTGAAAGGTTTCGGGATTCTGGATTAGTGCACGAGGGGGACGGAGCGTTGACTTCATTAGACGAGACCTCTACGATTTAATGTTTAGGTTCAGTGTGCCTCTAACCATTCGGTGATCGCTACCAGTTTTCACCTTTGCGATCACTGAGACATTACTGAACAGTTAGCGTCTGGTCGTCATAATGAAGTCAATCTCATTTTTTGTCGAACCATCGGGGCTCGACCAGGTTCACTTCCTGTGGCAGCCCCACTTCTGGAAGAAAGAGTTCATCATAAAGAGTCCCTCTTTCTCCGTAAAGTCGGACAGCTGCTGGCCCCTTCGGTTCCGTTGCCCTACTCCAAATTTCCCTTTCTTTAGCTCACCGCTTTCTCTTGTACCTAGTTTTGCGTTGAAGTCTCCCATCAACACCGTGTAGTGGGTTTTGGAGGAATGCATGGCTCTGGAAATATTCTCATACATTTCCTCCACCTCCTCATCGGGATGTGCCAAGGTTGGTGCGTAAACCTGTATGACCTTCAGCGAATACCGTTTGGTGATTCTGAGTATCAGGTACACGACCCTTGTTGACACACTCCCAATCTTTACAACGTTGTTGACGAAAGACTTGTGGACGATAAATCCGACACCTCCTTGGGACAGATGATCGCCCTCCCGGTGATAGAACAAGTTGCCGGACTCGAGAATTGCCGTGTCCTCCCCCCTCTCTTCGGACCTCGGATAATCCAATAATATGCCAGCGCAACTTGTCTACCTCTTCTTCCAGCTCCAGTATCTTCTCGTCAGTCCTCAGGGTGCGTGAGTTATATGTTGCCAGGTCGAGTCGTCGTAGGTGGCAACCGAACCTCCACCGGAGATTCTTAGCACCCCCTGCCCCGCCGTTACCATGGTCGCCACCGTAGCTAGGAATAGCGGGGCCGCCGGGGACTGGGGGCCATCTGTTTGCATCGTTATTCATGGGGGGATATTTTCCACGCTTTGTGAGCGGGTTGGCAACCGCAGTTTTTTATTATATCACTGTTGTTATCAGGAAGATGCTGCTGCCCATCTCCTGCCTGTCTCCCTCTGTCGCCTCTTACGACACCCACGGGAAGATATGGGGTAGTGGATATTCTCAACCGCCACTACGCGGCAATGTTTCTAATATTCACAAAATTTAAATAGTTTCGACTTACTGGTTGTAAAATATATCTCCTTTTTTTTAATTCCATTTTACGCTATTCTTTTGACTCGTAATTGTTGCACAATTTGGCATTTTTTTAAATAATTAGCATGCTATTTTTAAATAATTTGCATGCAGCGACGCTTGACACAAAACTTGGAAACGATTGATTGTCTTAACATTTATACATGTGAATTGATATGCTAGTGGCTACACGAGCTCCGCTCACTCCGCCGTTCTATTATGTATGTATTATAGTACTCTATGTTTGCCTTCATTCGTACCATTATCATTATAATTACGGCCTATAAAAGTCCACAGCTAAACATAGACCTCCTCCATAGATTCCTTCATAAGAGGCATTGAATACCAGCGTAAAATAGTAGGTTAATGCTACTGTGTTAAGTACGGTGAGTGTAGAGAACCGGAGACCCATTTTACTGGAAACGAGGCATTCCATCTTAGTCCTCACGGGTGACAACGCATCTGCAATTAGATTCGTAATCGAGGATAAATGTAGATGTCTATGGGTCACAGCAACCACTTACCATCAGGTGGACTGTGTGCTCGTTTGTCAACCTATCCTATAAAGAAGAGGGATATTTTTATGGATACTGTCTGCCGCCGAGTACATAATTTATGGTTATTAGAAAGACGCTTTACGACACCGACGGGATGATATGAGCTGGTGCATATTCTAACATCACTACTACACGGTTATTTCGTACACCTCTCTTTATTATTTATTTTCATTGAGTTATAATGTACTACGTACTAGAGAAGCTATTCCAAACAAAAATTGTGCGCTACTCTATTTCTTCGCGCATGCGCGGTAGTAGTAGAGTCGCGCATGCGCAGTTTTTTGTCATCATAGATTAGTTAGGTAGAATGATCAGTATGTAATTAATAACTATTGTTTATTTAAATTACATAAATTGTAGTAAATTTATTAAAACGAGTTAAAATTTAAATAATTTGTCAATTATTTTGAATATTAAGAGGTAAATTAATACGATAATAAATAATATTATCACAATTGCATTTGAATTACATGTTTATATGAATATTTTAAAAGATAACTATATAAAATGAAAGAAATCGAAGCAAATGAAATATATTTATTTAAATCGCTTATTTGTTTTCTTTTTTGCTGAAAATTAATTTCAATTATTAAATTTATAAATGTTTTGGTAAAAATAAAAAATAAACTTTATTAAGTGCCTTTAAACAATATGAGTTTAGTTAATTTTTGCCGTTTAGATAAATATTCTTTATCTTGATCAGTTTTTGCTTCGTGTTTTAAACGAATATTTGTGTATTTATTTATGATAGCCCGAATCAAGTGAACCCTGTGATTGAAAGTACTTGGCTGATTAAATGAATGTTGAATTAAGGATGTAAATACCTCTTTTTCAATGAAAAATTCTAAAGTTTTAACAATAATGAAATTGAAGTTATATTTTATTCTTTGTCTTATAAGTTTTCGTATCACGGTTTCCGTGGTCAAACATATTTTATACACATCGCCAGTAGAGTAGCATAAGCCACCCATATCTTTGATGGTTATCAATTTGTGGTGTGGCAGCTTTTCTGTCGTGATTAAGCTATTTACGCATTCTTCGCATTTTAATAATTTTGTTAAAATTCTGGCTATATATCCAGAAATGTATCCAACAATCAATTGGGAACTACTCGTAACATGTTCTTTATTTAGTGTCTCAGCAAATATGTTACAATTATTTTCGGCTTCAATATCAGAATTCAGTATACAGGTAGATGATAAAACTTCATATTGTTGGTCATCATGTCTATTAAGGGGTGTTGTGCTGTTAATTATGTCAGTAGAAGAACATTGTAAAATAGTGAAATTGTCCAGTGGGATACAATTACCAGTAAATGGTGATCGTAGTTCCAAGTGATTTAGAGTTTTTTTGTACGCAGCCCGGAATTGCAAAACATTAGGATTATTATTGTATCCACCGTGTTTTCTTATATTTCCAAAAAATAACTCCAAATGATCTTGACTGAGTCGGTAAGTGGAAATAAATTTGACAAACTGTTTTTCTTCAACTAGATGTTTGTAAAGTGTTTTCAGAGATTCTATTCAGATAATTGCGCCAACGAACCCCGTTTTATTTGGTGACTCTACAATTTTCTTTTTTTGCTATCGACAATTTTATTTGAGGTTCAAAATTTTTTCTTTTTATAACTCTTCTAGATTTTACATGAAATTTCAAGTTCAGTATATAATCCTTCACACTATTTAAAAATGAAAATATTGTAGTTTTGTTACATTCATCTAATGGACGTTTAAATCCATAAAAATGGCACTTTCTCGAGTTCATTGTATCAAAAAAATTGTTCATTATAGTTATAAAATTTACAGTTGCTGACGAATCCAGAAACCGCGTTGACTTTAATACTTCATCACAAAGAACCAGCGCTTTTGCCACACTCATGCTCATTAATTGCGTAGCTAGTTTAACTTTCATAACTTGGTTTCTAAAATGGATGTGACGCGGTGTTAGTTTGTTACCAAATCTCAGACCCTCATTTTGTTGAAGTTTATTCAGATTTATAAGCAATTCCCATCTCACTTTTTTTGCCATCTTCATCAAATAATATTCTTTTTCTCTCAAAGGTGTTTCGAATTAATTTGATTACATGACATGGATCTAAAAATACACAAATTTTTTCTTGAGTTGACGGGTGCGGAAAATCAGTCTTAATGTTATTCAAATCAGTTAGTTCACAACCTAGAATTTCGGCAGTGGAGAAGTTTGCAGGGCAACCATCGAATGTAAGGCTTGCGACCGTTACTCCAACTTCATGACATTTTTGTAAACATGTTGTTATTAAATTAGCCTTGGTTTCAGCGTTTGTACTGGAAGTTAAAAAGTAGCCTACAGGCAGTTTCCAATTTTCCGTTAGTGAGACTAACATAAACACCAAAGCCTGTAATGCAACTTCTTCGTCAGCTTCTTGTGGACCTGCGCCAAAATTAACAGCACCGACATTCTGTTGATTATGAAATAATTTTTGCCTACGAATGGCCATCTCATCAAAGATCAACGTGCACACTACCGGTTGTTCTGTTACGTTACATTTGATTTTTTAAAGCTTGAAATGCTTCATTGGTGAACCCTGGTTCAGCGTTGACTGATCCATACCATCGACAGAGAGTACGTGGATGTGGAAGAGCGTTACTGTAAATTTGTCTTACATATTTGTAAGCCGCTGGTGAGTAATAATGCAATGTTAAGGCAAATTTACGCAGAGTCGGTGTATATTTCAAATATTGTCCTTTCTGTTTCTTTAATTTAAAAAACTTCTTATTTAGTTCAAAAACTTTTGCTTTAGCCATTATATTAGTCTCGGCTATTCTATCCAGACAAAATTTCTTTCTCACGGATTTTATAATACCAGTTAAAGATTCACATTTCTTCTTGAAACTTCTATTTTGCCGCTGAATTTTTTAATTTTTTTTTGTAATTTTTTCTTAACTATAGTGACGTTTTGAAGTTTTCGTTTCAAGATAATTTTCCTAGGACTATCGAAAATCGATTCTGAGTCGCTCACTGGTATCGATATAGGATCCATTGCTTGTTGATTCATTGATTCCATTGATTCATCAATACCCCCTAGGCTGAAAAACATCAGAATTTATCGACTAAACAAAATTGAGAGTATTTAAGTTAGTTATTTACTTTAGTATTTTAAAATATAATTATTTATTTTAAAAAGTTTTTTTTATCTCTACATTTCTATTGTTACAATAGTATATATAATAAACATTCATCACTTACATCTATACAAGGTACTGCAGACTTTTTCAGAAAATTTCTTCCTTTCTTCGTACTATATTTATCCTCTTCCCTAAAATGCAAAGAACAAATGTATGTGTGAATTGTTGGTAACCACGTCTCTTCCCTACGATTATTTTGGACGAATTTAATCCACTTTTCTCTGTTTTCGTGGCTTGGACGTGGAAACCTAAAAAATAAAATAAAAGAATAATCAGGAAATATAAACGTAATTAATTTAGCCTAATTATAAATAATTCTATTTGTTTCTACAAAAAAAAATTGTACGTAATATAATCGCCCTACACTTGCTCGCAAAAAATGTCGCATCTGAACAAATAAATTTCATAATCTATATTTCATGACACAAATTGGCGTCAAAGGAATAATTTGTTTAATAATTAATCAATAATGCTTTTTTTAATAATTAAATATCTACTCACCGATGAAAAGTAATTCCTTGGCTTTTACTGACATTTCTTGAATTATTTGTGCAATACCTAAGTACACACGAAGGCATATTTTTATCAAGAGATTTTTTTTTTAAATCAACACAACACGTGACAACTCTACATGCGCCTAGCGAGTGACTGATTAAAGTGCAGTGCATACACCGCAGTTGAGTGCAACAGAGTAGCTGAATGCAGTGTCTCCTCTAGTACGTAGTACATAATAGCTCAATGTTTATTTTGTTCATTTTACTATATTTCTCAATAGTGTGAATCTTTTGTGGGATATCATTTTATATTTACACAAACTACATCCTTGACCTAATAGATAAAAAAACTGTTCTTTTAACATATTCACCTTTCAGACCTCTAAAATAAAATGCGATTAATTACTTTTTTTACTAGTGTTATAAAAATGAATACTCAATATCTGTTATTTTCTAACTAGGTTTAAAGATCTTTTATGTTTTTCATAATAAACATTTTGGTTTTACCTCTTTCATAGCGATTTTATCAAAAGTCTGCCGTTAATGAAAATTATGCTACTTTCAAAAAATAATAATATAATCAATATTTGCTGATCATTAATAGTTGCCGAATAGCTAAGTATCGACATTTATCTCCGCAACCAGGTTTTGTTCCGTAACTCAGCGCTATACACAAACGTTTCGAAATATCCTTACGCTGAACTATTTCGATTGCATATTGCAGAAGTAGTACTATTGTATTTAGTTATCAAACGCTAAATTTTACTAGTTTGAATAATGCATATGATAGAGCATACTTAGGAAATTTATATAGAACATAAGTCCAAACCTCAAAGTTTGAAGATGTTCCAGTAAAGTTTTTGTTCGATGTATAGTATAAAAATGGGTACTACTTTAGGTAAATACATTATTTTTTTCCAATCATCAGTGTACTAACCCAGTGTTAATTGTTGTTGTTGTTTTTTCTTTAATTATATATTACTCATCTTTCATCAGTATAGAGTATGTACGTTTCTGTTACCATAGTTCCCTATGACATTATTTTAATCATAGATGTAGAACTTACATTTACTTTTTTTATTGAAGCCGAGAACAGTTAGTTATTTTTGTTCAATTGTTCCGGAAGACTAGGTGATTGCCATGTTAAAAGAAATAAATATTTTCAAAGTTTTGCAACGGTTTTTAAAAATAGGGAATTTTTTATGTATATGGAGAAATTTATCGTTTAGTAGTCAGAAAATGAGACGTTTAATGTACTTAACAATAACAATTGAGATATTTTTATGTCTTTGTAACTGCTTCTTTTGTATTTATTTTTCTATATTTGTTCGAATCCATGATGGTTTATGGTTTTACATTGCTTTTGGAAATTCTATGATTTACGTAATACTATCTTTATGCTACTCCAACCATTTCAAAAAACTTTTGATTTGTTTGAACAGTAATAATTGTTTACTTACGAGAGATAATTTGTATTTAGAAGACTTCAAAAGGAAGAACAAACTGATTATTTTTGTTCTTGTTTCTATTATTATTATGAGAATTGGATTTTTATTCAGTGAATCTAAATACAAACCCCTTGAAAATCAAGAGCTCAACTTTTTAATTCCTTTGATTTTAAGGATAAATGCTACGGTATTTGAAATTCGGTTTGTGTACGAATATTTAACGTTTTATAATTTATTATATATAATATCGGAACAACTGGAGTGCATTGTAAGATGTTTGTTAAGAGAAAAAACGTTTGTTTCTATTATATTTGAACAATTGAATACCAACGATAACAAAATATCTGAAGAACTAAACAAGCAAAAAATTAATGATATCAAGCAATGGTCCCTTGCTTACACGTATCTTGCAGAGGGTGCAAAACTTTTTAATAAAATGTTTGGTGTACAGGTACCAATTTTGCTTTATTAAATGCAAAAATATGTGTTTAATTAGCCTTTGATTTTACAATTTGCTTTCATGATTGCAGATAACATTGATGCTGGTTTCTTCAATTGTGTATTCAAGCATAGTTTTGTATACTTTAACATCTTTGAGCGTACATGTAAGTTATTTGAAAAATTAAGTGCTAATACTGTATACGTATTTAGCGTTTAGCTTTTTTTTTAGTTTGAATATAATTTAAACCTGATGATGCCGAAATCTTTAGTATTAAGTGTGTTTTAATTAATATTATTAAGTTGCTTTAAAAGTTCGATGCTTAAAGCAGCTTTGACATGATTAGAGCAAATCAGTCCAAGTGGCCCCGTTCAAGTCAGCTTCATAAAAGTGTAGGTGGATAATTGTTCACACTCGTCGTTGTACATAGCACAGATACACCCGTTGAAGTTGTCTCAGTGATATTAATAAAAAACTTAGAAAACCTGCAAAAGAATTGATGTAAGAGAAAAATGAGATGGGAACGTTTTCATACATTCTGTGGTCCAGATGTTAACAAGATAAAAGTTCCATTTGAAAGCTTACATATTATAAACAATTCATACCTGTCTATATAATCTATTATCGAAGATTCAATAAAAGTTGGGTTATGTACTATCTACAGTGTAACAGTTGATTTTTAATTATTAGGTAACATAAATATTTACTTACTCAATATTATTCACATGTTAAAGATGGTAGAAGATTCGAAGAAACAAATATATTTATAAACTAGTATACCTACTATAAATATAACAGACTAATAAATACTATAAATATAACCCAAAATGGAGGTTAACGGATACTTGCTTCGCTTGTAGTGGGAAGCTCAAATAAAAACATTATTTCTTATTATATATACTGTCCCGTTGCTGGACGCAAGATTTTTTGTTATCCCATTAGTAAATGAATAGTCAACCAAGCTGACATCACTTAATTTCGAAAATACTCACTCACACAAGCAGATTTATTCCCACAAAAGTCGACTTAATCTTTAACGTTAAGTGATTATCAATTTGTCTTATAATATAGTTTTGAACTGAGGTTTTGAAGTGTTTACTTTCAAGTTTCAAAATGAGATGAGTCCAAGGAAAAGACGTTTCTCAGAGACATTTAGTATAGATAGCGTTCAGAAATGAGAATTGTATTAGTCAATTCTTTATGTAAATCGATTGATTGACATAAAATTTTTATTTTTATTTTTACTAAGCAAATATATATATATATATATATATATATATATATATTTTAATTCGAAATGGATTCATATATCATTTAAAGTAATTAAATCTAAAAACAAAATAATTAAAATTTTATTTTAAAAAATTTTTGGATCCGAATAAAAATAAAATCGATGTTATAATTGATAGTGGAAATAATTTCTTATTTTAATATTTTTTCGTAATCTCGATTGTAAAATGAGCTTTTTTTAGTTAGTTTTTAGAAAGACATTTTTTAAGTTTATTTCTACCTGTTAACTTCAGGCCCAAAAATCCCATTATCCTTTTCAGAGTAATATGAACATAATACGTTTGTCATGAATGCCAAATGCCAGACCATTCACTCTCGTTACTTAATTTTTATAATAAGTGTTTCTATTTATACTTTGCTTTTATTTGCAGGAGTTACTTACGACAAAGCTAGTGATGAAAGCTATAGTAACAGTGACTTTACTCTTGTTATGTATTTTAATTTTGTCTAGCGCTGCTCAGAGGGTTCATAATAACGTTGCGACTTTAAAGCGTAGTCTTGGAAAGCTCTTAATTCAGTCGGTTACAAGTATGTATTTTAAGATTTAAATATTTTTAATCGAAATGTATACTAGAATAAATTTACTTCGTTTAATCACGATATTGATTTTACCTTTTTATCACTATTTACATATTTCTTCAGTTTTTTTTTTATATTTGTATTTATATGTTGTTGATTTGGGTATAGTATATTTGGCTTTCCTTCGTTAATGGATCATTAGAGCCACATCAGTTAGTAAGCAGAATGTATCACTTGGCATTTTGCATGTCAAATTGGAGATATAGTTGAAAAATAATGTCGCTCAAACCGAATTCGACCACGGCGACAAGTCTCAACAAAGGTTATCAATCTGCGCAAGACAGGGTTGTAGTGCATGAGTGTTTGTGCAAGCACAGATGAGCTCTCTATTTCTTTAATCTCACTATCGGATTGGACAGCAAGTTGACAAGATTAAAGAGAGATCAGAGCACAGAAACAATAGCACCGCTTACTTTCTGATTCAACGCTGCAACTGAGAATTTCTTGGCAGGAATACCCAATAACTGTTACTGGTCCGACCCGGAATTCGAACTCGGGAGCACTTGTAGCAGTCGCGCTGATAACCAATAGACCAACGGAGCATTATTTAAAAATAGATTCATTAACAGATATTAAAAGCCTTTCCAACCATTGAAAAAAAATTGAAGTTCAACTGTAGGTTAGATACGCCTGCAAGTAACTTTAAATGAAATAGACTGTAAAAATGTTATCTTCTCGAAAGACTAAGTTGGAATGACTTAGTGTAAATAAATAGGCTCTCCATAATCTTAAATCGTAGCACATAAACGGATTTACTGTGGCTTGCTCTCTTATGCAGAGTAGTCCCACAAATAAGAAAACATAAAAGTGTTGCAAGTAAATAAGTAGTGACCTCATTCACTTTCAAAACAATACGAAACACTTCATTGCTCAAAACCTAATTTTTATTAACTTAACTATGATCTACGTCTGATAAAAATTTTACTACTAACGCAATGGATGTTTGCTTTTAGCGTGAGCTACTATAATTCAGATGAATTATACAAAAGAGCTGTGGCAGCTCTAGTAGTATGGTAATAAATTTCACAGTAAACGAGCAGCCCGGGTTTGATCCCCACTGGCACCAATGAAATTGTTAATTGCAATTTCAAGTGCTGATTTACCAAGTGCTCGGTGGTAAAGAAAACGCGATGAAACTTGCCTGTCTGAGAAATAAAACAAATATTTTTAACACATGTGAATTTCGCCAACACGCATTGGGACAGCGCGGCGGACACTTCCTTGCCCTAAAAACCCTCTCAGAAATTAGAGAAGGCCTGTTCCCAGTGGGACGTATATAGGCTGTAACTTTTATACAGAATAATTAATAAGACACCATGTCAGACTTCATTTCGATATAGACCATGTAAAAAACCCTGTGGTTGTCTTTAAGTACTTTATCAGAATCAATATTTAAACTTAAAAAAGAACTTTACTTAAGAAAACTCGACCATAAAAAAACTTAAACTATATTTAAATAAATTTTAACTTCTAAATTATATGTGGTTTTATCACTTCTGCATTGGGCAGGGAGTAAGATATTGTCAAACACCCTTCTACGGATGCGCATGACAGTTAGATGTAATAAAACCACATACAATTTCAAATAAAATTTATTTTAATTTAATTTAATTTTTTACCGTCGAGAAAAAGTATCCTGTGTGGTAACTTAATTACGTATCGAGACGGCAGGCTTCGGTAACATTTTACAGTTTGTATAAAAATAAAAATACTTTTGGTAAATCTAAATGTGCATGACATAAGCGCTCGTGTTATACGTCAATTTTATAAAGTATTTTAAATACACACAAGTTTTCACAAATAACCTTGTTTTCCGATAATTATATGTCAAACATCAATAAAAAAAGTTTTGAAAATCCAAAAGTGACTCATAATGATCGTGAAAATATGTACAAAAAATTCTCTATCGATTTTTTTTTAAATTTTAATATGTTATTACTATTGAAATTCAAAAAAAATTCGCAGTGAGCAAAGTGTGTCTGTATTTACTAAAATATATTAATTATAATAATATGACAAGGCTACGCCAATACCGAAAACTTCGGATTTTCTCAGTCGAAATAAATTAATTATAACTAAAGAAAATAAAATTAAATATCCATTTACGTTCCATGGCATCCCACATGATAGATGATAGATTGAGTTGAACAACTGATATTTGCAAAAGATATCGTGTTAACCCCTCCATGATAAATCTACACCATAAGCCAACAAAACCACTTTTTAATGTAAAAATACCGATTAGTCGATTTAAAAATAATAACAGTAAGTTCAACAATCATTTATCTTTTTGGCAAGGTGATTTTTATATAATTTATACGTTCAATATGTTTGTTAGATACGATTTCATGCGACAAAGAACACTACAAATGCGTCGATTTGTAGCGTTCTATGTTTGAAGTTAGCTAAAGGTGGCACTGGACTCCCCTAGTCACCGGTACAGAATGTAGTAAAATTTAAATAACTTCTCTAATGCATCAATTGCCTGATGGGACTAAATGACGTTATTCCTGATTCAACTCAATTTTAAAGCATTTATAAAATGGAATACACAAAACACTATTGTAGATACACATTCAATAGCTATTTATTTTATTTTCAGATGAGAGCTGCTACCATGCTACAAAAGACCTATTCCGTCTTGTTTCCAATCGTCAAATTAAAATTCAAGCATTCGGCTCAGTTACCGTAGATATGAGCTTACCACCAACCTGCATTATTATGTTTACTTCGTACACTGTTATCGCTTTACAATTTAATAACGTAGTATAAAGGTGGAAATATGCTTTTAAAAGACGTATGAACGTCAACAAACAACATAATTTGTTCAAACTACATTTACGTGTTTGACTTTACAATGTACTGTGTGTTTTACTTCGTATAATTTAATGTATTTGAACTCAAATCTATAATATCACACCGGCACAATTAGCGGAACACAAAAAAAGCAGGATTTTAAAATCTTTTAGTTGAGGAACTGGCCAGTTATGATATTTTTTTTAATTTATTGTCAAATTTGAAAATAGAAAATTAGATGACGTACACTTTGTTCATTCATTTGTTTTATTTTCCCGAACAATACGTTTTGTCAACTTGTTCGAGTAATAACTACGTAATTGTAATTTTTTTTGAAAAATTGCACTTAATGGTTTTTTATAAATTTGTTATTCTATAGGCAATTTTGTTTATTAAAAGCTCTTTATTATGCCTGACTTAACATCACTGGAAATCATTAGGGCTGATGAAATGAGAAGAAATGGCCATACCTACAGATCGATTGCCTCAAGGCTTCGTCGACCAGTATCAACGATTCATCGCAGCATCCAGCGGTACAGATCGTCTAATTCTCTTGTGAGGAGGAGGGGTCAAGGTAGAAAAAGATGTACATCGAGGCGAGATGACAGTTTTTTACAACTTGGAGTTCGTAGGAATACGCGATTAACGGCTGTACAAGCTCGAAATGAACTGGAAGACGTTCGAGGAGTACGAGTAAGTGAGCGTACAGTTCGCAGGAGATTTGAAGAAGTTGGTTTAGGGTCGTTTATACCTGCCAAAGGCCCAAAACTTGAGAGACGTCACCGCGTAAACCGATTAAGCTATGCGCGAGAACATCGTCATTGGGATTTGAACGAATGGCAGCAGGTTCTCTTTACTTATGAGTGCAGAGTTCTTTTAAAACAGATCGATGGGAGACAGCGAATATGGAGACGCAAAGGAGAACGCCACATACAGTCTAATTTTGAACACACAGTGGCTTATGGTGGCGGCTCGATTATGGTTTGGGGAGGGATATGTTTGGGAGCTCGCACGGAGTTAGCGATAGTCACAGGAGGGACCATGACAGCAGATCAATACATCAGAGACATTTTAGAAGAACATGTTGTACCATTTGCCCCATTTATTGGTGACGACTTTATTCTAATGCAAGATAATGCTCGTGCTCATAGTGCACAATCGGTACAGGCATATCTGAGCCACGTAGGTATACCGGTGATGCAGTGGCCAGCAAACTCCCCCCGATATGAATCCGATAGAGCATGTCTGGGACTTGCTAAAAAGAAGGGTTAAATCCAGAATGCCACCCCCCAACAATTGAATGAACTGGAAAGATGGGAGTGGGAGCGGTTTCCTCAAGAAATCATCGATAACATAATCTGTAGCATGCCCAGACGAATGGAAACCGTAATCAGAGCAAGAGGGGGAAACACTCGTTATTAATTTTGCTTTAATTTTATTGTTAAATCATTTAATGCTTACTTTTTTTTTATTTTTTGTGATGGTTCATAATCATCTAAAATTTTCACTTATTTCAAATTTCTTTATTTTTCAATAAAAAATAACGAAGACTTTTCAAAGTCGTTGTTAAGAAGTTAATCAATTTGTTATTTTGTGTATAATTACATTTTCGTCAATATATGCGTTATTATCTCATAGTCTCACTTTTTTTTCTGTTCCGCTAATTGTGCCGGTGTGTATAAATACCAGCTTTCTGCACTCCTTCTTTATATAAACTTTAACTATGCCAAATTTCAAGCTACTCACTCAGTGCGTTCAATATGCTTAAAAAGGGTACTAAGTTTACTCTTTACATATTATTATATATGTAAGCATTTTGTAACACACTTTCTTCATTTTGGAATAATAGTAACTTTAAATAAATAATGTTGGACTAAAAATAATTTCATTATAAAATACAATTTAATAAACTGTTTATTTCTTTAAAATTTAGTATTCCACTATATGTTGTTTATCAAAACATATTTTAAATAAACGATGTCCTCAAGTAAGAAAAATGATTTTTCTCTTTTGGTGTGTCAAATATCTTGTTATTTCCTAGTTATAAAAATATTATCATTTCGATCTTTTTATCTGCATCATAGACTTGACATATTTAGCAATGATTATGACGCACCGCAATAAAATCATCTTATTTTTAATTAACAACGTTTCGGGGGCTTCAACAATTCACTGATTATGGATTTGTTTGAGTTCTGTTGTTACGTCTGTACGTGTCTTTTATAGAATAAGGATGGTTTTTTATAGAATAAGGGTGTCAAACGGCATAAAGCTATTATATTAGCTGCAGCGTTGTTCTTCCATGTATGCAGCATACGTTTGTTGACCCTTTTAAATGTCTGACATCCTGGTGTCTTCTGGCTGTGTGGTACCTACAATCTGCTAGGGATTCTAAAATTTAAAAATAAACTAAATCCAAATCAAAGCATACCACTTCAAGACTTTATAATAATATAATTTTGTTTTGCGTAGGTCAGACCAATAATTTATATTTAAAAGCTGAATGTAGCCCAAAATAAATATGACATCAAAAGCTCAAACACCTTAGATCATCAACTGTGACCGTAGTGTAAAGCCACAAATCAATCAAAACGTAGAAAAATAAAAAAATAATATTAAACAAGTGTATCACACCACTATTTTGTGTATTACCAACGTAATAAATTAGCAGTCAGTATAACAAGCCGACCTGACCACGGGACATATGCCGTAGCGAAAATTTGCGCGGCGCGAACAGCGAGGCGTCTAGCGACTAAAACAAATGTATAGAAATGTATGGATCAAGTCACGCGTAGCGGCGAGTGGTGAAGCTACCGGCAAAATTAACCGGGCGAATGCGACTGAAACAAATGTATGAATCAGTACGGTGCAAGCCACGGAGTCGGGCGGTAGACGCGGTGAATAGTACATAGAACAAAATAGTTTAGTTGTTTTCGCCGCGAAAAGTGCCGGGCCGACAAAAACAACTTAAAATTTTATCCACAGCGACTTTTATCTCCAATTCTGGTTGAATATTAACAAGAATATAATCGCAGGTTTCGACACTCATTCTGGTATTTACTCGAAATTTTCTAGATGCATTCTGTATTTGTTGTGGAATTTATAACCCGATTCCTATTCAAATCATGTACTCCGCAATCTCTTCCAAATATTATGTCTTGAATCAAAAAACAATTACTTTGTAAGCAATATCGAGATAACTTTAATAAAGACATTTCACTCTCGGCCTATCTGGTCGCGGCAGCAGACGTGACTTCCCGTGGCCCTCAAATCGCGCCGCGCGAATTTTCACCCCGCCTGTCGCTTCGCCGTTCGCGTCGCCGTCCCCCATGGCCAGGCCGTAATGTCCATATTACGTTTACGTAATTTTCGAGAGGACTAAGCTCGAATTTTTCGATGAATACATTTGCCTGTGTTTGAATTGACCGATTAGATAAGTCCAACTTTGACTTAGAGGACAATCGATCAATCCTACTCATCTAAGTAGCGTTCGGAAATATCCGCAGAATAACGAGGGTGACCGACATACTAAAGGATAAGTAAGCTAGGCACAAAGCACTTCCGAATGCTTGTTATTCCCGGTCCCATGGCTCCTAAACATGCGTTGCGAACACGGAGGAGTCCTACGCGTAGGTAAAGTTGGAGGCCGTGGAGGAAGGCGCACCTTGTATTCTGATGTGGGTTACCTGAGGAGGAGAAGTTGTTTCTACCCCTTCCCCTTCTTAGGAGAGAAGTTCTCTAGTTCTCTTATCTTGTACTATGTTATATATGAAATTGGCGTATTGTACAGGAGGAATATAAAGTCTTTTTTTTAAATATATTTAATTAATCAAAGTATGCACCGTTGTTATCTATGCACTTTTGCCATCTCATAGGTAGTTCATTGTTCCCCTTTACTAAAAAAAACCATGGGGGCGAAAATCAACAAACTCTTTCAAGGCGGTTTTGACTGCCGCATCAGAGTTGAATTTTTTTCCCTGTCAGAAGTTGTCTAAATTCCGGAAAAATGATAATCTATTGGAGCAAGGTCCGGAGAGTACAGTGGATGTCGCAGACATTCCAATTGTAGCTCATCTAACTTAGTGGTTGTTTGTTGTGCACTGTGCGATCTTGCGTTATCGTGAAGCAGCAGTGGCCTAGAGCGATTGACCAATCTCGGTTGTTTAGCAGCAAGTTCTTCCTTCACGGTTTGTAGTTACTGATAATAGATATCTGCCGTAATCGTTTGGCCAGATTTTAGAAAACTGTAGTGAACGACGCCGGCGCTAGTCCACCAAACACTCACAAGTAACTTTTTCTGAGTCAATTTTCGTTTCGGTTTCCAGGGTTCAGCCATTGCGACAAGCGCTTCCGATTATCGTACAGTATCCACTTTTTATCACAAGTAATGATTCGATTTAAAATACCTTCATTTTCGTGTCAGTTGAGCAAAGTAACACAGCAGTCGACGCGTGTATGCAAGTTCGATTCACTCAATTGATGCGGTACCAATCGTTCAAGTTCTTTTACTTTCCCGATTTGCTTCAAGTGCATTAATACAGTTTTATCACTTACCCCGAAGCCTCCAGCTATCTCTAATGTGTTTTGTGATGGATCCGCTTCCACAATAGCCTTTAATTCTTCATTTTTCACTTGGGTCTCCGGCCGTCCACGGGGTTAGTTCTGAAGGTCGAAATTTCCGAAACGAAAACATTTGTGCTTTCTTTTGCGACACCTGCGACACATCATTAATTCTTTGAGCTGTTTCTGCAGCACTGGTGCCACGGTAGAACTCGTACTCGTAAATATAACGATATTTCATGTTTTCCATTGTGCGGTACGACGCCAAAGAAAAAAATAATGAGAAAAAAACAAATGAATAACTGTTTTCAAAATTCAAATGTACCAGCTAAATGAATTTATAAATTTTAATTTAGAATTCTTAACCAAATATTTCAGATCAGAATGGTTAGTAGGACAAAACGCTAATTTCATAAGTAAGGACCCAATATATAAACTTTGGCCCTCAGTATATTTAAGATACACAAAAACAAAAATTATTTTATAAAGGATTGTGATTGATGATGATTGAGAATGGTGTAAAAAATTCACTTTCAATAAGAAATACATGCTACATGGAATAAAAATGATTCTCATAATCACAAAATCCTGTTAAAAAGCTGGAGTGCCTTTTCAATAGCTGTATACGATTTATTTCTTACAAAATCTTACTAACCCTCTTTTCTATGCTAAGCGAATCGAGCTCTTCTTCCTATCGTAAAGATAGTTAGCTTTTTTATTTAACTTAAGCCTCATTTTACTTACATTTTTAAAATGTTAGTAAAATGAGAGAGAAGAAAATGAGATTCACATTTTATTTAAATGCAAATAACGTTAATTGAACTACTACCTAGCTGCGAAATATCCCATTAATATTAACAATTTTCGTACTCAACATTACCTTTAATAATCAAGTTGAATGAATAAAATAAGAAGATGACTATTAAGATATCAATAAAACTAGTGTCAAATATTGACCTAATAAATACAGAAAAATACAGTAGGCGATTAGAGTGATACATAGCCAGTTATCAAATTCAAGAGAGTCAAATTACATATCGATGTCAGTATGTTCGTCTAAATAGCTTAGATTCTAGTGACTACTATACTATGTCAGGAGTGAATCAGGGTAATACGTTAGGAACAACCCTTTTCTTAATATTAATCAATGACGTCTTTAGAGTGGTTTCTATCTCTGAATGTCTATTATTAACTAATGACCTGAATTTAAGCCTGGGCATTTCACTGATATTATAGAGAGATATTGATGCTGTGACCTAATGTATTGGCCGTATGAGGACGCTCAAGGTCGCTCAGCGAGCTATGGAGAGGGCTATGCTCGGAGTTTCACTGCGTGATAGACTCAGAAATGAGGATATCCGCAGTAAAACAAGTGACCGACATAGCCAAGATTAGTAAGTGAAGTGCAAGCCCCTATAGAAGAAGAGGGGAGAAGTCGAGTAATGAGAAGGTAGGCGACCCCTATTGGTTACCTGAAGAAGGAAGTAGGAAGGGCCAGGACCGTCTTTGTGGCATTACTTGGGAGAGGCCTATTTCAATTGTGAAGGGCTGTAATGATGATGATGATGATGACCTAATGTATAAAAGACAACTTTATAATAACACGAAATGCAATTTTATATTTTACGCACCTAATTTCGACCGATACTATAAATATATCTAACACTCCCATGGAAAGAGAATTATTTGAATAAATTAACATGAAAAGAAAAAAAACGGAGAGGTTTTGGCGTGAAATCGATTATTGCAATTTTTTTCTAACTGCTTACGTGCGGTGTGAATATATCCACTACTAGATAAAATCAACCTGTGTGCCGTAGAAGCGATAGAGGAAAAGGAACCAGGAGCGTCCTTCTAATAACAACTAAAGAATATAAAAGCTGCGGTTGCCAACCCGCATGCCATGCTTGACAACCATGAAAAATATCTCTATATTTAACAGTAGACTTTTTATGGCTGTAACGATAACAGTTACGATATGTACTAGATATAGTCACCCTGCGTGTCGTAGAAGCGATAGAAGAATAGGAACCAGGAGCGTCCTTCTAATAACAACTAAAGAATATGAAAGCTGCGGTTGCCAACCCGCATGCCATGCTTGACAACCATGAAAAATATCTCTATATTTAACAGTAGACTTTTTAAGGCTGCAACGATAACAGTTACGATATGTACTAGATATAGTCACCCTGCGTGTCGTAGAAGCGATAGAGGAAAAGGAACCAGAAGCGTCCTTCTAATAACAACTAAAGAATATAAAAGCTGCGGTTGCCAACCCGCATGCCATGCTTGACAACCATGAAAAATATCTCTATATTTAACAGTAGACTTTTTATGGCTGTAACGATAACAGTTACGATATGTACTAGATATAGTCACCCTGCGTGTCGTAGAAGCGATAGAAGAAAAGGAATCAGGAGCGTCCTTCTAATAACAACTAAAGAATATTAAAGCTGCGGTTGCCAACCCGCATGCCATGCTTGACAACCATGAAAAATATCTCTATATTTAACAGTAGACTTTTTAAGGCTGCAACGATAACAGTTACGATATGTACTAGATATAGTCACCCTGCGTGTCGTAGAAGCGATAGAGGAAAAGGAACCAGAAGCGTCCTTCTAATAACAACTAAAGAATATAAACGCTGCGGTTGCCAACTCACATGCCATGCTTGACAACCATGAAAAATATCTCTATATTTAACAGTAGACTTTTTAAGGCTGTAACGATAACAGTTACGATATGTTTTCATTCCTCAGGACTGATGGAAGGTGAGGATTGGCTACTTTACCCTTCAAACAGAAACACAGCAGGGGGTGCACTGTAGTTTAGCGATGCTGATGATGAAAAAAGGCTCTTCCACTTAGTATTTTACTATATATTATTATAATAATTGTATTTAAAATTAAGGAATTACTAGAAAAATATTCTACAAAAACAAAATATTACTTTGACATCATCAATGTAGAGCAATCGATCTCCTATGATCAGATTTGCCAATTATGTCTAGCGGTGTTTTTCTATCCTTATAGCTCGAGGCGTCTGCCGCGTCAAATTGCAATTAGATTCATTTCTCTGCGTAATTTTATATGGTGTTGTACATAGAATACTATAGTACCTAATAGAATGACTGTCAACCTTATTTTGTACGAGTACCGTCGTAACCGGAAGCACACGTACATGCAATTACTTAGTATTATCACTACTACAAACCCGATTCGCTGTGTTGACAGACTGAGCGAATTTACACATATTAGACTTATGATTTGTGTTCAAGATCATCATTAAAAATGAATCGTTTAAATTTTAATACATATTTATTTGTAAATAGTGTGTAAACTGTTTATAAATAATTTGCATGCAGCGATGCTAACATCGAAAATTGGAAATGATTGTAACGTCAAAATAGATGTGTTGACATTTATAGATGTGAATTGATATGTAAGTGACATGTTATAGCGGCTACACGGGCTCCGCCCACTCCTCCGTTCTATTATGAATGTATCATAGTATTCTATGGTTTTGTAGTTTACTAGCTACGCCCAACTTGTGTTGCAATGCTAGTATTCTGATATATGGTATAAGAACGCATAGAACTTACTCTAATGTTGAATACCTATATACCTAGCAGTGGTGGGAATCTATGTCTGGTGAAAACTTAGACGGAGTGATGAGTCGATATTTACTGGCGTTGCAGTATACAATGTGCACAATGAGCACTGGTGGAGTTCCAAAACCCCACAAAAACAAATAACAAGCTCATTAAGTTCGTTTCTGCTTCATTCGTTCAATATGGATTGAAGGTCGATTGACGGAAGTAACGTATCTGCAAATGAGAAGTTCCGTCATCGACACAATGTTGCAAACAGCGCGACGGATGTTCAGGTTATCACGAACGCTCTGTGCGCGTATATCTGGACAGCCAATTCGGTAATAGGTGGATAGGTTACAGGTTAACTTGTGGATTGGCTGACGAAATTACCAGACCTATCACCCTAGACTTTTATTTGTGGGTCGAACTAAACCGATAAATGTACATAAGTGTTAGTTAAAGTTTCACAAGCAATTGACAAAGACGTGCTAGTTTGTGTTTAGAAATAAACGGTACCTAAAAATTTTGAACAATTACTACGAAATCGGTAAAAAAGAAAATTTTTGTACATAACAATAATAAAGCATAATTTTGTAAATATCAATCAGTGTTGTTTGAAAATAAGTTGATTTCGATCATACTATTATTAGAAACTGTTTATGAATTCATTACAAATCAAGATAAAATTTAACATGTAATTCTACTCAACTACAGCATATCAGACGGCCCTAAGCCCGTAAAACTATAAGGGAAAGACCGAAATAACAAAAATAGTAATCTGAAATAAAAGATTTTCGGTTCCGACGGGGTTGATTCGGCTGCATTCAGTCGGCACGAATGTACTAAGATTTACGATGTAAATGCTCCTGTTCGTCCAGTTCGTATACGCCATCCTCCAGCCCCATGGTTAACCGAAGACCTTAAGAAACTTATAGCGAAAAAGAATGCTGCAAAGACCAGACACAAGTCAGATCCTACAAATGACATGATTCGGGAAAAGTACAGGATCCTACGTAATCAATGCAACAAGTTGTGTAGAGACTTACGACGACGCCACATCCATAAATCTGTTCAAAACGAAGATCCAAGCCATGTTTGGAAATTCCTAAGGTCTCTTGGAGTTGGGAAATCACATTCAAGCTCGATTCAAAATGATATAGATTTAAATTTGCTTAATCAGCACTTTTCTTCTGCTTCTTGCACCGATAATATTGCAAAGTCAACTACAACTCAACTTTCAACGTTACCCACTCCTGACTATCCTCCATTTGTGTTTAGGCAATTTGCAGATTGTGATGTTAGGAAAAACATACTCTCTATCCATTCTGACGCTGTCGGGAGTGATGATATCAGTCGTAAAATGATTATTCCCTTACTTGATATATTAACACCTATTATTACCCTTATCCTAAATTTTTTATATCCACATCCTCCTTCCCTTCCCAATGGAAATATACCCAATTCATACCTTTGCCCAAAAAAGCTAATCCTTCGAGTTATTCCGAGTATCGTCCCATACTTCGATTCTTCGTTTTCTGTCCAAAGTCCTAGAACGTCTTGTCCAACAACAATTAAATTCATTTTGCACAAGAAATGATATCCTCAATTCATATCAATTCGGATTTAGGCCGGGACACAGTACGACCACAGCATTATTAAAAATCACTGACGACATACGTTTCGGAATGGATAACCACCAAGTCACAGTAACGGTGTTGCTGGATTTCAGCAATGCCTTCAATGATGTAAATCACGATATACTAATTGGTGTACTGCATTCTCTTAACATATTTCCAACTGCAATTGCCTGGTTTCGTAGTTACTTATGTGGACGTCGCTAACGTGTTCGGGTACAAGACAGAATGTCTTCGTGGCTTGATACCGTTGCTAGCGTTCCACAAGGTGGCGTGTTATCTCCTCTCTTATTTGCACTCTTCATAAATTCTATTACCTCCAGAATATCTTCTCTCTACCACTTGTATGCTGATAATCTCCAGATATATCTACAAACAACCGTAGAGGATCTGCCAAAAGCAATTTGTGATATAAACAAGGACTTAGCGTGTATTCTTGACTGGAGTCGATCTTATGGGTTAACTGTTAATCCGATAAATACCCAAGCTATTATTATTGGTAGTTCAAGACTAATCTCCAAATTAAATAAAACTCAGTTAAACCCTATAACATTTAACGGTGTTCAAATTTCTTATAAGGATGTAGTGAAAAACTTGAGAATCTTGATAGATTCTAATCTTTCTTGGTCTCCTCAAATCAACTCAGTGTCTCGTAAAATGTTTGCAGCTTATGGTTCACTCCGAAGAATGAATTACTTCGTACCCATCTCCACCAAAATTATGCTTGCCCAATCTTTACTGCTCTCCATTCTCAATTATGCTGACATAAGCTATCTAGACATTACCGAAGAGCAACTTAACAAATTTTAGCGACTCCAAAATCTATGTATAAGGTTCATATTTGGACTTCGTAAATATGACCATGTATCAGAATACCGCACTAAGCTCAAGTGGCTTCCAGTCCGTTTTCGTCGGAATACTCATATCCTTTCTGCTCTCTACTGCGTTTCATTTAATATATCATGTCCTCCCTACCTTAAAGAACGTTTCCAATTTCTCAGCTCCTCTCACAAACTTTCCCTTCGATCCTTAGAAAACCTTTCCCTTCTATGTCCCTTGCACTCTTCTACATTTTACAGTAAATCTTTTTCAGTTCTTGGAGTTAAGCTTTGGAATTCCTTACCATCAACTATAAAACGTGCTCAAACAATAGACTCCTTTAGAAACCAAGTTAAAAAACATTATCTTTCCTTCTAAATCATCCCTCCTCCTTTTATCTATTCCTGTCGTTTTATGATCACTAGTCTGTCAAGTAAGTAAATTCCGGCATGTTTATAAAATTTCTTTTATATTTATAGATTACAATATTATTTATAGTGCACTCTACCCGTTACTTAACTTTTCACTTATTTTTATTTCCTATTTAGGTTGTCTGGAAGAAATTGCTGCATAGCAATAAGACCGCCTTTTGTTTTTCTCTTTGTTTTTCTTGTTATGTTGTATTTTTTAGTGTTCAATAAAGGGTATTGTATTGTATTGTATTGTACTTCGCAGCCAAATAAAAAATATGACCTATTAATAAACGACTAGTCTTAATGCACATCATGTTATGTATCAGCTTTTTGCGTTCTGCAATGCGGCTGATAATGCTGAATTTTAAGTGCCATATATTACAAAATGAACAAATGCAGCGATTTGTCTTTAATACCGCAACACTCAATAGCGCTTTTGCATTGTGGCTAGAAATTCTGGCGCAAAGATGGTGGACCTCACTAGTCATTCTGTAATTAGGATAGATATCGTCTACCGTTTTAGTCAACTTATTGTAACGTTATTACAGCTGAACGTCAGTAATCTGCATGCGCAATAAATGGCGCCACGCCGTATCAAAAAACACTTATATTATATTTATATTGTAGCTAAGTATTTTTAATAAGCCTGATACTAAATGTTAGCTGCAACTATGTGTCGGCCACCCCACTAGACCGTCAATCACCACCAGGCGGTCGACTTGTATGGCAACGATGAATGCCTAGGAGAAAATGCCTAGAAGGAAATGTGCATACGTCTCGCTCGCGCTTTCATCTTCCATTCACTAGCGATCGTAGCCTGCACCGTTCATAATAATATCATTTATTTTTAGTTATACGCAAATGCCGTAGGATGAATAGTTTTTATGTATTTGGTTGGATATTCAGAAATTTTGTTTATCGGTTATATTTTACAAATACTTTCGATAATAGCTTATATTCTACTTACACAAAACACTAAATTATTTTCCAGACGATATAAAAGTCACCCAGTATACTTAGACACATAAAAATATAATATTTTACGACAGTGGACAGAAAAGAGTTCCTTCCTGGTGCAATTTCGACAGATGTATTACGTAGTGATTTCGAAAAATTATTAACCGATTACAATTTATGTATCGTGCAATTCTACCTAGGAGCGAAGGTATAATATCGGGCATGGGTCGCGTTCGAGGAATTTTACTATTATATTGTCATATACAACGTATAATGCCTCGTCTTACAAGTCGAACAACAAACGAATGTCCGAAATCGTTCATAATATCGCGATATTCGATGGTGATAACCGCTAATGGTCATTATTATACGCAATTTTTAAATCCAATGTGCATGATAATCCGTTCCTTTCGGACGCCAATAAATTGTGTTAGTTGCTGGGTAAGTTAACAACCAATACGCATTCTGTGTTCGTCGGTATTACTCCTTGTGCTGAAAACTATAAACTTATCTTGAACGCGCTTATGGAGAAGTACGATGATAAGCATATGCTATCATCAACTTTGATTCACTGGCGTTGTTGCATCCCTTTGCGTTTTCATTCGCATCTACCAAGGGGAGGGTTCTGAAGAATTGTTCGGATTAGCTCCAGCCGCCATATTTTACGAACTCACATTGCGTCAAAATTCACGATACAATCCTCACTATCTGGATGCTTGGTGATCCACCACTGTGCGTTTTACTAAGAGTTTTCTTCCCCGTACAATTTCTCTATCAAATCGTTTACCACCGGCAATTTTTCTGGACCAAAACGAGTTAGGGAGCTTCAGGAAAAGAGCTTATTCTTTTCTAAAAAGCCGGCAACGCACCTGAGATTCCCCTGGTGTTGCGGTTGTTCATAGGCGGCTTCCTGCCTAATTACTATGGACGTTCCTGGTAAACTTGTAACGTGACAACGTGGCAACGTGACCTGTGCAACGTGGTAGAGACAATCTGCAGCTATATTATAGTTGTAGTATGAATGGATCGGCTTGACCGGGGTAGGAACACGCTTTCGCGGAATACCGGCCTAAAATAGCAGCCTAATGCTGCTTTGTTTTGTATGATGAATTTTGAGAACCGAAGACTCTTTTTACTTGAAACGAGGCATTCCCAACCAATGGCTAACTCTGGAGCATACGTCTTCAGCACAAAAGGAGGGACGCCATCAGGCCCACTCGACTCGCTGATGTCCAGGGAGAGGAATGATCTGCGCACCGAGCGTTGGATAAACAGCATATCCTGCATGGAGCACTCACACTGCGGGATGGTCGGCGGTGTGTTTCCCCGCCATCAAGAGTCGAGTTGGATGCAAGAAATTTAATTCATAATTAATTTCAGGAATTAGTTGATGAAGAGAAAGCTCAGTAGAGAGGCTTTGTCCTATGTTTCATGGGCCAGTGAGTTGTCCTCTTTTTTCAGAAATGGGAGAGATGGCTGTCAGAAGTTCCCTTGGACAGCCTTGGCGAGAGACCAGAATGCACGTGTTCCCGAAGGAATACGAACTAGGTTCTCGCCAATTCTGCCGTTATACTCTGACTTTGCCTTGACAATGACACTTTGTTTGTCACTCTAATTTCATAAATAAAATCAGTGACTCACCGTCGTCCATTATGTCAGTGTGAGTTGATCTTTGGGTATACATTATACATTTTTTATAGGAGAGGAGGCAAACGAGCATAAGACATTACCGCCGCCCCCGAAATCTGCATAACAAGAAGAATTGCAGATGTGTTGCCGGCCTTTTAAAAAGGAGTAGGCTCTTTTCTTGAGCGTACATTTTGGTAGTAATCGTAACCCAATTCATTAATATAGTGTTTCATTTGTATAATGTATTATTTATTAAAGTGAATTTCATTTCCCTATAAAGAGTTATGATAAAACTAACATTACCACCAGTCTGTCATTATAATGTGTTGCGAACGGTCTCTATAAACTCCAGTAACTGACAAAATGTTTATTTTGAAACCTTTGAAACCCATATTTCTCATTGAAAATTTACTTTTCATATTTAGAAACATATCTTTTACGGACAAAATATATTTGAAATATTTAATATATTTTTTATTGTTTTTAGAAACGTCAGTATGCTTTTCAAATATTATAGTTTGTGGATATTTTCATTCTATACTGCAATTCAACAATGTCTTAGATCTTTATATAAGTTTCGCAAATTCATTGTTTTTTATACTGACGGCTTGTTATCATACAAAGTCATTTACAAAATTAGTATCCATCATATCGGCCAACATTCCTATTTATCAAAAGGATGACCTGTTTCTTACAACATTTGAAAAGAAAAGTAGATTAATGGTTGTAATTTTACTAATGTACATTTCTTTAAAAATATTTTTTCAAATATACGATTCAAGATATAGCGATCTTTTTAATAATGGTATCAGCAATTTTTTGTTGCATATATTTCAAGTTAATGCGTTAATGTGTAATATTCGCTACTTTTATGAATATTTCGTATTTTACTCAATATTACATGTATTATCTGATCAGCTAAAATGCATAATTCAACTTGTGGTTGAAGAGA
Organism: Parnassius apollo; assembly: GCA_907164705.1. Taxonomy (NCBI): domain Eukaryota; kingdom Metazoa; phylum Arthropoda; class Insecta; order Lepidoptera; family Papilionidae; genus Parnassius; species Parnassius apollo. The sequence continues at coordinate 6,400,004 of CAJQZP010001218.1, read as the reverse complement.
CTAATACCTTGGACGAAAGTTTTGAAGAAGTAGAGGACGGAGAGTTACGGATTTTGACATACAAGGAACAAATAAAGAAGATACAACAGTGGTCTTTTGTTTATACACACCTTGCCAAGGCAACAAAACTTTTCAATGTTATTTTTGGATTACAGGTAAGATACGATGTTTCTTTCACTTACTCAAGGAATATTAAGAACATGAACTTGCCATGTCTCAACGCAGATACATGGTCGATGAGCAAACATAGAGCCGCTTCGTTAAGCATATCAGTGGATCCCGGTGTAGGGAACCCAAGGCCCTAGAACACAACATATACATAATAAAGCTCTAGCTAGAATATCCAGAATCCGTGCAATACGAACGTTCTAATTATTTGTAATTTGAAGGCACAGCGTAGTCGAAGCACGAAGAACAACCTATCATAGACCTAGCTTTAAAATTGTTTAACTACAATTTAAACTTAACTAAATATTAAAGCCCTCTCAACGTCCCTCAATTGCGTGCTATATCACTGTCACAACTAATCCCAAAACTACTACATTGAAAAGACTCATATAATTGATAGAATTGATCTCCGCAAAGTTATGCCTAACCGCAAAGGTATGTAATCTTAATTAAATATTTCAGATTACGGTGATGTTGGTATCAGCGATTGCATACATCAGCACATTTTTGTATACATTTATATTTATAAGTGTCAATGTAAGTACGTCGTTTGTAAATATTTCAGTTTTTTGTTGACAGTTAAGCTTGATATCATTTTCACATCCCTAGAGTAGAATCTAAAGTAGCAAAATATTAGACAAAACACTGATAGTAAGTTTTCAGTTGTGTTATGAGCGTCCCTGTTTTTCCAGGCACTACCTTCCTACCTTATGAACTATTATAAACAATTTAACATTTCCGTCGACATAAATAAGCCGAAATATAAATCTGTTGGATTTTCACCTTTTTTAGAAATTGATATATAATTCACAGACGAGTTCCTCGTTCATTCATAAATAACTATATACTTGCGATTGTTAAAAATATTTAGAAACCATATTATGCTTAAAGCCCAGTCTTAAAAAGAGGTCTTTAAAATCAGAGACGGCATTTGTTTATCAAAGATACGCGATGCTATTTGATCTGTATTTCACCTCTAAACGACGTCATAAAAATGACTTAATATTTTTAAAAATTATTTTAAAACAATCTTTTTTACCCAATCAACCAGCAAAAATTAAAATTATTGTATTCTTTCTCTATATACTTTCAGGTACATAAAAACAAATCATGGGTGTTGTTTAAAATTTGCATTAAACTTATATTAAACCAAGCTGGTATATTGCTTTTGTCAAAAGCGGCACAAAAAATGCAGAATAATGTAGATATGTTAAAACGCTGCCTGGCAACACTGCTTACTTACTCACTTCACGGTATGTTTCTCCCTTAAATAATAATTAGGTTTAATGCCATTTTCCTAGTCTACTAAGGTAAGTACTTTTATACAACAACAAATAGACTACTTAAAAGTTTAACTTACTTACAGACCTGAATTTTGGTACTCATGTTACTTAGGATGAGTAGAGATCCATTATGAATTGCTTCAGCTTATACCGACTCCCAAAGAAAACTTTGGAGTGTTTTAAATAAAAAATAATCTCTTTTTTGAACTATCACTTTACAGAACTGAATTTCAGTCTCTTATTTTGTTGGGAACACTAGGCTAGAAGTTGTTTACAAGTATGTTTACCTGGGACAAATAATCCGACTAGGTAAAGTCAAACTCGAACGCGAGGTCAATCGACGAATACAACTCGGCTGGGCAGCATTCATGAGACTACGACACATCTACTCGTCACGTATACCTCAAAACTTGAAAACAAATTTGTTGTAGTACTGACGTCCCTTTACGTACACACGCACTAAAAATTAGTTTCCTGCAAATTATATTCCAAGTAGTGGAAAGGGTACAGGGGTGTCAGTAATTAATAAATCAAAATTTTAAGCTACGATTTCTATGGACTTGGCATTTTGCTGCTTCTTATTATTATCGTTATGGCCGATCCAATATCAACTGCTGAATACAGGCATTCCTCATTGATTGCCTCATAAGGGAAAATGTGTAATAGCTGGAGCGACGCGTGGCAGCTATGGTAGTCTCAGTTTTAAAATTTTACTTGTTATTAGGAAGATGCTGTAGCTGCCAGAAAAATCTCATTTATTGGATGGATGCCAACATAACTATCACTATTATGTAAGAAGTATAATACTCAAACTGTAGCTGACGGATAGTAGTGTCAAAGTAGTGAGGGGCCTGACACTACGAGTGTTAATCTACCTGCTAAACGTGACGATTAAGAATAACTATTGCAATTGGGGCCTATGTTTAGTTATGGTCTTCAACGGACATACTTCTAACGAATAAGATGAAATAATAAAGATCTAGCGTAGTGTGATTATATTTTTCCTACTCTAAATTAAGTTACAGCTTATAACCGTCCCTCCACTGGGCACAGAACTCTTCTTATTTTTTAGAGAAGTATGGAAATGGTCCTGTGCGTCGCTCTAATGCGTGTTGGCGTACTTAATATGTCTTAGACATTTATATTTGTCGCGATGTTTTACTTCACCGCTGTGCACGTGGTAAATATTAATTTGTATAAGCCGTGATAGCATTAGGACTAAGCGCTCGCCCACGTATCTACGCGAGTGATTCTGGTTCATCCCACGCTTAATATATAAAAATAAAAAAACTTTAATTTTCAGATATTGAAATGTATAGAGCTACAAAAGACCTGCTTCGATTTGTTTCAAAACGTCCATTACAGATCCGGGCATTTGGATCTATTGTAGTCGACATGAGCTTACCCCCAACATGCGTCATGCTATTTACGTCTTACACAATTATTGCATTACAGTTTAACAATGTATTGTAACAGCATTATATTTTGTTTACTCGTAGTAAATTATAATTTTTCTCTTTGCGTGAACCAAATAACATTTCAATTTATTTTCCTGATCATCCTAATTATAAATACATTAATTTCAATCCTTTAATTTGCATCATGGACTGATGAAATGATGTAATGAATGTTTATGAAAATTATAATTTTAATTTCAAAGCAAAAAATGCTTAATTAATTTAAATAATTAACAACTTTTTGGGGCGCCACAAATACACTATGGATTCATTATGATTTTGTTTGGAATCTGTTGTTACGTTTGTGTGTGTCTGCCTATAATTATTTTTTTAATAGAATAAGGGTGACAAACGAGTTCACAGTCCATCAGATGTTGTGGCTCATAGAAATCTACATTTATCCCCGATTAAGAATCAAAATTCAGATGCGTTGTCACCTCGTGGGACTATGATTGCATACCACGTTTCCAGTAAGAAGGGTATCTATTATTCTTCACAAACATATGAAATATATCAGCATTAAGGTGCTATTTTACGCTGTTATATTTGCGAGAACGTGATCCTGCCCTGGTTGAGCCGACCCATTTGTGCTACAACCATAATTTAGCTACGCTACCGTCTACTAGGGATCTTAATATTAAATTATGTGAGCTTGTTCCAAGTAGATCAGACCAATATTTTTTAATTAAAAACTGAATGTAGTACGTATTGAATTAAACAAGACATCAAAACATCAAACACCTTAGATTCTCTGTTACCGTGGTGTAGTAAAGTACTAATGCACCCGAAACTTCGGGAAATAAAAAAGTTATTAAAAAAATGTATCCAACCATACATTATTGTAATAGCTACTTTATAAATTAGCAGTCATGTATTAGAACGTCCATGTAGTTTTTGGTATCACTAAGCTATAAGTTGTTGACGAGTATGTTTGCCTTGGTCTGAATTGACCTACTGGCAGTGTTTGGAAGATTACGACAGTTATTCTCTGCACATTTAACTAAAAGACTTAATAACAAGAGTACAAAATCAGTGCGTGTTGCCAGTGATAACATGAGGATCTGAGACGTAAGATCATCGAGCCGTGGACTACACTCGTAGTTACTCTACGCTCTACGTACTACTACTACGTAGTTACTCTATTGAAATAGAGATGAGGATATCCGTATAAGAACGGGGGTAACAGATATACCAATGGATAAGTAAGCTGTAGTGGGAGTGTGCCGGCCATATAATAACTCGAAGCACTGATAGTCGATGGGCAGGAAAGGTTCTCGAATGGCAGCCTAATACCGGGGAAATGAAGTTTAAAACGCCACGCTACATAAAGTTAAACCTGGTAAGAGATGTGGAAAGTCGATGGATGCACGAGACTCAGTACCGTGGTTTGTGGCATTCTTTGAGGGAGGCCTATGTTCAGCAATGGACTTCAGAAAGGTTTAATGATGATGATGATGATGATAATAAAGTAGTTATATTCAGTTTCAATACTTTAGGAGTAACCTCGTCTCACAAATAGTACAAGTAATCTCTGACAAACACTTGCAAGTCATTATCTCTGAAGATCGATTGTGTTAGCGTTATTTCCAAGAGACGAAGATTTTAAGTGAGATTGAGAGATTCTGCATTTATTCCGATATACAACATGTAGCATAAACCCAGTGATTCTCTTCATTATTAGAATAAGAATTTAAACGTATAGAAATTTTCAGAGAACTCAAGCATTACAATGTTTAATCAGTTTTAAATAAATTTTAATTTGCTAATTATATGAGTTTCATTACCTCTTCATTAGTAATAAATAAATTATAAAACCTCATACAATTTGCAAGTAAAATTTTAAGTAAACTATTATTTTCAAAATTAAAATTAATTAAATTAAATTTTTAATGGTCGAGTTTTCTTAAAAAACTTATTTTTATATGTTTGAATACGATTCTGATAACTCACTTCCCGTTAAGTAACCACATATAACGTTATTGTGTATAGGCCTATTCCGGTAATATCCACCTTTCTGTTATAAGTCAGCTTGATCGAGATCAAAATGGCTGCTAATTTTTGCTCTGAAATATAGAAGCCATATATCGTAAGCCGGAATAACAGACAGTTGGCAGACAGACTATTTGGCAACTAGACCTCGCGTACGTAGCCCGTACAACCGATACGGGTTACCATACCTTCTCGTTATTAGAGTGATTCCAGAGATCTCCATTCCTTCTTTATATCATAAAACACCTTGCACGTCACTTCGCGGCCTTAGATATAGGCTAAAGGGCTACCTCTGTGACCACCGTCCAAGCCAAAGAAATATAATGGAGGCCAAGAAATGATCTCCACCGGCGCCGAGTTCAGCCGAGATTAGTTCAGCAACCGCTCTCTTCCTCTCCCTATTAGCAGCCGTCTTCGGCGATATTACTTGCTTTCGGATGGCAGTTCCCCGCTGCAGCTACAGTAGCTACACGCGTATATTAGCTTATTCTACGTTGCTCTGCAGAGGTACTTCCTGAAGCACCCATGGTCCGGCAGCATTTAATATTTTATACACCTACTTCATATTTTTATCCCTGCATCACCCATAGATTAACTGGTACAGAATTGACATGTTGTATGAAGTTTAATAAATAAATACCGACAGCCCACGTCCTTCAAGAAGTTTTTCTTAATAAGATCTGTTTTAATCGGTATTCAATCGGGTGGGTTTGAGAGAATAATTATGAATACATACATCTATTCTTACTTCATAAACTTCGCTTAGTGGTAAAAGCCGACCGATCAATCAATCATATTTTCAGACAGGGAAAGGTGTGTTTCTCATACCAGCCTTGGTTCGATAATATTATGTGAGAGATTGGTTCTCATCGGCCCGTAAAATGTCATAGTTATACATGTACCTTTCCCGTTACGGGAAGCATTTATTACCTCAACAGGCAGGCGTATTGACAATTGCTGTATGAGACGTCAGGCATTTATCAAGCTGCCTTGTATTTTACAACTGGCGTCAAGGAGAAGGGCATAACGTTATATATCCCTCTGAATTTTTTCTATTATCGCGTCATGCACCAGCCACGACACATAGTTGCCCGATGGACTCGTCGCCACAACAAGGCATTTGATAGATTATCTACTATATGAAAAAAAAATCATCTGAAACATGCTAACGTGGTCTCTCCTTTTTTATCTAGGACTCCAGCTGGGTTTTGCTAAAAATTCAAACCTATTTCTGTCGCCAATCAGCAGAGAACACCCACTATTATTTCCCAATTGGAAAGGCAGGAACACATTGACAAATCTATAAAGAACTTCAATATAGCTATATCAACTTATATATGCTTTGTCAACTCATCTGCAACATTTTCTATATGAAATTATTATTCTTCAGCAGCAGTCACTTAACATCGTGTGGATTGTTAAGTTGTCCGTCATACTAATTTCATAAATGGAATCAGCGACGCACTGTCGTCCGCCACATCAGTGTATGTTTACCTTTGGGTATACATTATTCATAATGATACGGTTTGGTAGCAATGGTAACACAATTCATTAATATAATGTTTCATTAATGTAACGTATTATTTATTAAAGTGAATTTCGTGTCGCAATAAACAGTTATAATTAAACTAACATTTTACAGCACCATCAGACGACCAGACGGCTGGCGGACCTTCACCCCTTTGTTGTCGATATTCCACGCATTAGAACCAAATGGTTTGCTTCGGCATTTTTAATGCGTACAGCAAAGTAGTGGAATAATTTGCTGGCGTCTATCTTTCCGTCCGAATACAATCAGTGCGTTTTCAAAGCAAGAATGAATAGGCTTTTGTTACGCTAAGACAGTGCGATTTACCACTTACCACCAGGTGGGATTGTGGTCAAGCACTGGGTTATAATTAGTAATAAAAAAAACCTTAGTGGCGGTGTAGGAATATCTACTAACCCGTGTCGTTTTTTGGATGACGTAAAACGTGACAGAGAGAAACTAAAACAGGAGTTGGGCAGCAGTTTGTTCCTAATAACAACTCAAATTCATAAAAAATGCAGTAGCCAAACCGCTTACCAAGCGTGACAACTATTTCACTATACAAATATAATCCCCAGTTATCCCAAATGAGGCAATCTATAGAGGAAGATTATGTTCAGTAGTGAACTATTATAGGCAGTAATGGATGGATGGAAGAAATAAGTGTTAACAAAAAAGGATTCTAATGTAAATCATGACGCCAAAATAAATAGCGAAACCTGTATTGCAATTATTTTAGCTTCAGGCTTGTTGTTATTATAAGCGAAGGTCGTTCAAAACATGAAAGCGAGTTACGGAAGCAGAATTGAAAAATATTTTCACAAAAATTCAGGCGAGTTTGCCGCGCACATATCTTTTAATCTCTTAATTTCAAGAACGAAATGAATGAGCTTTATCCAAATTTCGAACGAAAACAGAAAGTTACATGCATTTATTTAACGTTAGTACTAAATGTAATATAATTAATAGAACCAACAACTCATGTGAAACAAAGATTCTCAAGTAGAAACCTCGTACCGGTAAGCGAACGTAGCGCGGTCACGCACTACACACAGTTTTGTAGCATTCCTTTTAGGTTTCCTATGTTCATCTGTGAACTCGTGAAAGGCTATAATAATGATGATGAAATCTATTAATATGCATTATAATAACAATCAACTTAAAAATAAGTTTCGGAATAGGAGATTTAATTGCTAATATTGCAAGGCTAATAAAGCATGCGGTTTAAGTCGTTTATTAAGGCGTACAACTGCTTTTACACCAAAACTAACTTCATGAAGTAAGAAAAGTTGTACATGTATAATAACCCCCTCCTCGAAACCTAGTGAAAGAGACCTTAGTAAGACAACACTTAATTGATTATAAAAAAAAAACACTCGTAGTGTGTGAAAAGCACTGCTGAAAATACGGCGATCTCAAAACCATTACCGAACACAACTTCTTGCCTATATTATACAAAAACTAATTATTGAATTACCACTTAAAACACATTTAAAAATGAGATTACTACGCAAAATATAAATATAAAACTAAAACTTCATTATTTAGATTAAATAAAAGCATCTTAATCTTACTAAATAACTATATCATATCTATGCACGAAATAAATGTACATATCATGTATATAAATTAAATATAAAATAATAATTAAAAAATCATATAGTATACGTCTATGAACATGTATGTGATTGTATGTATGTACGACCATGTTTAATTATATGTGTATGTGTATATATGAGTACAAATCTGTGTATGTATGTGTGCGTGTGTGCGTGTGTGTGTGTGTGTGTGTGTGTGTGTGTGTGTGTGTGTGTGTGTGTGTGTGTGTGTGTGTGTGGTATTTATACATAAATACCGATGATTTTCTATGTGTTATAATAGTAAATTATCAAAATGGTGATTACTTACCAACTGTAGTACAGTTAAAATCTAGGCCACGAAAAGCTCTTCACCAGCGGCCGAGTTTCCAATTGCGTATTGTTTATCAACCTCTCTCTTAGTCTTCCCATCCACAGCATGGTGTTAACCCTGGGGAGCAGCAGCCAAAACTCCGTGGGTTAATTCGAGGCTGTTCTATATATATATATATATATATATATATATATATATATATATATATATTTTATTTTTTATATATTTTTATATTTAACGATGTAGTTTCGTAACTTTAATAGTGCAATCCGGTGCGTTTCTTTTGGGGCGCTGCGACAGCGCCGCCACATCACTCACATGCTCAAACAGCAGATCGATAGTACAGTCTAGTTGTCGACAAATGTGCAAGTTCCAGGGGATCGCCTTGTAGTCTGCGGTGAGTCGAGAAGAAGGCACGTAATCTGCGAGAGTGCTGTGAAACAGAGTGTGAAACAGAGGCGAACAGTAAGGCTCAGAGCCGTGCTGAACACTGTAGTGCAAAGATTAGCTTGAAGGAACAGGAAGCATTATTCTTTTAGTTTCATTAGTCTTTCGTTAGTCTTCTATTTTTTTAACTTTTCTTTTATTTTACTAGTAAGGTAGCATAGAAACCACTGCTGTCTATCTCCTGATTTGTTGCCCTCTGTCACTTCTTATGATACTGTCAGTTTGACATAGTGTATTGTATACATGGTTACGTGGTAGAGCCATGCTGCAATTATATTAGTAGTATAGTTGTAGCACGAATGGGTCGGCTCGACCGGGAAAGGACCACGCTCTCACAGAATACCAGCGTGAAATAGTAGCTTAATGCTGCTGTATTTCGTATGGTGAGTGTAGAGAACCGGAGACCCTTTTTACTGGAAATGAGGCATTCCATCTCAGTCCTCACGGGTGACAACGCATCTGCATTTTGATTTGTAATGGAAGATAGATGTAGATGTCTATGGGCCGCAGCAACCACTTACCATTAGGTGGACTGTGTGCTCGTTTGTCACCCTATCCTATAAAAAAAAAAATAATCTTCCACCACCTGAACTACTCAAGTTTATTAAATGCGGTTTTATATGTTATATATTTTAAATAAACAGGTATATTTTTTAAATAATAGCTTTTCTCTATTTTAGAGATTTAAGTATGACTTTATGTATAAACATTCTTTAGCCTTGTTGCACGTATCGATCAGATCAGATTCAGTTAACACAAAGAAAAAAATATTTTACTGTAAAATAATATCAGACTTTGAAACAAATAAGTAAAAAATATTTTATTTTTAAATGACATTGTATTTGTTATTCACGCAATAAAGTTCAAAATTTCACGTCCCTCGTTGTAGTTCATAATATCGTCGTTAAAATCTTAAGTAGCCTCATTTTATTTCTAATTCAAGTTTGTAATGAGCGGCCTAGGCGGTTCATTATAGCGCATTAAGTGCTTAAATTTCGGCGCTTAAATGTCTAAAGTTACCTTTTAAAATATCACGAGCAACCGCTAGCCACCATACGGATAAGCTGTAAAACTTGGATTTTTTTAAAGTTACATTGTATGTCTTATTTAATAGTCAAAAATCTAAATAAATATTAGCACAAAAATAATGAAAGCGTTTTCGTACATTAAACAACAAGTGATTTTTTGTACTAAATAAAATTAATATACTACGTTTACTTTCCTACATTGTCATCTGATTCTGAGCTTTGTTCAATATCAAGTCTCTAGCTAATCGAGAAGTGTTCCAAATTTAAACTGCAAGATTCCACTCAGAACAACAGACAGACACACAAACATGAAAGAGACTTAATAAAAACGTTGTAGACTGCTACATGTGCAAACTTTATATTTAAGTTTTATGCGTTTTTTGTGTAATTTTATCTTTCAAATATTCTTCTTTTTTATCACAAAAGTGCTACTGTTGTTTAGTCTAACAAATCCTTACTAATTAGCCATAATCGCCACGTTTAGTAGGCGGGTTTGTGAACAGCCATCTTGCACCTTTTACGCCGCTGTGACGAAGACGAAGACAGTGTTTATACAGCAATAGCCTTTAAACATTACAGTAGGTGTTATAAATATTTAAATCATTACACATAATACATATTTGGAACTAAATATTTTTTATAAATTATTATTATTAAAAGTAAAATGTGTGCAGTAAAATATAATAATCTGTTTTAACAGACATCAAAACTGGAGGATAGGTATTCTAAATTCGAATGTATATTTTTTGTGTGTAATGCGATATCATTGTCAATCGTATTAATAATTTGAACCCTAAGGGTGGGAAATGGAGGATGAAGTTTTTCTATTTAATGGGATGCTAAAGCCTAAATAACATTGTGCTTTAAAAATAAGTAAAAGTTTAAATTTTTAATAAGTAGTAAAAGTCGACGAAATATTTATATAAACACTAGCGATCCGTCCCGACCTCGCAAGGGGAATTTCGGGATCTGGATAACAGTGCCATCTACCGCGCTCAGTTGTGAATCTAAACTATTCTCGAATCAACTTAATCACACACACTAAACTTCAACGTCAAAATGAGTCCAGCCGTTTAGGAGAAGTTCAATCATATACACACGGGTCGAAGAAATACATATATATATATATATATATATATATTTGTTTTCTCTGAGTGAGATACAGAACAGAAGAAAAACGAAATTAGCTTATCTACCTCTTACTACCAAAAATAAAAACAAGAAAAACTCTGTCTGCTAATTAGAACCGTAGGAAAAAACTGAACGCCACATAATTTGAAAGATCGCTAATCTCTCTATAAACCCTTTATGGTTCATATTTTACCTAACGTAAAATAAAAACCGGAAACCACCTATATATTATACAGGGTCATTTTGCGATAACCAGCCAAATTTGCATAGAAGGTTCAAAATAAGTAATATATGCAAATGGCGAAGAAAAATTAATTAATAAAAATTGAAACAATCTATCATTTTTTATCTTTTAAATTCACTGCTGAACGCAAGGCCTCCCCCAAGGAATGCCACAAAGCACGGTCCTCAGCCACCTGGATCCATCGACTTCCCGCATGTCTTACCAGGTCATCACTCCATCTAGTGGGGGGACGCCCTACACTTCGCCTGCCTCTACAAGGCTACCATTTAAAAACCTTTCTTCCCCATCGGTAGTCGGTTCTTTAAGCTATATGGCCGGCCCATTGCCACTTCAGCTTACTAATCCGTTGGGCTATGTCGGTTACTCTGGTTCTACTGCGGATATCCTTATTCCTAAGTTTATCACGCAGAGAAATCCCGAGCATAGCCCTTTCCATACCTTGCTGGGCGACTTTGAGCTTCCTCATACGTCCAGCGGACTGATATGCTATAAAAGTTTGTCGTAATTCCCATGCTTGGCAAGAAGATTGGTTAACGGTACCTCCCGTCTAAAGACTATAACGGGCCTAAGCCTATAGCCTCCATGTCACTGACCTAGCGATTATACATAATAATAATAATAATAATAATAAGATAAGATAAGGATATTTTTGGTCGACATTACCATTCCGTGTGACGAGAACCTCGTGAAAGCCGAAACAGATAAGCAAACAAAATATCTGGACCTGGCTCACGAGGTGACCGACATGTGGGGTGGTCTGCCGACCGAAATTATTCCTGTGGTCGTCTCTGCAAACGGGCTAATCCCAGTCAGCCTCTCGGGTCATCTGAGGCGGCTGGGACTACGTGGCAGACCGCTCCAGGCTCAAATGCAGAAGGCGGTGCTCCTCGATACCGCCCGCATCGTCCGCCGGTTTCTTTCCCTTTCCCCCTAACCCTCGGCCGTTTGGTCTCCCCTGCCGAGGGCTTCCATCTGGTTGGGCTTTTATTTATTTATGTATTTTCGTATTTATTTTATTTTATTGATATTTTTGTATATTTGTCTTTTCATTTTCGTTTATAATTATATATTTATACATCCCAACCAGATGAGAAAACTATATAGATACCCCACACATAATATTAATCGCGAAGTAATCACGGAGGCTGCACGCCTCCGTGATTACTTCCTGGCGAGATCGGATGATCCATTCTATATGGACGTCATTTCTTGTGATAAAGGACTTACCCCTCTATACTTAGCCAACGAGCAATGGCAAGATCCGGCAGTGCAGAGCATTTCCGACCGAGAGACCGTATGGAAGGAGAAGGAGCTCCACGGGAGGTTCTACAAGGCTCTACATGAGCCTTTCGTAGACACTGTAGCCTCCCTCCACTGGCTACGCTTTGGTGATCTCTTCGGGGAAACCGAGGGTTTTGTCTGTGCAACACAGGATCAGGTTATTAAGACCAACAACTATCGGAGATACATCCTAAAGGATGGCACCGTCGACATCTGTCGAGCTTGTCGCCATCCCGGTGAGTCACTTAGGCATGTTATCTCCGGTTGTTCGGCGCTTTCTAACTCTGAGTACTTGCACAGGCACAACCTAGTAGCCAGAATTCTACACCAGGAGCTCGCTCTGAAATACGGTCTCGTGGACCGGAAATTGCCGTACTACAAGTACTTGCCGGAAGCCGTGCTCGAAAATGATCGCGCCAGGCTCTATTGGGACCGGGCCATCATCACAGACAGGACTATTCTTGCGAATAAGCCTGATATTGTGCTGATGGACCGGGCACAGTCAAGGATATTTTTGGTCGACATTACCATTCCGTGTGACGAGAACCTCGTGAAAGCCGAAACAGACAAGCAAACAAAATATCTGGATCTGGCTCACGAGGTGACCGACATGGTGGGGTGGTCTGCCGACCGAAATTATTCCTGTAGTCGTCTCTGCAAACGGGCTAATCCCAGTCAGCCTCTCGGGTCATCTGAGGTGGCTGGGACTACGTGGCGGACCGCTCCAGGTTCAAATGCAGAAGGCGGTGCTCCTCGATACCGCCCGCATCGTCCGCCGGTTTCTTTCCCTTTCCCCCTAACCCTCGGCCGTTTGGTCTCCCCTGCCGAGGGCCTCCATCTGGTTGGGCTTTTATTTATTTATGTACTTTTATATTTATTTTATGTTATTGATATTTATGTATATTTATTTTTTCATTTTCATTTATAATTATATATTTATAGAACCCAACCAGATGAGAAAACTATATAGATACCCCATAATAATAATAAAACCATTTAATCAACTCAACAAACAACACTTGCAAAAAATAAACAATCAACATGTACATATGTAGAAAACAACAAGTATAATTAATATTAGCGAAAAATAAAAAAAAAGAAGAAAAACTATAACATTCAACAAAAAATAAAAACTATGTACAGGAAATGTGAGCGTTTCAATGCTGAGTCGATAGGGTCAGCTGCTCAGCATAAGCTGACACCCCCATTGGGATGACCAGCGCTGGTATTCTGCAGAAACCCGTGTGTGTGTTAACGCGTCGGTCAGTGGCAGATGCGAGAGTGGAATTCTTAATGTAACGAAGGCGTAAATAAAATTGAATATTAATCATTTCCAGCGAATTTCTTAATGTAACAAAGGCATAAATAAAATTGAATAATATGTGAGAAGTGTATAATTAAAAATCAATAATGCGGCAACCGCGATTTTTACATAAAATCGTAAACTCAACGTATAATATAACCTAGTTACAGTAACATCTAAAATATACGCGATTATACAACGCCATCTATCCCAGATGGGATGAGCAAGCTGGAATACTCGTAGGCCTACATCACACGATGCCTAATCCATTAACAAAACCTCTTTTTTTTCATCACAGCCAGAGTTTATGCTACTCTGTGGATGTTTTAATTTAATAGTGCTAGTCCATGTGCTAATCAACCTGCCTAACCACCGACGTGAGTATGGGTTAATCTTCTAAATAATAATTGCCACTTGATACATTATTAAAACGGCCTAAAAGCAACGGTGGACATAGAAAATACTTTTAATGTGATAGGTGTACTCGTGTGTATAAATGTAGTGAATATTATGTAAAGGTACAATAGTTTTTTTTATTTAAAATCTTTTCATAATAGTATAATATTTACTTTCAAAACGTAGCGCCATAAAATCTTCTCTTACTCTTTCAAAACTACGGTGACTTCATATTATAAGTGGCCTAACTTCGGGAAAAACACGTATCCTATAAACGTCTTACGCTTGTATTTCTAATATCAGTTAGATTTTTTGATACATATTTAAAATAATGTATACAGTAATATTTGCTGCGGGATCCCTTCTTTTGGCAAAATGTTTTTTTTTTATATACTTTTGCATAACTATTGTGGTATATTTTTTTTGATTATAATAATTTTTAATAATTGTTTTTGGCATATAGATTATGTTGACATAATTATCTTGTGGGCTAATTTGTTTTGATATAATTTTAATTCGCATTATGTTACTAGGCGTAATGTATATTAACATAATATTGATAAGGCGTAAAAATTAATAGGAATAATGGAAACATATTTAAGGTATTCTGACGTATTTATTTTGATATTTCGTGCATTATTATTTTAGATTTACTAAAAGCTATATAACTGTCATGCATTTGAAATTATTAATTTGTTAATTTTTAGTCGTGCATGTATTTAAAAAAATGTTTTTTCGAGTTAATAAGTAACTTATGTGACTCTCCAGACTTAAAACTATTACTATTTTCTTTAACTAACAGTTAGCCATATGTTTTAATTTAAATATATTTCTTTAGTAATTGCTTGTAATTAAGCAAGTTTCGAAGAGTATTTATCTTTTATTGATAATGTTTTCAATCTGACTATGTTTCTCTTTATATCTTTACTTTTTTGTTTGTATTGGTGATTTTCTGACGTCAAGTTTTTCTATTTCGATAATTTGGTGTTTTATTTTTTGAACCATTGTTTTTGCCAAAATATAAAAGTCAGGATGGTGTTTTCTCACAAAATGTACAAATCTTTGTGCCACGCTTCTGGATGAAAATTATGTTCTTCGTATATCTTCTTTTGTTAGTGGATGTAAACTCCACTTCAGACTTTTTGGTGGAAATTATTACACATAATTCTGATCAAACCATTTTTCTATGGTTTCGGTAACAATTTTATTACAATATAGTGTTAAAATATCAGATCTGTGTTCAATTCTATTTATAAATTAATTTTTTTCTTAATAAAAGAAATATGTTATGTATTACCTGTTTCTGGAGATATGGTTTTTCTCCGATTGTCGAAATAATTAGGTACCTATATCCTCTTCGGGCAAAAAGGCTAAGGCGTATATATATTTTATTTACGAGGCAAATGATATATTGTTTCCATATAAGCGTTGATAGCAATTTTTTGATACTCTACGGTGTACAATTTGTCCTTATGAAAATTGCATCACTTTATGGTTTGAATTTTTGAAAATGTGTTTAGCAGATGTATGCACAGCTTTTTTCGAAGTCCATTAATTTATGCGTCGTGGCGCGCACTTTTTAAGATAGTAAGTACTACAAAATATAACTTTATTTAGTACTTAAAAAAGTACACATTTTATTTAGAAAATTCTATAATGCTGCGCTGCGCCGCCTTCTCGAGGCGTATCTAAATCTGGATAATAAAAAATAAAAAATAAGAATATAAATTTGGCTATGTAGACTCTGCGGCGGCTGAGCGGTCAGCCGCCGTAGAGTCTACATTACCTGAGGATGCCTCGTGTAGAGGCGAACCACATGTCGTATTATAGTCGACGGTGTGTCTTGCCTGGAATAGTGGTGTTGGGTGTAGTGGTGCTGGGACTAGTGGTGACGGAGTTAGTGCATGCAACTGAGGGAGGGCGGGAGTTGCTCTTCAATCCAGGTAAGACACATCATTGTATTTATTTAGCGGAAGGTTGCGAAGAAATTTATTTTTTATTATAATGGATTTCCGCAAAGTAACGCCTGATTCTATCAATTATCTTAATGATAAATGCAAGTTATTTGTAAGTATAATATATTGTAGGTCGTTTTATACTTATTGATGCATAACGCAAATACACATGGAAATGTTTATGAGTTACGAACGCCCCTGAGTATGGTATGGTATATAGTTGACAAAAATGTTAGGGACAATTTTGAACGTTCCTTCCATCATTATACTTGGACGAGCATAATAAAGTTATGACTTGTTTGTAGTAAATAATAATATTATTATGTTTGTGTCGTATTTTTTATTAATAGTTATTATTCGATTATACCTCGTTTGTTCTGATAGATCGTATTCTTGAAGAAAACATTCTGTCTTTAATTCAAAGTGTATGCCTTATGATTCAGTTATCTTATCCAATTTTTAATGCTTGTATATTATTTGTTGTTTGTTTTAACTGATTTGATTGTGTACGCATCACTGACCTCTATATATACAAGTACGCTGGACTGGCTATACCATACAAAATGTCTGTGCCAATTTGAAGCGCCGCTAAAGGATGTCTTGAAAAATAAAATTGACATAATATGCCAAAGTCTGTTGTCTTATTTATATTGTCATTTTTAATAAGTCCGTATTTTGAACTTTTAAACTAAAAAACGAAAGTATTTTATATTGTTAGATTGTGTATAATATTAGTTACATAATAAGAATAATTTTTATTAATAATGAGAGTGTGCTTCTGTAAAACTCGTTACCAAAAGGGAAGTGGTATATTATTTCACAAGTAAGTGAATTTGCAGCAAATATTAAACAAATTAAAACTATTTGATAATATAAGTACTTAAAAATTTGTTACTAATCTTAATATCATAAATACCAACGTGTTTGGCTGTATATTACTGGGTTTTGATAAACAATAAAATTCAATAGGGTTGTCGAGTTCCTTGTCTATAATACTTATCGATGTTCTTTCCTACTCATATCGGGTAACAAACAAAGTCGCCAACAACAGATGATTATCAAATGTTTATTAATTAACAGGTTTCGAACTGAACCTAGACTAAAATTATGGCTTAAAAACATAAATATTGTGAATTGGCGTCCGAAACAAAATGATCATATTTGTTCCAAACATTTCACAGACGACTGTTTTATTAGACCTGAGAACTGCACCACTTTGAAAAAGTGCGGTATACCGACAATATTTTCTGGTAGTACCAGTACGAGTAAGTATAAAAGTATTAGATTATTATTTCGAATGTTGTTTTTATTTCTTCTTTCCTCATTTTCCACCAAACTCAAGGGCCATAGCCAAGTGTCGAAAGGTCGCCTGATGATGTCAAACCACGTTGGATGTGTGTTAATTTTGGAGTAACAATAGCCAGTATTGGCCTCTCTATGTTTGTGTTACAAACCGCAAAACGAAGTTATCTTGGTGTAAGACCAAAGAGTAAACTTATTCGAGGGTTAGTTACCCTGGTTTAACATAGTATTGATCGAATCCATCCTTAATACACGGTTAAATAACCGTGTAATAATATTATGGTACTCTTTAATATTATGTTGTCCCGTCACAGTTCTTGGACAATGTGATCCGAAGAGCTCGTATCTCTATAAATATATTTCTCAATTTCCTCAGTTTAAGATCTTTGTAGAATATTTAGAGACGATACCAGGAGATCCGACGGTATGGGTTTGGTTTCTTGAGAGAGAGGGAGAGAGGGATAAAGCTTCAGTGTAGGATACTACTTGCGAACACTTTGACAGCATCCCATCTCAGGGGTACCTCGTCTAAAGCAGGGGTGGCATTAGAGGTAACTGAACTAAATAAATAGCCCAGGGTATCTAGAAGATGAGTACATATTTGTGCAATTTGCTGTAGAGACTATCGGTCCGCAGGGTGCACGTGCGGTGTAGTTCTTAAAATACTGTATCTGCGACTGATCATCGCTGCTGGTAATAAAAAGTTAGTTTGTTGTTTCCCGCTTGAAGGCTAAGTATAGCCACTCAGAGAGGACACGTAGCCAGCATTCTTGAGACGATACCACGGAAAGTAGGACTGTATGATCATTTCAGTTTTTTTTATATTGTAATTTTAATTTCGAAAATGACGTAAATAACTGGTAACTGTAATTCAAAGTTTATATTTTTTTATATTATCTTGCTAGCTTGTACCCGGAAATATTGTTGAAAATGTGGAACAGTTATATTGTATAATTAGGAATGATACTACAATAATTGAAATAGAATGACTTCTATAACGTTCAAATAAATAGTCAGTATCATACGCACGCCACCCAGTGTCAGTTAATTATACCATGCGTATAACCTTCGCACAAGTGCAACCAATAAGTTGACTAAATCTGATGGTATGGCATCGTAGAAAGTACGAAGAAACATAAATTTTTATATAATAGAAAATATTTTACTGTCTATAGACAGACCTGTAGTTGATTAGAATAGACGTTATTATAGCAGCTGATTTGTTTTTTATAATACTAGAACTAAATAAACGGTTGACAATAAATTATTTTTATGTTTTTATTTTTATTTTGTGTAGTTAGTTTAATCTTAATAATTTTTTAGTTGAATGGTCTAAGGGCTACGATGGGTAACCGAGTACAGAACCAGAGTACAAAACTAATCCAACTGTAGAGATGTGTAAGACAGGGTGACGTAATATCCCCGAAATACCTTACCGCTGCATTGGAAGACGTTTTCAAGCTACTGGACTGGAAAGGATACAGTATTAACGTCAATGGCATGTACGTCACTCACCTTCGATTTGCCAACAATATAGTCCTTATGGCAGAATCGCTGGAGGACCTAAGCACTATGTTCAATGACCTCAATAGTGTCTCCCAACGGATAGGTCTTAAGATGAACATGGACAAAACAAAAGTCGTGCGTAATGTCCATGTCACACCTATGCCGTTGGGTTTTGGGAGCACTTAGCTGAGTTGTTGACGAGTTTTTTTACTTGGGACAAATAGTCCGACTAAGTAAGTTCAACTTCGACCGACTGGTCAATCGACGGATTCAACTCGGTTGGGTAGCGTTCGGGAGATTACAACACATCTTCTCGTCAGGAATACCTCAAAACTAGATTGTAAAACTAGTGCGTGTTGCCAGTGATGACCTATGGATCTGAGACGAGGTTTTTCACTGCTGGCCGTATGAGGAAGCTCGAAGTCGCTCAGCGAGCTATGAAGAGGGCTATGCGTAGGAGTTCAAACTTAGGAATGAGGATATTTGCAGTAGAACCAGAGTGACCGACATCGCCTAATGGATTAGTAAGCTGAAGTGGCAATTGACCGGCCATATAGCTCGATGAACCGAATACCGATGAGGGAAAAAGGTTCTCGAGTGGCAGTCTCGTACCGGCAGGTGAAGTGTAGGACTTTCCCCACTAGATGGAGTCAAAACCTGGTAAGACATGCAGGAAGTTGATGGATGCAGGTGGCTCAGGACCGTGCTTTGTGGCATTCCTTGGGGAGGCCTATGTTCAGCAGTGGACTTGAGAAGGGCTTTAATGATGATGAATAATAGTGACATTATATTAATATGATACATAAATAGAATGGACGTTACGGGTAGAGTGTATCTATAAATAGAGTCCATTCTATTTATTTAGGTATAGCTAGGGTATAGAATTTTTATCGATATAATTTGGTGCACTGTCTTATCCCTATTATTAGTTCCGTGGACGTGCACTTCTGCTGTCAGCGCCAAAATGGCGGAAATCAAATTGCTTCATCATGTCACGGTTTATAGCCAGTCCAGCTTACTTGTTTAAATAGAGGTCAGTGATACGCATACATCAAATGGACCGTCTATACGTTGGTGCTCGCCTTCGCTCGGCCAACATGTATAGCTGGCTTTAGGGGTTGATCGGTAGGCAAAAACGTTGTTGCCCATAAATCATATTCAATTTGGGATAATTTCAAATAAAAGTAGAAGCCTTATTTATTCGTATTTTCAAAAACTGCAACAACGGTGTATCACGATTTATAAATTGGAACTTATGTTTCAAATTTGGCTACTCTTTGAAAAATAACCCTGTATATTGATTATTCATAATTTTTGCTCAACCTATTGTATCCCACTGCTTAACTAAGGCTTCCTGTTAATCACGACATTCATCTAGTCATATATGTATCTATAGTCAACCAAATCTAAGAAATACATTTTGACAGATGTCAGACACTAAGCATGCTAACCAAAAAAATGGGAACATACAATATTCGATTCTTTAAAAAATCGATATAGATTATTTAGAGTTATTAATCATTTACTGTTTGGTTTGAATAATACCAGAATAAATTTAAAACGGATAATTTAAAACACAAGACTTATCAATTTCTTCGAACTTGTTGTTACTGCTTATTTCTAGAGGCAAAGTTATAAAAATTTTAGATTGAAACTAGATTATAAATAAATTTATTCAATTACTTTCAGAATGTACAATTAGTTGAGTTGTCGTTGTTTAAATTAATTAATATAAATTAAATAATGTAGACAAAATTAATGTCTCTTTCAAAGTCATCCATAATCAATATTTTTGTTTTTTCTACCACTTTCGCCCAATCATCCTTTGTGAAATGGGCACATGCTTCAACGAATATAAAAGAAATAGTTCAAAAAGTTAAAGCCGAGTCACAAAATAAGAAGACAAACACAGAATCCCAAGATTACGCACAGTAAGCTCCCGAAATGGCGGGAGATTGAAATTACATAGTAGTTTTTTCAGCTCGGTCTTGTTATATATGAGTTTTGTTTGCCTACACAAATTTACATTGACAAATTAAAAAAAATGTTTTATTCGTGATTCATGTAATTTAAAGACTTTTTAAAATAAGAAATTTATTAAACGAATAATACATTAAAAAATTAATGATTCGATTATTTGAATATTTTACCGATTAATTGAATATTTTTGTCGATTTTTCGCATAACAACAAATTTTAATCATCCAAACACTACGGTAAGGTACATAGCGACATATCATTGGCTGCTTTAATTCGCTTGTAAGCAAAATGGCGATCGTAAGCGGTAAGCGCTGTCAAATGGTAAATAGCTATTTTCCTCTAGGACACTAAGTTAGCTTTAACCAGGGAACCTAACCTAATTAAAATATATGTTTGTAAAGTATTCATATTAAAAACTTACCAATCATAAATTTTTAATAACATGTATGATATGTTTATTCATGTGAAAATATTACTTGAAACTAATTGCACAAAACAACTTATAAACTTTACTTCAAAACAAACAAAATAAATAATCAAAATGGCGGATATTGTCATCACTACTGAAGTACCGAAAACTGTATAGTTTCGCCATTTTGCTTACAAGAGCTTTTTTTTGCTAAACATACCCATTGAAACGTCAAGTAAAAAAAGTTGATACTGGTTATTTTTTTAATATTTTGCTTGAGTGTGTGGTTTACAAGATGATGTGGTGACCAGGATTAAGAAAGGAATGCTTCGATGGTTTGGTCATGTGAAAAGAATGAATGAGGAAAAATGACAAAGAAAATTTATATTACAGAAGTGAATGGCAGAGTCGGAAAGGGACGCCGTAGGCGAAAACTTATCAACCAAATTAGCGATTTATTAAAAACGGGCCAAATTAGGTGTACCCTACCGACGAGCATGTATGCGTAGGTATATGGATGTGAAGGAGGCGAGAGAGGTGTATCAGTATCGTACCAAATGGAAGTCTGTAGACTCTGCCTACCCCTCTGGGTGACAGGCGTGAGTGATTAAGATTTATGATATGATTTAATATTTTGCTTTGTTTGATAGATTCGAATTTAAATTTGTTAAAAAAAATCTATACACATTTTAATTAAATATAGATAACTTCATAATTCTTAGGATTTACGTAAAAGGTTAATTTAAATCGTGTGAGTACGTTTCTGCAAAGTTATTGCGGAGTGATTAATGTGAAACGTCAAAAGGTATATCTTAGACATGGTTGACTATAGGTCAACCATATCTAGTTTTCAAGTTGTTAATAATGATATATCAATGGTCCACCCAGCAGCAAGATTACCTAGGCTGCACTAAAAGTATCTGGAATGGAATATTTCCACTGTTCCTGTCATATTAAAATCTTTTTATTTGAAAACTCCTTGGTTTTAAAAATCGAATACCATTTATTTATTTAAAAAAAGATTCTCGGTCTTGTCACAAGGTTTTGTCAAACTTGTTTAGTCGTTGAAAAAATGGAATTGACTCGAGAAAATTCAAGAGCGATGATTTATTATGACTTTCGAAGTGGTTTAACACAAAAACAGTATGTTGATCGGATGATTTCTGCATTTGGTGATGAAGCCCCATCCAAAACCACAATTTATCGCTGGTTTGCTGAACTTCAACGTGGACGTGTCAAGCTCAGTGATGATCCCCGTCAAGGTCGTCCAAAAACAGCAGTCACCCAATAAAGCGTTGATGCTGTGCGTAAGCTGATTGAGGAAAATCGACATGTGACATACTGCAAAATTCATGCAACTTTAGACATTGGCATGAGTTAAATACAAATAATCTTGCATGAACAATTAGGTGTAAAAAAGTTGTTTTCCCGATGGATACCGCATTCGCTCTGTGAAGAGCAAAAAGCGGCTCGCATTACTTGGTGCGTCAGAACTCTCGAAAGATTCCACGCAGGATCCTCAAATGCTGTACACAACATCATATTAGGTGACGAATCCTGAATATATGGGTACGAACCCGAAACAAAAAACCAGTCACGAGTTTGGGTGTTCGAAAATGAGGTAAAGCCAACAAAAATTTTTCGTTCACGGAGTGTTGCAAAATAAAATGGTGGCCACGTTTGTCTCCAAAACCGGCCATGTTACGACTATTCCTCTTGAGGAACAAAGAACGGTTAATGCAGAATGGTATGCTAGCATTTTTTTGCCACATGTCGTTTCTGAACAACGTAAAGAGAACTGCAACCGCCGCATCATCCTTCATCACGACAATGCGAGTTCTCACACCGCACAAAGAACAAAAGAGTTTTTAGAGCAAGAAAACATAGAATTATTAGACCATCCGACGTACAGCCCCGACCTAAGCCCTAATGATTTCTATACTTTCCCTAAAATAAAGAATAAATTGCGTGGACAGAGATTTTCATCACCTGAAGAAGCTGTGGACGCCTACGAAACGGCCAGTTTGGAGACCCCAGCTTCCGAATGGAATGGTTGCTTCAATGATTGGTTCCATCGTATGGAAAAATGTGTCAAATTTCGCGGAGAATACTTCGAAAAGCAATAAATACATTTTTAAATAGCAGTGTTGTGTCACTTGCTTGATTCCCGAAATTTTCAGTGCCGCCCTCGTAATGCTATGATTATTGATAATTATATTGTTAAATACTATTTATTGTCCATTTTTTACCTACAAGCGACCCGCCACGGCTACGCCTGGATCTACTAATGTGGTATCATTTAGGTGCTTGATAATCATCAATGACCATTTATATTTGCAACAGTTCAATTTCTCAAAAATAGAAATTTCTCCAAGTTTTTCCTAGCACTGCTCGCAATCCGTTTGTCAAGTGAGACAGACAGACAGCTAGACGACATTTTTAAAATGATTATTCATAATGATTTCTTATATTTACGCAGACACTATACATTGATTAAAACTACTTTTACGGATTTTATCGCGTTTTATTTATTTTATTTTTAATACCCGACGTTTCGGGTGCTTTCCAGCACCCATGGTCACTGGGGACTGAGGTGACTGACGTCCCGATGTCAAAGTTGACCCGGAGTACCTTCAGATTTTTAATTATTGTCTTTGGTCCGATCTTCGCAGAATGAACTAACTGTGTTTTTAAGTCTTGCAGTGGTATGCTTGGGTTTAGTTTTAATTTTATTAATTATAGGATCTCAAGCAGGTGGTAGTACCTAGCCTCCTTCTCTGTTGAAATTAGGATGTTTTTTAATTTCAATAGCCTCACATATCATCCTTGGTAGGAATCGATGTTCTTTCGCGAGGATTTGTGGTCAAGGTCAATTTCGCGAGGATGTGTGTATCAAATCTGATGTAATGGTTGGGGCCATATAGGATATGATCGCAAACGGCAGACTTCCCGGGACGTTTATGCTTCACGTCAGCTGCGCAACACATAGCTAAAAAACATTCATTTCAATAGAGAAGGAGGCTGGATACTACCACCTGCTTGGGATCCTATAGTTAATAAAATTAAAACTAAACCCAAGCATACCCCTGCAAGACTTCAAAACACAGTTAGTTGATTCTGCGTAGATCGGACCAAAGACAATAATTAAAAAAGCTGAAGGCACTCCGGGTTAATTTTGACATCGGGACGTCAGTCACCTCGGTCCCCCGTGACCATGGGTACTTAAAAGCACCCGAAACGTCGGGTATTAAAAATAAAATAAATAAAAAGCGATAAAA
Source organism: Parnassius apollo (assembly GCA_907164705.1). NCBI lineage: Eukaryota > Metazoa > Arthropoda > Insecta > Lepidoptera > Papilionidae > Parnassius > Parnassius apollo. Next base: position 6,375,409 of record CAJQZP010001218.1, on the reverse strand, counting down.
TCCGTAAAACTAGTTTTAATCAATGATTATTCATGTTTCAATAGCTTGCAATAACTCCCTCAGCTCGATATTTAATATTACAGACCGACACCTCAACTTGCTCTATATTTATATGTGACAGTTTAAGAATAAATTTAAATACCATCAAAAAAATCGAACGATTTTAATCATTTTTCATGAAATAAATCGTAAAATATTTGTATCATGAAGCCACGAATCCATTTTGGTCCCATAAATTCTCAACTAATGGCTTTCCCGCAACTGGATTAATAATAGCAGTGGCAATTTATTTTGCATGAACAACACACTTTAATTCATTTATTTTATATTGATAATTAAAATTCTTTAATTTTATTTTTAAAACATCAAAATTCTTTTCTCAAAATAAGTAAGTCATTTGTTTATTGATTAGCGATATGTTTTCATCGCATCTGAATATTTTTCGTCATCAAGGATACGTTAAAAATTCAAATAATTAAGAAAATGATTAAGAAAGAGTACTGTTGTGGCAGCAACGCGGCGTAAGTGGCACGCAACATCAACTTCGTTTACTGAGCTAATACACTTTTATTGGTTTGCCCGCCACCGTTTACGTTAACGTTTTGCAAATTTCGACCTAAAAAAATTAATCCGGTCGTCCGTAGTGGTCGTCTGAAAAGTTTGGTTCACAATAACGAATTAAAGACGATTGTAGGAGCCGATGATACTCAATCTACGGCTAAATTAGTAGTAGATTTCGAAGTTAGCACCAAAACTATATTGGTCAATTTCCATCAAATTGGCAAAGTAAAAAAGGTTGACAAATGTGTGCCCCACGAACTCAATGATCGCCAGCGCGAAGTACGCATCAAGAAGTGCCTTGTACTGTCCAACTGGCACACAAACTAAGGTATTTTGAACCGCATTGTTACCTGCGATGAAAAATGGATTCCGTTTGACAATCGCAAGCACTCAGCAAATTGGTCGGATCGATATCAGCACCTAAACAACGCCCGAGACGAAAACTTACCCCTAGAAAAGTAGTGGTCACTGTTTGGTCTAGTCCGGTGTAATTCAGCACAGCTTCTTAGCAAACAAGGTGAGCATTACTGCAGATGTGTACTGTGAAGAACTCAATATAATTATGGAGAAGCTTACCGTCTCCAATCAGCGTTGGTCAATCGCTCGTCCCCGCTGCTCTTACACGACAACGCGCGACCTCATACTGCACAACAGACGGTCTCCAAGTTACAAGAGCTAGCGTTGGAAGCTCTCCATTATCCACCGTAATCGCCAGACCTTTCACCTACAGACTTGTACCTTTTCCAAAATTTGGATAACTTTTTGGCAGGAAAAAGTTCAGTAGGTACCCGGAGACAGTATAAAATGCCTTTAAAAATTTGTTGCCTTCCGTCCGCTGGATGGATTTCTTCAAGAAGGGCATCAATAAACTGCCACTGCGTTGCATCGATTGCATGCGTACTTTACATTAAAAGAAATAAAAACTATACTAAAAACCATTAATATAATTAAATTTAACTTATTTCATAAAAAACAGCAATGTCATAGCAGGTAAAGACCTAATATTATTGAAGACTATACAAGGTGAAAAAAAAAATCTTGTTTCTTTAACCTTTCATAATTCATATTAAGGCTCTTTGTATATTTCCAAAATTTCTTTCCTTTCCCTCAACATTACCTCATTCAAAATTTAATTATATAAATTAATACATATATAAATATTTTTATATATATATATTAAGTTAAATAGTTCCATTAATCTGAAAATCATGATGAGGTAACCGTGCCAAAGTCACGTCTCTCATTATTAATCCTCATGCTGCGCTATTCAAAGAATCTCAAATCTCTTACAATGTAAATTACTGTCGTTAGTTTCCTATAAATCAAAAAAACGTTAGATTTAATAATCTACTACATAGTATAAAACAAAGTCGCTTTTTCTGTCCCTATATCCCTATGTACGCTTAAATCTTTAAAACTACGCAACGGATTTTTGATGCGGTTTTTTTAATAGATAGAGTGATTCAAGAGGAAGGTTTATATGTATAATAACATCCATTAAATAGTGGAGAAATACTGTTATTTTTGAGGTTTTTAATGTGATGTCGTAAATAATTTCATTTTTTCCGCTTATACATTGCAAACGCAGGCTGAACCCTACCAGATTTATCAAAATAATATACTAAGTATTGTACACATTAAAAAGGTCTACAGAAAACTCCGCGATGGTATATGTTTATCTCTTATGGATATACCACAATAACATTTTTTGTCATTTACTTTTTACGACAAATAATGGCTAATTTTCGAAGCGATTTTAACCAATACAGCATTAACCCTTATCCAATTAAATATCTTATATACATTGTTGATTGAATATAAATCTATATGGCCCTTTACAGCATATGATTTAAATGAATATTTTCGATGATATTACAGATTTAAAAACTGCGGGACGTAGCGTTTGCGGTGGTACCGGCCGGATGGGGCGGCGGGAGCATGCCTATAAATAGGGCGTCGGAGGCCGCGGTTCTCCCTATAGCACTTTGAATTTAGCAGCAATCGGACGCGTTTATTATCAGAGCTCTCTAGCGAGGAAAATAACAATACTTAATAAAAACGTGCTTTTCAGCGCGACAACGTATCATTAGGTAATTATAAGTAAGTTACGATAAATAATTGTATGATAGTAGTTTTAAAATATAAACGATATTCTATTCTAAGGTTAATTTTTAAATCGCACTTATAGTACCTAATTATAAGTACATAAGGTTAGATAAGATTAGACCAAAATATATGGATAAAACCATAATTTATGGATTGGAATTTTCTATTAAGATCTTGGTTAAAATTTAGAGTTAGATCAATTTAATATTCGTAGAATATTCGTAAAATCGTAAGTAAATAAGTTCAGAAAAAGAACTTAATAGAATAGGTATCTTTTGTTCTTGATGATTGTTGATTATCTTTTGTTTTTAGTCGCCCGAATAGCAAATTATTTTTTAAGTACATATTTTTAATTTAATTAAAATCGTAGTTTAAGGTGATTTAATTAAAATCGTAGTTTAAGGTGATTTAATTAAAATCGTAGTTTTAGGTATTTCAGTTAAAAAAGTACTGAATAGAATAGGTATCTTTGCTTTTATATGATTGTTGATAATCATTTGTCTCTAAATAGTAAGTATTTAGATATTTTTTACTGCGGCACATACTAATAATATGGCAATTTGTTCATAGGTAATCATACATAAGTCTAGAACTGAGTAAATTTTGTACAGAAATTATAAATTCATGTCTGGAAGACGTCGTCGTTCGAATATAGGTCGTAGTATAGTGAATGCCAGAAGAGTACGTTCACAAAGAGATGAAGAATCGTCAACAGAACGTGAGGCTCGACTCAGTCAGCTAAGGGATAGATATAGAGCTGAGAGAGAGAGAGAATCTTCAGTAGAGCGTGAGGTTAGCCGCAGCCGGAATCGAGATAGGCATTCGGTTCAGAGAGACAGAGAATCGTCAGTAGAGCGTGAGGCTCGACTCAGTCAGCTTAGGGGTAGATATAGAGCTGAGAGAGAGAGAGAGAGAGAGATCTTCAGTAGAGCGTGAGGTTAGCCGCAGCCGGAATCGAGATGGGCATTCGGTTCAGAGAGACAGAGAATCGTCAGTAGAGCGTGAGGCTCGACTCAGACAGCTTAGGGATAGATATAGAGCTGAGAGAGAGAGAGAGAGAATCTTCAGTAGAGCGTGAGGTTTTTTTGATGCCCACATCAACGTAGAGTTATTCAATTCGATAAAGTCAATCCAATATGTTACTAAGTACATCAATAAAGGTAGTGTAGTAGTTGTAGTAATCAAGCCACTTTCGGTATACAATCAGCAAATGAAGTGGAAAAATATCAGTCTGGACGTTACATCTGCAGCTCTGAAGTTGTATGGAGGATTTTATCATTCGAAGTGCACGACCGGGCTCCCACAATTTTCCACCTTGCAGTTCATTTATAAAATGTACAAAGAGTATATTTCATGGAGAACAATATACAAGAAGTTGTTGAAAACCCGCGGGATACAACATAGACTGCATTCTTCAAGTTATGTGCTCAAGATGATTTTACGAAAACACTGACTTATGACAGAGTTCCAGGTTACTATACATGGAACCAGAGTTTTAAAACTTTTCAACGGCGAAAACAAGGTACTGTGGTTAATGGTTTCCCCGGAGTAAAAAAACGAATGCTCTTGGCAGAGTCTACGTGATTCATCCCAACAACAGCGAATGCTTTTATCTGAGAATGTTACTGCATATTGTAAAAGGCTCGACATCCTTTGCACACCTAAGAACTGTACATGGTATTGTTTACAATACTTATCAAGCAGCATTCACAGGATGTGGTACCGGAGAAGATGTATTGATTCCCCGAATGTCTCCATGGGGATCCATCCATCCATCGGATTTACCCTTCCAATTTAAATGTTTACAGTTTCCGGTAAAAACATCTTTTGCAATGACAGTTAATAAATCGCATGGTCAAACCTTCAACGTTGCAGGCTTAGATTTGAGCGTTGACTGTTTTTCACATGGCCATGTCGCTCTTTCAAGAGTAACCTCTAGAGAAAACATGTTTGTATTGTCTAATGACAAGAAAGCTGTGAACGTTGTGTATAAAGACATCCTGTAATATATTAATTGTTGTAAAAATAAAATAAATAGGTAATATGTAAAAAGTAAATAAGTAAAAATGTAGTGTTTGAATTTAGATATTCCAAAGATAGCAGAAAATCTTCATGGTAAGTATAGGGAAAGGGGAATTGTTTTACCCCAAATTTAACGCGTGCAGGCCAAGGGCAGTAATGAATTAATCAAAACTACTGGATCGATTTTAATCATTTTTTCTGTGAGTGACATAGGCTATATATTTTATACCCGTGCAAAACTGGAGCGGGCCGCTATGTTTTTGTATACAACGTTCACAGTTTTTCTGTAGTGTATTTAGTATCAGCATTGCACCCGAGTGAAGCCGGGGCAGGTCGCTAGTTTGTTAATATAACCTACAAAATTAGATACAATACAAAATTAGCGGTCCACCGCTGTACGTTTCACTAGGCGTTTTCTGCCGCGTACGACCTCTCTGTGGAGTAGTTTACCGATACGACTTAGGGACCTTCAAGAAAAGAGCTTATTTTTTTCTAAAAAGCCGGAAACGCAACTGCAACTTCCCTGGTGTTGCGGTTTTCATGAGCGGCGGTAGTCACTTAGCATCAGATAAATCCTATGCTCGTTTGCAACCTCTCCTATAAAAAAAGAGATTTTTATATAATATCTTTTATTAATATTATTTTAAAAAAGAACTAAAAACTTACAGTCTTACTTCCCGCGGCCTATTATTCAATATAAATAATCTGAAACCTACATAAACATAGCCCTCCCCCCTCCATAGCAGTGTCATAAAGCACGGTCCAGAGTCACCTACATTCATCGACTGCCTGCATCTCTTAGCAGGTCGTCACTCGCCTCCACATGAGAACTTTTCTTCCCAATCGTTTGTTGGTTCTTCGAGCTATATGACCGGCTCATGCCACTTCAGCTTTTTGATCTGATGGGTTATGTAACTTTAAACTTTACTGGAATGTGGCGTTCTATCTTGGTCCTCAGAGGTGGCAACGCATCAGCATTTTAATTTCCAATCGAGGATAAATGTAGATGTCTATGGGCCATAGCATCCACTTACCACGAGGTGGACTGTGTGCTCGTTTGTCGCCCTTATAGTATAAAAAGTTAGTATATTTCCTTCATTCCTGCGTGTAAAATGCCTAAAAAGGAGTACAAAGTTTTCTCTTCACGTATTACGAGTAATAAAAATATTTTAAAATACAAATACATTTGAAGAAAACTGTTAAAAGCAAATAAATCTTTAGCTTTGCTGCGATTTTTGCATCATAAATTTCACCCAATAGTTTATCCGCCACCAGATTAATAACAGCAATGGCAATTAATTTTGCATGAACGACCGACTTTCGTCCGTTCGTTTTATATGGACGTTTTATGCGCTTGGATCACCAAATCAATTTGAGATACACCAACAAATGAAATCGGATTCTGATAGAAAGAAAAAGAAAAAAAAAGATATAGTATCGTATCATAATAACCCGTTTCTAGTAAAAATAATCTCCGGTTCTCTACACTCACCGTTCGAAATCCAAAAGCACAAAGCCGCTATGTCATGCTGGTATTCAGTGAGAATGCGGTGCTTTAACACTTACAAGTTCGATAGTAGTCAAGCTCTGAACCTTTTAAAAAACCTTTTATAAAATTTCTGCTGTACAGAGGACTCCCCCAAGGATTACCTCGTAGGTTAATTGTTAGAATTGCCACGCATGGCATACAGATGGGCTACCGCAATTTTTATTGTTTTAAAATATCGAATCTCTCTCATCTGTCCATGGAATGAGCGCCTAGTTAATTATGTTTCATGTATCTGTATTATGTAACTTAAATGACATGGAGACTTACAGTCGATCTAATGGTGAATTATAATATAACAGGTAACAAACAATAATTTTCTAGATTGTTATGCCTTAAACCGAATTTTAAATGTTTATTATTTTAAAATAATTTTTCCTCGTTTTCATCATCAGTCAGTAACGATCCACAGCTGAGGTTTTTTGAAAATATCCTAAATATCCTATAATAGGCCGGTTAGTAATCCTATTTGTTACTAGACACTTCACCCGTAACTCTGATACATTTTATTTCATTTCATTTCATTTGGATATATTAGACATGTCATTCTGCCAACTTTCGGATGCACCGAATTTTTTCTTCTAGATTTTTTTTGTTATCTTTCACGCTATCGGCATATTGAGTGTAAACAATGACAATGCACATATATGTATAGTTTGTTTTGAAATGCATATGATGTTTTGAATATAATTTAGTTATAATATGTAAGAGCCATGGTAGCTCAGACGCTAAGTGCTCGCTGTTAATTTCACAGTACACAATCGACCCGGGCTCGATCCCCACCGGTAGCAATGAAATTGTTAATTGCAATTTTAAGTGCTGATTTACCTCGTGCTCGTCGGTGAAGGAAAGCATCGTGAGGAATCGTGCATGTGTGAGAAATAACAAAAAAAAACATGTAAAGTCCGTCAACACGCATTGGGCCAGCACGGTGGACATTTCCGTGCCCTAAAACCCTCTCAGAAATGAGAGGTGGCCTGTGCCTAGGAGTGGAACGAATATAAGCTTTAACTAACTTCTTTAATAATATATATGCGTGCTCATCTGTACACACTTTTTTCGTCTTCCACGACTCGAGTGCAATACTGAACTAGTTTTTTAAACTAAAAAAACGTTTAGCTTGCATTAGCTAGCAAACGGGGAAGCAAGTACGGGCAGATCAAACCACGACCACGCCTACATTTATATAGTAATGTTGCGCGGCTAAGTTGACATCTGGCACTAGCACCATCGAGTGTCGGGTAACAGAGCGAGGAGAGAGCTTTCCAGAAAATTACATCACTAATCTTTCAACCGACAGCGCCATCTAGTATCGAATTGAAGAACTAAGCTTTCTGGAAGCCCCAAACTCGATCTTTCTGCGCTTGATCGGTTGGCGCGCATATTTACTCGAATATTCTGGATGTTTTCGTGGAAGAGCCCTATATAAAGGCGCTGCAATACGCGATCGGGGAAATATTGAATTTGGCGAGACAAGCGAAGCTTCGGAGCGGAATAAAGTGAATCAGTGTGATTAATTATTAGTGTTTTAAGTTTAAATTTGTGTAAAGAAAATTAAAGTGTTAATTTAGGTAATTTTATCGGCAATTTTTATTGTCACGAACCTCAAGCTCGTAACAGTAATATGTTCCTTTTTTGTGGTTGCTTGTGCGTATTTACTATATAGTTTAACGTTTTTCTTTTTATCATAATTAATTTATTTACATAGTCCATCCATAACAGTCTAAAACCCAATGCTGAACATAGGTCTCTGCCATAAATTGCTTCATTGGGGGGATTACGCCATAGTTGCCACGCTTAAAAGTGGTTTGGCAACTGCAGTTTTTTTATCAGGAAGATGCTGCCGCCCATCTCCTTCTTCAGTTTCCCTTTATCACCTCTTACGACACCCACGGGACAATATGGGGTAGAGGATATTCTTACACAGCCCCTACGCGATCAATTTTTTTACTTTGTAATTAGACATAGTTCTAAATCAAGTCACATTTTTGATTAGTAGGTATGTTTTCATTGTAAAACTAAACAATTCTGACATAAAATTTGCCGCAAACGAAGTAACTGCTGTATAATAAAATTAACGTAATAGGCGTAACTTCTCAGAAACATGTTGTGAATTCCAAAAACCATTTCACGTTCACTAACGTTTATTAGTCACGTACGAACTTCGAAAGAGTAACATTCACATGAAATTGATTCTATTATACATAAACATTACTCGATAAATTTGGTGTCATGCAATGGCGAAGAAAATATCCTGAACCAGCTCTAACACACCATTTAGTGCGATTACCGTCACAGCTTATTAAAGTCCACTGCCAAGCATAGGCCTCCCCCAGAGATTGCCTAATGGAGGGGATATTTGCCATGGTTGCCGCGCTTGGCAGGATGGTTGGCAACCGCAGTTTTTTTCATTTGTTATTAAGAAGACGCTGCTGATCCTCTCCTGATTGGGAACAAATCAGGATCTGTTGCCTCTTACGAAACCCACGGGATGATATGGGGTAGTGTTTATTCTTACACCGCCACTGCAAGGGTGTAAAAATATTATAATTAATTAATTTCAAACAATAATGTATAGATTATTAAAACCTGTGAATTTAGCGCACGAGCGAAACGATTGCACTAACTTCATGCGGTTCAATAATCGGCTACTTAAGCCCCTTATATCGTACATTAATTTATAGTACAAGTGACTTAAATACACTTTTTAATATTATTTTTTTAATCAGTTTATTATAACGTTATGTTAAAATGTAAAAAAAATCTATATTTTAACACAATAATTTTATTTTTATTATACACAAAAGCACATTTTTGTTTATTAGTAAATTTGGTATTTAGATGCAGTTTTATTAGAAGAATATTTATTGTTATACTATTGATTATATAAATGTATATATCTATTACTAAAAGTTCACATGATTATCTTACGAGTTTTATTTTCTTACTTCAAAAGACTTTTATTTAATTTACTATTCTACCTAATATTAAAATTTACTGACTTAGCATAACAAAATCCTATAAAGTCGAATGGAATGACAGATGCTGTTATATACTTATGATTCACATTTTTAAATTTCTTACAAATATTTAAAATCGTTTTAAAAGTGAATAAAATACAAATTTCACAAACTTTGTTACAGTAATAAGACTAAAACTTATTAAGCCTCGGTTAGCGGGCGGGCAATTACCGATAGTCTCGAGGCATAATCCACGCTGTAATGTAAAAACTTATTAATAGCGGAGCTTCGGCACAGTTAATATTTATACTGTGGCTTCGGACTGAATTTAAGAAGATACTTTTCCAAACAGTGCTTCGCTAATTCAATCCTGATCATGTCGCGTCCAATCGGGTTTCATACATATTAAATAAATCAGGCACGTTTTGCAAACGGTATCAAAGCTCTATAATAGACATGGACCCAATATGGATTTCACCGAATCATCATCATCATCATCATCGTCACAGCCCTTCACAAGTCCACTGCTGAACATAGGCCTCCCCCAAGTAATGCCACAAAGCACGGTCCTGAGCCACCTGCATCCATCGACTTCCTGCATATCTTACCAGGTCGTCACCCCATCTAGTGGGGGGTCGCCCTACACTACGCCTACCGATACGAGGCTGCCACTCGAGAACCTTTCTTCCCCATCGGTTATCGGTTCTTCGAGCTATATGGCCGGCCCATTGCCACTTCAGCTTACTGATCCGTTGGGCTATGTCGGTCACTCTGGTTTTACTGCAGATATCCTCATTTCTGAGTCTATCACGCAGAGAAACTCCGAGCATAGCCCACTCCATAGCACGCTGAGCGACATTGAGCGTCATCATACGGCCAGTAGTGAAGGACCACGTCTCTGATCCGTAAGTCATCACTGGCAACACGCACTGGTTGTACACTTTAGTTTTCAGAGATTAAGGTATACCTGACGAGAAGATGTGTCGTAATTTCCAAAACGCTGCCCAGCCGAGTTGAATCCGTCGATTGACCTCTCGGTCGAAGTTGGACTTACCTAGTCGGACTATTTGTCCCAGGTAAACGTACTCGTCAACAACTTCGAGCATAGTGCTCCCAACAAGTACCGGCATAGGTGTGACATGGACATTAAACATGATCTTTGTTTTGTCCATGTTCATCTTAAGACCTATCCGTTGGGAGGCACTATTGAGGTCATTGAGCATAGTGCTTCAGTCCTCCAGCGATTCTGCCATAAGGACTATATCGTCGGCAAATCGAAGGTGAGTGATGTACTCGCCATTGATGTTAATACCGTATCCTTTCCAGTCCAGTAGCTTGAAAACGTCTTCCAAAGCAGCGGTGAAGAGTTTCGGGGATATAACGTCACCCTGTCTTACACCTCTCTGCAGTTGGATAGGTTTCGAACTCTGGTTCTGTACTCGGATAGCCATCGTAGCCCTACTGTACAAACACTTCAGCACTTCGATATACCGACAGTCAACTTGGTACCGCTGAAGGGACTGCAGCACCGCCCAAATTTCGACGGAATCAAAGGCTTTCTCATAGTCCACATACGCCAGGCAAAGTGGCAAATTGTACTCTTCAGTCTTTTGTACAATCTGCCGCAGGGTATGTATGTGGTCTATGGTACTGAAGCCTTTTCGGAAACCGGCTTGTTCGGGAGGCTGGAAGTCGTCGAGTCTACGTGCGAGACGATTCGTAATGACTCTCGAAAACAGCACGTAGACGCGGCTCAGAAGGGAAATCGGTCTGTAGTTCTTCAAGAGAGCGTTGTCGCCTTTCTTAAAGAACAAGACCACCGCACTTCTGCTCCACGCCTCTGGAGTAGTGCCACCATGGAGGACGGAATTGAAGAGCTTCTGAAGGACTTCAAGTACCGGTGTTCCACCCGCTTTCAGAAGCTCCGCTGTAATTCCATCCTCGCCTGGGGCCCTGCCGTTTTTAAGGTGCTGGAGAGCCATTCTAATCTCTCTTAGACTGACGTCCGGGATATCATCGGAATAGTGTCGGATAAGACTTGCTCTTGGATCGTTACTCACACTTGCGTGTGGTTCCAACGATGATGTGTACAGCTGCCCATAGAACCTCTCAATCTCACTCAAAATCTCAGGTGTCCCGGAAACGATGCTGCCACACTCAGTCTTCAGCCTTGACAGTTGGCTCTTACGGGCAGACAGATCTCTGGCAAAGACTTTGGAGTCCTGGTTCCGCTCGATCGCTTCTTTAATACGAGCAGTATTAAAGTTGCGTAAGTCTCGCCGCATGCATTTGGAGATCTGTCTGTTCAGTTGCCTGTATGCTGTCAAATCTGTTGACGATTGCAGCCTCATCTCCCGTCTAACAGCCATGAGATTAAGAGTGTGATCGGAGAGTTTTTGTGTTCTTCTGCGGCGGGTCTTGCAGAACTTAGCTCCCGAATACGAATCGAATATTTATTTATTTTATTTTATTTTATTTTACATTTGGAAGACCATCAGCTATCATAATTAGGACAGAAGTATTAATAACACACAGTAAGCCAATTAGAAAAAATACTCACTAATAGACCAAAAGTGAATCTGGTGTAGCAACGTGCATAAATACGATTTAACGCCTATTTTATGCGCCTAGCTGACGCAGCACTAGTGTTAAACAGATCGAAGTTAAACTCATTGGCTAGCTTATTGAAATTATTGCTCGTAATATTTGGCCATAAGTTCGGTAAAACTTTTACCGAACCGAATATTCGGCCGAACATTATTCGGCATGATCACCCTGGTACCTAACCATTTTATGTCGAATGCCTAAAACCTCGCTGCCCTGACATATCATTGCATCATCTAGTACTGAGCAAATTGCCAGCACATGCTTATGTTTTGACTATTTTTGTGAGAAAAAGGTATTTCGTTGGTTATTCTTAGTGAAAATTGATAACTATATGATAAAAATGAGTGGCAGGAGGTCTACTATTACGACTTATTTTAGAGAAACTGACGACCAAAGTAAAATGAAATGTACTAATGTAATGTAATATTTCTTTGTTTGATTCCAAAAACATATTATCAAGCTTTCTATTTGCTATAATTGGAAATAAATCTACAGTGCTTCAAAAACAGAACGCTTTACAAGTAGATTTAACCCATACATAAAATATACTTTCAACAGTAAAATTATAAAAGACATGGCATTACTCAATTTGTACATTTCAATACAGTGGACACTGAGTACCACTTTAACGAATGTTTGGTGATTTGGCCGAATATTAGGCCAAATACGAATATTCGGTAAAGCTGCCGAATATGGTGAATACCAAATATGAAACAAATATTCGGCTCACCTCTACTCTATAATATGCAAACTCGTAAACAACTTTTTTATCGTTATGTCTATTTTAATTTAAAATAAAGAATAATACTATTATTTAGCGTACTGAACATGAAACTTTTTATTTATTTATTGATTCGTTACAGCCTATCAAAGTCCACTGCTGAACATATCCATCCCCATAGAATGCGTCATGACGGGGTACCCTGGTTGCCGCGCTCAGCAAGCGGGTTGGCAAGCGCAGTTCTTTTTTCTAGTTGCTATTAGGTCTTTGTCGCCTCTGTAGTCTGTTCCCGCCCACGAAACGACATGAGCTAATGGATATTCTTACACCGCCACTGCAAGGTTAAACTTTTATATGTAAAAAATATGCCATCAAAAACATAACTTGTAAAAAAAAACAAGTCTCGCAACTCAGTTCTTCTACCGTAAAAAGTTGTGAGATCCATGTAATACCAAGTCGGTTAATTTATTCAGTCCCTACTTAAGGGTCCTTCTGTTTTAAATTATTACGTAATTAGCTAACATAACAACATTTTATAGTGTCCATATCAATGTTAAAAATCTTTTATGTTTCAAATAAATAGATTGTTTACTTGGCATTACATGGATCTCACAACTTTTTACGGTAGAAGAACTGAGTTGCGAGGCATCTCATTTCTTTTTGTAGATAAGATAGTCTTACTGTTTTTCCTTTCTAGTACCTTCTACTTCTTGAATACCAACAACGTACCTATTATACATATACAAGTACACTGATTCATTCACTGCAAATGTAACTTTGTAATTCTATATATTTATATGGGATTACAAAGTTATTTATGCAGTTGATGTATCTAGAAAATTGGACCGAAATTATAAAATATTTTAGTTTTTCCCTAATTTATACACTAAACACTAATTATATTCTAAATTTGAAGCTTCTATGTCTGCTAGAAGTGCCTTAGAGTTTTGATGATCGGTCAGTCAGTGAGTGACAAAATTAAGAAACTTTGACTAGTTATAATTCTTAAACTACTGGTTCAAATTGAATGAAATTTGAAATATACCATGTTTACTCGGTCTTCGGAAAATTCAGGCTTCTAGTTTTATCCACTACGAAGTTATAGGGGATCGAAAATGACCTGAATTGCTTCGAGAAAAGTATGGTACGGCCGTGTCGCTTTTTTGCTCGACTTGGCGGAGGCACTGCCGTGCCCCCGGATTAATTTATCTCTATTCTTGTGATATAAATTTACATAACAAGAATAGATATAAAACCCTTTACACATGTTATGGTTTTAGATGCTACGCCTTATTTATATATTTTCAATATGTATATTCAGTTGAGACTTCAGTTGCTGGGTATGTAGGTACATTTTACTTTAGTAGATACGTAGTACAATATACAGTAAAACTTGGTTAAGTGGGACCTGGATAAGTGAGAAACCTCCATAGCTGGAACTCATGCTTAGGTCCCGATACTTTAGCACTGAATTACCTCTGTTATTATGACATAACCACAGAAATCGTTATATTACGATAACAAACCTCTATATCAGGGATTAGTTCTTTCGGTTTCATAGTCATAATTGCCTCTATTATTGAGACAGCGAGTGTATTTTACCTCTTTTACTGAGACTATATTTTGTGTACCGTTTTGTTCACTAATTATTATTCTACCCGCAAATTACGCACTGGTCTAATTGTGTAAATGTGACCTCCAGTATTAGTTTGGTTTTGCTCCGGATGTAATCCGTGCGCAGAAGCTGTGCCAATAACGTCATGACGTCACGTGTCGATTGTCAGTACGGTAGACAAATTCAAATCATAAAATTTATTGTAAGTTAAGTGTAATTTACAATGAATTTTATGAGTTTGTGAATTTTACGAGTAACAGAATGGTATCCAAGGGACAGCTAATGAAGACGAGGAAGGCAGCATGCAAAGTGGGAAGATGAAATAGAACTACAAGCTAAACTACAGCAGGACCAAACTGGATGGACTGGAATGGTTGCTCACGATAGACAACAATGGAAATCCTTGGAGGAAGCCTTTGCCAATAGGCGCGCCGAACTGAGAGACATTTTGTAGTTAGTAGATTCTTTTATCTTAAGTTTTAATGTTAAATGATATTAGATTGGAATAAAGGGCTTTATTATTATTTATTTATTTATTATTTATTTTATTTCTTCGCGTTTCTGCGCGTGGCTAATATATTTGAAAATGTCGAAGTGAAGGTTTAAGTACGTGAAAAACTAAGTTTAATATCCTAATATTAAAAAGTAGTGATAATAATGTTTACAAAATACGTTATTTATTTTATTTAATAAACGCAATTTTATATCGGCTAAATCACCGAATATTCGTTTTCATAGTGTCTAATGTATTCAAATGTACGAATTGAGTAATGCGATGTCTTTACTGTTGAAAGTGTATTTTATTTATGGGTTAAATCTACTTACTCTAAAGTGCCTCAAATGCATAAATCTATACATTTATGTTTTTGAGGCACTGTAGATTTATTTCCGATTATGGCAAATAGAAACTTGGTAAAATGTTTTTGGAATCAAACAAAGAAACATTACATTACATTCGTACATTTTCTTTACTTTGGTCGTCAGTTTCTCTAAAATAAGTCTAGTGAATCTCCTGTCGCTCATTTTTTTTATCATATAATTAACAATTTTCACTAAGAATGAAACAACGAAATACTTTTTTTATCACAAGAGTAATCAAAACATAAGCATGTGCCGGCAATTTCCTCAGTACTGTGAGGTGTGGCGGGGAGCGAGAGGCAGTAAGTAAAGTAAAGTAAAGTTACAGCCTATATACGTCCCACTGCTGGGCTCAGGCCTCCACTCATTTCTGAGAGGGTTTAGGGCAAGGAAGTGTCCGCCGCGCTGCCCAAATGCGTGTTGCCGAACTTCACATGTCTTCGAAATATTTTTCTTATTCCTCAGACATGTAGGTTTCCTCACGATGTTTTCCTTCACCGCCGAGCACGTGGTAAATCAGCACTTAAAATTGCAATTAACAATTTCATTGGTGCCGGCGGGGATCGAACCCGGGTTACTCGCGTTCTGTTATATTTACAGCGAGCGTTAACCACTGAGCTACCACGGCTCTTCGCGAGAGGCAGGGTTCGCTACTAATCTTGCGCGCTTCACGGTAACAAGTTTCGACATAAATTGGTTGGGTTCCAAGGTTATCCTGCCGAATAATGTTTGGCCGAATATTCGTATTCGGTGAAATCCATATTCGGCCCATCCCTAATATATATATATATTGGGGTGTGTGTGTGTGTGTGTTATTAGCTGAGGAGTTATCGATGGGGTTCTGTAATGGGAGGGCAATAAAAAAACTTCATTAGCAGTTTTATTTCTTTCTTTTGCATGTTTTAGAGATTCGGTTAGTTTATTCATAATATTAAATAATTTATTCAAAATATTTATAGCTTAGCCACGCTGCAGCTATATTATGGTTGTAGCACGAATGGGTCGGCTCGACCGGGGTAGGACCACGCTCTCATAGAATACCAGCGTAAAATATGTAGCAGCTTAATGCTGCCGTGTTACATATGGTCGTGTAGAGAACCGGAGACCCCTTTTTACTGGAAACTAGGCATTCCGTTTTAGTCCTCAGGGAAGACAACGCATCTGCGTTTTGATTAAGAACAAAAAAAATAAAGAATATATATATATAATAAATTGCTGCCCGTTAGTCTCGCTAAAACTCAAAAATGGCTGGACCGATTTTAAGTTAAGATTTACAAGAAATGAGCAGCGTTTCTCTAATATCAACTTAAAAATTGTGGTTGCCAGTGCGCATGACGAGCGTGGCAACTAAGGTAAGTACCCCCTCCCTCTATAAGACAGTATATAGGGGAGGCAAAATAAATTAATGAGTGATACAAACTAGAACAACGTTAATAATCGTTATTAATGCAGTCTGGCCATACGTACTTGAATGAATTTGAAAACATTTTTTCATTGTATTAAAATGTTAAACTAAAAGCTTTTTCCATTCGTCACAAGCATTTACAATTAAATTGTCCATTGTTTTAGTCTGAAGGACCTTCACTCAGTCTCAACTCTCAACTGTACGAAAATCCACCAGTTTTTTTTTTTCATTTGTAACATAAATGGATAGGTAGGTAAGTAACCAACAAAACCGCTTGCCGTGCACTTATGAAAATTGCTTTTGCGATTTTTTGGTTGCAGATGTTAACTTTTACATAAATTAATTCTTTTATTGAGATCCTATGTCCTGCGAAAATAGTAAAGTTTACTAAGATATCCAACGTGCTCCTACCATAGATCGAATCTATCATAGACCTTAAATGTTCATCCAGTGATCACGTATAAAAATTTATACGTGGTAGAGCCACGCTGCAGCTGTATTATGGTTGTAGCATGAATGGGTCGGCTCGACCGGGGAAGAACCACGCTCTTACAGAATACCAGCGTAAAATGTGTTTCGTATGGTGAGTGTAGAGATCCGGATCCCTTTCGTACTGTAAACGAGGCATTCCATCTTAGTCCTCAGGGGTGACAATGCATCTGCGTTTTGTTTTGTTTATTCTTAATCGACGATAAATGTAGATGTCTATGGGCCACAGCATCCACTTGCCATCAGGTGGACTGTGTGCTCGTTTGTCTTCTCCCTTATTTTATAAAAAAAAGTACCTTTGATGATGCCTGGGAAGATGGTACTACGATCACAATTACAACTTTTATATAACGTAAAGTACGTATTACCTAAAAAGGCTTTTTGCCCAGCTGTAGAATACTACTCAGTTCGTATCATTATTTTTATATTAAGACATTATTACCTTCATATATAACAAAGAGGTACTTAATTAGTTTGTACTGACTAAAAGAAAAACAGTTTTTACGAGGTAAAGAAACGCTATTGCTATATTATGGTTTCAACACGAATATGTCGGCTAGACCGGGGAGCTACCACGCTCTCACAGAATTTCAGCATGAAATAGCAATTTAATGATCCTGTTTTTCGTAAAGCGAGTGTAAAGAATCGGAAACCATTTTCCCTGGAAAATAAGCATTTCATCTTAGACCTCAAACAAGGGTGGCAGCATATCTGCATTTTGATTCTTAATCGTATATAAATATAGATGTCTATCGCCCTCATCATACACTTACCATCAGTTGGACTGTGTACTCGTTTGACACCTTCATTACTGTTGCTACTTGTAAAAAAAGTTTACAAGTAGCTTTGTTGCTAACTTTTAATTTACAGTAAAACAACACCGGTTTTATACGTGGTAGAGCCATGCTCCTCTACTTCTACAATTGATTAAATAATTACAAATGAACTAAAAGACCCCTCATTCTCCTGTATATAAACAATCTCAATTACATCCTGTAGGAGAAATATGCTAGCGTTTTCTCCAAAAGCCAAACTCGCCAGTACGTATTACAAAAAATACGTAAAATAAGCAGGTCGCTTACTAACCTACGCGGTTCTAGCGGTCAACTGGTGACGGCTAATCTACCAAATAACAGCAATACCAGTGGGAGGGTATCGGCTCTGCGCTTACAAATCTACCTGCTCAGCGTGGTCAGCATGGGCAAATCTTCCAAGATATTTTTGAAAAGGCCTGCGTCTTTAAACCTACGGCCTTGTTATAAGGCTTTTGATGTTACATGATTTGTCACATCACATATCAATAAGCTAAAGTTCTACAAGTTTAAACTTTTATTAGTTGTAATTAAACTGATAAATGTCTAACAACTCTCCTTTAATAATTCCAGTTTACATGTAATGTACATAAAATTGGAAAAACCCTTTAGCTAAAGCAAATAACATTTTATTTATTATATAACAGTTTCATAACTACTAAAAACTGTGATTTAACCAAATTTAGCTTAGTTGAGACCAATACAAATCCAGTAGCATTTAGTTCAACATAGTTTAATGGTCCGTAACTTGGATTACAGTTTCGGATACGTCTAATTTAGTTCAAGGGAACGAACGACAATTATTCAGAACAATTTATTAGAAACATATACAAGTTTTTCATTTAAATTTTGAAGATAAATTTTTCATGTTACGAATATTTAACCATTGTTAACACCCAACAATAATTTTTATTAAAAAATAATGCACTTTATTAATTCTAATGCTATTAAAGTTTTTTGCACTCAATGTTCAATTTATTTGGGTAATTGTTTATTTGGGGAATATTCCAACTCTTTATCAAATGCCAACCGTTCTTCGGCATCAGAACAATAAATTAAAACATGTACCCTGTTATTTGACGGATAAAGCTTTTCTTTTGTAACTCTATATAATTTAGTTGTTAGGTCGCATCTTGAGTACGCTTCTATCGTGTGGACGAGCTGCCTCTTTTCCAAAGAAGTTCCCGAAACACTTAAAATATCGGTTTTAAAATAAATCCACTAAATTTAGTAATTATTCTTGAAATCAGACGTGAACACCGCGATGTTATTTTTTGTACAAAATCTTTAATGATTATATTCACCACAGAACACTATTACCCACTCCTAGCGGACTCTCCATACTTATCGAGTAAAATCGCATTAGTGTTCTAGAATTAAACTGTGATTTAACTTAAAACCTACCTTTTAAATTTTCGCTTGTAAGAATAACCGAGTGCTAAGTAACTAATTAAAATAATAACACTTAATACAAAATAATATTTACGATGGATGGCATAGATGACATGAGTGAGACAAAATTCAGATTGAGTACTTTTCATAACTAAGTATGATGTATAAAATAGTATAAAATCATTTATAATTTATATTGTATAGATTTCTTTTATACTTCACCTCTAAAAAAAGAGCAAAAAGTTACCACAGCTCGTGAGGGACTTGAACCCCCGACCACCTCTATTAAACATTTAAATGGGCGCTCTAACCGCTGAGCTAACGAGCCGATATCAAAGTAGTCAAAAGAACTATATATATAACACCTTGTTTAAATTATTATACAAAATTATTAATAATACATAATATTATATTTCGACTTCTACTTAAAAATAAGTGAAAATACTAGTGCACTATTTCGACATAATACTAGTTTTAGCTGGTGTCAGTAGATGGCGCTATTTCGATTTACAAATCTTGGGCGCTGCGCCTTTTAAATGAGCAACAAAATAAATACTACTGGTATTTAGTAATTCATAATAAAAACTATAATGACTTCGTATTTATTTAAAGGTTATTGAGATAATGCTAAAAGTGAAGGATTTATTCAAATATTTAGCAAACAATATTATTCTGATTCAGGTCACTTTCTTTTGATGATCAGATCAGAGATGATATATATAGTATAACTTAACAAACTTTAAAAAATAGAAAGTTAGAATTAAAGAATTCATGAATTGTTTTCAGTCTTAAATCTACATCGGTTTGTAAAAACCATTCATTATTATTTAAAAACAATGTTCTTTTGTGTAATTATTTGGACCACAATAATATTTTTCCTAATTTAAGGATATATTTTATAGTAGACTTCTTTTGATAAAAATTTAAAAAAAATCCACACCTTTATAATATTCGTAGGAATATTACTTTTGATACAGTGCTCGACACTTACTTATGAAGGAAATAGAAGTGAAGATGGTGGAAGCTCTTTCTCAATGTTTGCAGTTAATCATTCATATGATAATCTGTTCATATGATATCTTATTTAGTGTCCCACTTAATAGAATATTTAGAAGGCGCTTTAGTTGTAAAGCTGTAGATACCAGAATATTTTACATTTTAATTTCACATAGTAATTTAATCAAACATAACTTTCCACATACCTTAAATCATTTTGTTTGCGTTATTTATAACTTTTTTATAGAATAATGGTGACAAACGACCACACACTCCAACTAATGGTAAGTGCATGCTGTAGCCTATATACATCTACATT